>JASUAD010000007.1:4756893-5356893 GCA_037013555.1 Sextonia rubra
CGATTTATACAGTGACGTCTTTGCTGCCAGAGCATGGAAGAAGCATAATTTGTGAAATTAGGTCGCATCTTTGTATACCAAGAAGATTAAAGCTAGATAGGAGAAAAGAATGTATGTGAAATACGGCCACATTGGTTGAGGCATGCCCATTTCTTGCTGCCACAAATTTTATCCTGCAGATCTCTATGTTTCTCCCTTTATATAGAAAATCAGTTTTCAAAAGTAAATTTTTATACAAAGAGAGAAGGCCGATCAACAAGTCTATTGGTGTTGAAACAGCTTTTCGATCCACAATAGGAGCGGCTAAATTTACCAATTGGTTTTCATATGATTCTAATGGGCAGAAAATTCTCACTTGTGGCATATAGAATTATAAAGTAAATCACATGAAGATCATTTGTTAGATTGGAGCATAAAAGAAAAGAGTTTGTAGCAACTTCGAGATCATTCTTCCATATCTGCATCATTGACTTACCAACAAGATTTCAGGTATTTTTGTCTTTATATATTGCGTAAGCATGCATTATTTTGATTGATTAATGTTTTTATTAGTCATCAAATCCACTAAATCATGCAATCTAGCAGCATAAATTACCACAAGTTTCTCAATGCTCTTTAACTAATATTCAAAGACATTTCCAGTGATGCTTTAGCATTGCCACTTATCAAAAATGGCTTGACGCCTTTTCATGTCAAACTTGCCTATGACAAACACAGGTCAGGTCAAGTTAATTAGTGGTTACTTTATTTATTTATTTATTTATTTTGAGTAAAACTAGTTTTGAATTCATGATGTTTAGGAAAATGTCACTCCTTGCTACCACTAACATTAAATAAATTTCAGGAATAATAATTTAGTAACATATAAAGTACTAGAGACATATAAGGCGACACGGGTTAAAAACACTGCAAATTTCACTCGAGTTGGTTTCCAAACACAACCTGAACCCTACTAATACACAATCAATACACCTTAAATAACTATATATATATCTATATAGATTTTTTTAATGGCACCTACTTCTACTAGGATTTGCGTGCGTATTTTTTTTTCTAAAAAAACTGTCTTAGCGGCAGATAAAACAAACCACTGCTAAAACAATTAACAGCAGCAGATAAAAAATGTCACAATGTTATAATTTTTGCCGCTGAAACTAATAGAAGGCAATGGACTTTTTTCTTTTAGCAGCAGACTTTTATTTCTGCCGCTTTTGTACTTTTTTAGCAGCAGACATTTTTCTGCTGTTATTGGTCTTTTATCTTTAGCGACACAAGCATTAGTGACAAATATAGTGGCAGACGTTTGTCTACTGCTGTATCCTTTTCGCAGCAGTTTATGAACTTTTAGCAACACTATATTTCTGCCGCTATAAGCTCATTTTCTTGTAGTGTACCAATATAAAGACCTTCTTGTTATTAGCCCACATTAAACATTTAGCAGGCTTGGCTTCTCTCAAGAAGTCAAATTCAAACCAATAAAAAAGTAATAGCAAAGGGAAAAAATATAAAAAAAAAATTGGACTATAAAATTTTAAATATTAAGTGGGCTTGATCACATAAATTGATAATGAGAATGACAAAACCAGTTTTTATTTTTAGTTTGAAATAAGGCAGTGAAAGAAAATATGATATTAATGTAAATGACTCAGAAGTATTAAAAATCTTATATCAATATAAAGAAATTGAACCTGATAAGAGAATGCATAGATGAAAGAAGATTTTAATCAGAAGCATTAAAATCCTGGAAAAAGAATTTACATGAAAGAATATTTTAAAGTAGTCAACTAATTTTCTTCAACTCATCTAATCATCCAAGAATAGAATACAAAATAGGGGGGAAAAGTCCAAGTTAATTGAAGAGAAAAACAAAATCATAGCAATAGGGCCTCATCTATTTACAAAGTATGTCTCCTAGTTTTTTATCTTTAGTAGAGATTTAAGCTCCTATTGAAGAGATCTTGAAAAGGATTTAGATGACTTTTAATGTAAAATTCAAATTCTCAAAAACGAAGAGATATCTTTCTGAGGATTTTCATAAAGATTCAATTTAGTTAAATGTTATGGGCGGAAAATGTTTAGTTTAAATGTTTTTTTTTTAATCTTATGTATATATGAGATCTACCTTGATTAGTAGGCCCATAAAATAGATGAAGGCTGACCTTAGAAAAAGATCAGATCTTGCGGCTTATGAAATAACAGATTAGTAAAGATTCTTAGTGACATCGTGATTTTTCTTACACAGGTAAAGGGCCAAACTTGGATCAGTCTGTGACTGACCTTCACCATTATGCCATACTTCTATAGGTCCAATTTTGAATCAGCTTCATTTTTACGGAAAGATCACTGATTTTTAGTTGAAGAAAAAGGAAAAAAAAAAAAAAGAAAATTGATAGTGAGCATTTGTCTCCAAGTGGGCCATCTAAGGTTAGATCGACTATGTGTGCTCTGGACCATTGCATAGAAAGCAACAACAATTGAATCCAAACAAAAGTCTATGAAATACAAACAAAACTTAATTCTTCTATTATGTTCAGAATCAAAACTTTAAAAAATCAATGGAGCAAAAGATCATGTGAGAGGAAATTATTACCATCACAATTCAAAGGGGGATGATTTTTTTTTTAATGACATTGAAAAATGCCTTGTATATCGTCTTCCAGGGAGATGGATTGAAGAGTTTACAAGGGAATCAAGAGATTATGTGACAGCACTTATATAAGAGACTGTACGGATATGAGAGAGATTTTGGGAGAGGAATTAAATAGAGACCAAAGACTTATGGTAAATTTAAATGGTTTAATGAGATAAAGTTGAAGAGTTTACAAGGGAATCAGAGAGATTATGTGACAGCACTTATGGGAGCTACAAATGAAATGGAACCTATAGGTCATTATCTACTTTGCACAAAATGCTAGGACGGGGAGGGGGAGGGGGAAGGGGAGAGAGAGAGAGAGAGAGAGAGAGAGAGAGAGAGAGAGAGAGTACACTTGAGTATGGTACTCATTTTTAATGGGATGAGAATTAGGTAATACTGGGCTTGTTTAGAATTTGGATGCAGAAGAAAACATAAGAAAGTAATATTTTATAAAACATAATCTTAGTTTTTAAAGAAAATAATCTTACGTGTTTGGTAACCCCAGAAAAATATAAAAAAAAATATCTTTTTCTTTCAAAACGCTCAATTTGTTTTCTTAGGCTCCCCCGCCCCCCCCCCCCCCCCCCCCCCCCCCCAAAGAAACTTTCTAGAATATAAGAATCTTTCAAAATGAGGGTTGCAAAGTAGTAAAGTAAAGTAAAGTTTTTTCTTCACCAAATTAAACATGATGTATTTGTTTATTTATATGGTGAAGTAAAGTAAAGGTAAATGTCACATCTTTAGTAAAGGAAGGGATAGTAAAGGTTAGATAAAATATGTGGTGAGGTAAAGTTTAAGAGAGTGGGCAGAGTAGTTTCTTTTTTTATTTTACTTTATCACACTTTACTGTAATTTTCTATGGTAATGAAGACGTAACTTGTGATAAAGTTTGTGACAGAAAAATGGGGGCTAGACTCTGCTTTACCATACAACCTTTTCATTTAAAATAGAGTGAAGGGATTCATGTGTGGTAACATAAAATAAAGATTGATGTCACATCATGGTAGTTGCTTTTTGTATTGAGACTTTACTACACTTTACCTTGATTTTATGTGTAAAGAAAAGTAGTTATGGTAAAAAAAATGTGGCAGTTGAATTTAACTTACCACACTACTTTTTTCATCCAAATATGATAAATTAGATATAAATTAAAATGTTTAATAAGAAATTATTCTAATAATGAACTTTACTATGATCAATAATAATAATTTGTTTTTATCTTGAATTTTTAATATATATTAAAATCTATAGCACCTTCCAAACAACTCAATTAAAAATCTACAAAATTATTCAAAAGTTGCCAAACAACAAAAATATTACAATATTTTAATATTACAATATTCTAGCTGTTTTGTATTATTTTATTCCTATAATATTTAAATCTGTAAATATTTTATTCTGTATACATCCAAACGGGCGCTTAATGGGATGAGAATAATGAGAAAAGTTATTGAGAGAGAGAGTGTGTGTGTGTGTGTAGAGACTGGAGGACCGTTGGAGAGGGGGATTGGAATGGGTCAACATAATCTAGGATGGTCAAAATCAATTAAATAAATTAAAATTGATTTGCAATTGATCTCAATTGGAAAAAATCTTTCATAAATAAAAATTTGTTAGATGTCTTTTCTACCAAGGGGAGCTAAAATGGAGCAAAAGTTGTTCCGTATTTACCCAGTTTTGCATTGAATGGTCATCCAACCATGACCCAACTAAAGTGAAACTCTCACTTTTAAAGTATATTCTTGAACTGTTCAATAAAGTGCAGATAGACAGGGGCCTTGGAGAAAGCAGAAATGGAGGGATCACCTGAGAGAAGCACATCAAGCAGATCCCTTAACAAATGACAAAGACTAGAAGGGAACCCTTTTGATTCCTTTTTTTCCTGATTTGTGTGCTATATGATTTCAAAGCCCCCACTTTCACTGAAAAGCGCTACTCTTGTAAAGATTGTGCTCTCTCTTGCCTTTTTGTGGAGGGTGGTGCTGCCGCCTGTTGCATTGTATCATTTCCGCCAAAATGTGATTGAAAGGAATTGAGATTATATGAGGGTTTGTCCGGCGGTAACCGCGAGTAGATCTATCATTGTCCACATCACCATGGGGCAACCTTGCCTTGCATGGTACAACTGCCCGCTTACATGGTAACTGCCCCTTGGTGATGTGGCGAACCATGATACGTCCCGCCCTGCCACTGAGTGGTGAAATATTAGAGGATTCAGACTCAATTGAAAAAGATCAAAAGAACAGCCTCTTACCCTAATGGTAAGAGTTGTTGGATCTTACTTGAGCAGGGTTCAAACCTGGTTAGGCACCTTTCCTCACCCGAGGACATGTTGCCTCACTGAGGCCTTCTACCCTCACCAGAGGGTTCCCCAACCCCACCTGAGGTGTTGTCCCTAACCTGAGGGCTCCCTCATCAGAGGGCTTGGGGTCCCATCCCCCTAAGGCTACGGTACCAAAAAAAAGAAAAAAAAAGAAAGAGATCAAAATCGACACAAATTCAGTGACAATTTATCTGATCGGATTATAATATTTTAACACCCATCATTTATTTTCTCTTTAGTTCTGTACCCAAAAAAAAAAACCATGCTTTATTTTCTTCAATCTATTTGGTTTTTTAAATGTGGGTAGTAAAGTTGCTTTTGGGAGAATTATAAAATAGAAATTGCTATGGATTAGTAGTTATAAAAATTTGATTTTTTTTAAATAATGAAAAAATACATAAAAATATCACCAGAATATTTAACCGCAATTATTGATGATTTTATCCCAGACCCACGACATCTTTGGTAAATTATCAATTGCCCATGATATTTTGGGATCTGATAAGTTTTTCTCTTAAACCTTTTATTCTTTTCCCCTATCTTTCCACCTTTTCTCTATCCATCGTGCATGCAGAAAATTATCATGGAAGACATGGAGTGTGAGAGGCCCCTCTAGCATTCCACATAGACATAAAGCAATTGGCCATGCCGCCCCCACTCCTTGCAGTGGAGGCATCAATGTGGGTCCCAACAGAGGATTATAGTCTAGCTTTTCACATTGAAGAAGCAATGGAGAATCAAAAGTGGATGCATTGTATATTAGTAATGCTATAGTGACATGAAATATTGCTACAAAGCATTTACAGTTGCCACAAAGCATTTACTCCTTGCCAGGTGTCAACACCATGATTGGTTAAAGCAAATGGTTGGGCATTCATAAAGTGGAATGGTAGCCAATCATGATATTGACATATCAGTATGTAAATGCTTTGTGTCAACATCTCATATCACAATAGCATTACTGATTACATATTTACACGAGGCATCATTTCTTGGGAAAAGAAGGTGCTCATTATGCCCCGGAACGTGGCCGTAACAGCCACACTTCCACTGATAGAGTCCATATTATTATTATTATTACGAAGGAGAAGCTTCATTAAATGAAAGGAAAAGAAAAGAGAAGAAAACAAACAACAGCAAAGACATATAGTTTCCTATGTGGGAGTTGATGCATGGAGTGTTATAAGCTAGGTTTGCTTTCCATGTCTTGTGTTAGAATCTCCACAAATTTGCTGGATGTGTATTTGTGTGGGTTTAGTAGGCACTACTTGGGGTAATAGTCATGTTGGGTCAAATACCTCATGCATACCCATGTAGTAAGTCTTCAAAAAATAATAATAATAATAATAATAAAAAGATGCAGAGGTCCAACGACAATCATAAAACATGAGGATCCCCAACAACAAAGGACTACAAACTCATTACATGATCTAACTTAGCACACTCATGAGCCACATGATTAAACACACTCTAGAAATATGAAGGAAATCTATGAAATTAAAAGACAAAATGTTGCCTTCATATCTAACAATAATTAAGTTGATGGACCAATCAAAAGTACCTTCTATAGGCTGCACAACTTAAAAAGGTGCATATATATATATGTGAGAAATTATAAAAAAAAATGCCCCTATCAAAGTGGCACATTTCTCCCCCTATCTAATATCCAGTTAAAATCATCCATTTGCTTGAAATCAATGCAAGAATGAAAGAGTCATTCAACCTTCATTTACATACACTAATATTTTAGTGATTCTTTTAAAGTATATGGGAGATCCGAGAGGAGAAGAGAGATCATGCACCTCTCCCACTTTCCATGGTGCACTTCTACAAGAAAATGGGGTTTTGTCGACACACCCAACACGTTGGCAATTTGTAAAACTACATCAGTAACGGCTTTCCTGATGCACTACAATGCGTTGGCACCACGTCGGCTACCCAATGCAAGCAAATCAATTCCCGACACAATAATGTTATGCGTCAATAATAGGAAGGTCTTCTACCGATGCAATAGTGAAACGGTCACAACGTCGGCAACGCCAGCAGTGTCGGCAAAGCACTAATGGTAGAGGTCATTCTCATGTCACTACCAACGCATTAAAGTGTCAAGTATACATTTCCCGACTCAAATGGTAGCATTTGTAAAAGTATTTGATGATGCACTTATGCATCGGGTATACATTTCCCAATATGACTAGTAGCGTCAGTAAAAGTTTTAAACAATGGACTTACGCGTCAGGTATATATTTTCAGATGCAAGTGCTAGCATTGGTAACAGATTTAACAACTCATTTATGCGTCAAGATTTCAAAATAATTTTTTTTATAATCGATTACCTTCCATTTCAATGACACATTAAGTGTGTCGGTAATAAATACACGGACGTATATAAGCATCGATAAATCTCTTTTACCTCCCTTTTGGTGACGCATATAGTGTGTTGGTAAATAGGTTTTCTTATTAATTAAATACTGTAATTGTAAAAATCCAAAAAAAAATTCCTATTCAAATCTAAATGTAACATTGCACAACCAAAAAATTTATAAACTAAAAACAACCCACATTCATCATGCAACAATAAAAACAAGAAGTCATTAACCAATCAAAACTAACCATAAACAAATCCATACCACATAGAAAATAACATATCCTATCAAAAAAAGTAATGTAAATTAAATCCTAAATAAAATCCTATCATCATCAAATATCTAAAATACATCATGAAACATAGCCACTCAACAACAAAACGAACTAATCAAAGGGATGACCCATGCCAATTTGTAAAACCACAAATCTCTAGTTTTCAGAGGAGCCCAAACCGTCCATTCTAATCCAAGAAAGCAGCATCTTAATTTGACTCTACATCTGAACTTGTATAGCTACTTAATCTTGCAGTTGTTTCTGTGACTCTTCATGCTGCCGCCATAACTCTTCTTGTGCTCTCAACGACTCGGCTAACTGCTACCGTATGCTGATGCAGACCATGACAAACACATAGACATCCCCTTGGCCACCAATCTACTTACCAAACCGTTACAAACCATGACAAAGACATCGACAATGGGCATTCTGAACCAAACTTGGACCTATCCTTGTCCATGCCTCTTGCTGAGGTGGAACCAATATCCGTGGTGGCACCACCATCTTATGACAACTGACTTACGAAACGACCCTTTAAATACCCACCCACTCCAAAGGGAACCCCTACCACCCATGCCAAGCTACTACAAACCCAGGAGATGGTCCAGATGGAAGACACTCATGCAAACTGGAGCTGGTCCCCAAATAGCATAACCCTCTGGGAGGAATGGCTAAGCTCCAAAAATCTGCCAAAAGACCTAAACACAAACTTCAGTCAATTGGAGCTCCAAACAAAGCTCCAAAGTACGAACTCTATTCCATATGAATTCATCGGAACATGTCAGTAAAGCTAAAATATCCCAAGTCCAAAGGCAAACTGGCTTTCATCTTCGAAGAACTAAACATAACATCCTGACACAGATGATTCTAGTTATGCAATTGTGAGTTGGTTTGGAAAATGGGCTTGTATCTCCATGCTTTTTCTCAAATTTAAACGCAGAAACTCAAAAATTTTCAGATCTGAAACATTGTGTTAAAGTGAGAAAATTTTTGCACTATTTGTGGTGTTGCTTGTGCTAAGCTACTACACCATGTGAGACATAGTCACAACCAATGGAAGAAAACAAGAAAAGGAAATGTGGTGGAAAAAATAAAAGGAAACTATTAATGAAATAAAACGAAAATCTTCTTTGTTCCATGAACTTGACTAAAGCTTTGCACTCTTCATTCTTTATTCTTATTATTATAAAGTTCAAAGCCACATAAATTGAAGAATAAACAGTGATATAGAAATAATCAATGGATCCACTCTACAACAAGCCTTTTACACCATCAAGAAATCATCAATTGTAATATACAAACATGGGGTTGCACAAATAAAGGGACTGAGAACATCTATTGCATTCACATACAAAACCCATCTAGAAATTCAATAAAGAAATAATAAAACATCCCAATAAACAAAAAAAAAATCAGCATGCAAGTATTTCAACTAAAAACTCAAATAGAAGCCACCATAATAGAGACAAAAGATATAAGAAAACAAAGGTGACAAGAACACCCACACTTTATATGATTTAGTTACCTTCTACTCAGGTGTCTCCCATTTGTTCTCTATTAACCATATCCACTGCGCTGCTCTTTGCGTATCATATGGGCATTGCTTTGGATCATGCTCCTTTCCAACAACTTCTTATATGCTTTGTGGAGCTCGGCCTTGAACTCCCTATAGATATGCATCGCTAACTTTCCGATGGCAACCGCCACACGTGCATCCATCTTCTGGTTGCCAAAGTCATACTTTTGTTGTTAATTTGAACCCATAAGTAGGACAAGTAAACAATAAAGCCTATGAATATAAAGTAGGAAGTAAAAGATTGCTTTATTACCGCCGCTGCAGTTATGCTTGCCTCCTTGCACCCATCATCAATAGGTCCCTATGTTTCTTTGTGCAAAGGTACAAGCCTGCGAATATAACTCCCTAGCTCGACTGCAAATGTAGAGGCATTTACACCCTCAAATGCCCCAAATAGTACACCTAACGGAACGAACATCCTACTACCCAGAATCCTCATCCTCCTCCCCTACTCGTGGCCCACCACCCTGCCCCACACACATCAAGAGGATAATGCTACAACCGCCACAGATAAATATGAGTTATTAAACATAAAAAAAATGAAATATATGATAAGTTTGGAAAAAAATAATAGTGTCCAATATTCCTTACCAACGCTACTGCCCGCAGTAGGCCCGCTAGACATGGCGAGTTACTTGCCATCGATCTCGGGCTGACTGGCAACACCATCTAGGACCATGGCCTAAGTGTTTGCACTGCATTGGCTGTGGTTCCCTAGGGCTATGTGCGTGACTTGAATAACACAATAAGTAAGTATAAAATCAAGAAATATCATAAGTGTCTAACATTTGATGTTAGATATAATAACCTCATCTTCTAACTCTTCTTCATCCGAGGAATGCAACTCTAACTCACTTCTGGATGGTCTATACTCCATGTTGACATCATTGTCTTTGTCTTTAAGTGAGAGTTGACGCCGAGGTGGAATGTGAAGTGCTCGTTCCAACTGCCATGCACCCATCTCACTTGTTCGGGTTATATTCCTTTCAATATTCTTATTTCTAGCTAACTCATAAGCATTTTTCTTCTAGGTCAATGCTCCAGGGTCGACATAAACTTTTCTTTTGTTCACCATTTTGGCCGCTAAGATCAATAAATTGACATAAAATCACCACATATTAAAAAGAAAATAAACACACACATAGTTGTTAGCCAATTGAAAAGTAAATTAATGATTGCATTGCATTAAGATATTTGTCCATACACATAAAAAAAGATTACAGATCATAATTCCATATTAGAATCAATAACAGGGTCGGACTGATCAATTCCCTCTTCATTTATGTACTCTGCCAATGTTTTATCCTTGTCATCACCATTGTCGGCAATTGGTTCATCACCATTGGTCGTTGGTTCATTATCTATAGGGATGATCTATGGTTCCATGTCATCCCTAGTGTAACAAAAGGAAAAATCCTCAATAACAGGGATTGAAACAGTTTCAGTAGCTTTTTCCTGCTGATATAGCTCGTTTATCACATTTTAGCCTCTTTCTTCATCTCGCTCTTGCACATCCTAAACCCCGCAATGCTTGACCCGTTCTACGACTTTTCAATTTGGGCCTAATTTGGTATAATTGACATAAAATACTTGATTTGCATGATTTGGCAAGACAAAGGGATCCTCCTCATACCACCGATCCTTAACGCAAATTGTAACGTTCCTAACCCAAGTAATTGTTTTACTTAATTTAAATATAATTTTATTTAATTGCTTGTATTTTATTAATTAAGATTATTATACTTATTTAATTTTCTTTTGGGTTTTGGGTTAATCGGATAGTAATTTTAGGACTATGAGTGTTCATCATTTGACCCGACCCAATTTAGACCCATTCTGGACCCATTAAGCCCAATAACCAAAATCAGGCCCTTACCCATAAATTCATGTTAATAGTAGGGTTCTTTTTATAAAAACCAAAAATTTTCCAAAGACCCTAATGCCTACTTATATGAGACGATGAGCAGCCCCTGTTGTTCCCATCTCTACAATGCCCATTCTCCTCTTCTTTCTTCTCCATCTTCTTCTTTTTCTTTGGATCAGCGAAGGCTTAAGTCCAACCAAGACGTGCAACTGCTAGTTCTTCTTCTTCTTCCTCTTCTTCTTCATCTTCTCCGTTTGGATCTTGTGGGCGTGCAAGGGAGTGAGAGATCTAGACCTTCTTTTCCATCAATCTTCATCAAAGGCAAGTAGATGCATTTATTTGTAATGATCTTCACTAGTTTCTTTGACTCAGCATGATTTTTGATGTTGTAAGAATGCCCATTTAAATCTTTAAAGATTGATGATAGGTTAGATAGGTATGTATTTCACAGATTTTTCTTCGATGGTGTTTCGATGGATTTGATGATTTTGATAGATTTGATGAAAGGGGATTGGGCCATTTTGAAGATGGGCCTTTTGTTTTTAAAATAAAAATTAAAAAAAAAGGTTGATCGTGTCTGGGAATGAACCCAGACACGTTGCTTGTCTAGAGTATGTGCACGGTGTTTTCAACCTTCATAAAAGTGTGATGGGCGGCCACCTACAGGTGGGCCCCATTGCTGTGGCGTGGACCCTTGGCTACCGGGTTGATGGTGGGCCATCAAAAAAAAACGTATGAGCGTGTCTAGGAATATATCCCAGACACTGTGTAGGTGGAGACCTTATGCATCACTGCACAGGCACATAAGTGCGCCTGGCAGTGATCACAGGTGGGTCTCCCACACTTCATGCATGTTGGATGGGCCCCGGGCACTGCTTCCATGTGGGCACCGGTATTTATGTAAAAAAAAAATTTTGCAACATGTATGGGACGAGTCAGTCCCTGCACACGCTGCTGTTTGGCAGCAGCATGTGCAGGGAGGGGCTTTCACTTGGATGCAAATGTGGGTCTGCCACTTATTTAGGTGGGCCCCATGACCGTAACATGGACCATGATTAGGTGGAATTTATCACGTGGGACCCTAGAAGATGGTGGGACCTCTTGACCCAACACTTGGATCCATGGTGGTGATGTGGAATTCCTTGTCAGCCATATGATGATGGAGCCATTATTGTAATGAATCAGTGCACTTTGTGATAAGTCATCTAGGTGGTAAAGAAACATTATATATATATATATATAAGTGCCATCTGTGTCTCAAAAAGAGACATTACATCATACATATATATTTATATATGTAATAAAAAAAAGTTGGTGTTCCAGATCTGTGTGGTTGTGCACAACATGGAAATCTTATTCTTGTGTATAGTTGGTACAGTACAGGTGGGTCCATCACCTTGTGGGTCCCTGGCATATATGTGGTTTATGACTATTTGGATTGCTCGTAATGGTGTACATGTGGGCCACCCTTTGTGTGAGATCATGAGAATAATAGACTTGGGCCCGATAATTTATTTAAATGTTTATTTAACCATTTATTTATGATTTTCTTTGGATGGTTTACATACCTCGGAAGACCCTTGTGTTGGTCTTGGAACCCAATGAATCTGATTTAATAAAATTAAATCCATCACATCATCAAAGCAAGGGGTTATGTGGGCAGATTTCCCTTTACTGATTTCACGGTTTGCACATGATGGTATAAACCGCCCGCACTCAGATGAAGTGAGAATTGAGCTATGCATCACCTCGGTTTTCAAAAAAATTCCCAACCTTACTTCATCTTGGTTCGTGTGGAATTGTCGCATGCGTGAATTGTGGTCACTGTGTTAAGAATATTTGTAGAGTTATTTCTTGATCATCATGTTGCATTTCTTTATCTTGTTACATACATGTTAGGATTTATACCAGTGCTTATGATGATTTGGACCGTGTTGTGGCTTGGACCATACAGTGTTTAATTGGGAGGTATTCATATGATGTTGGAGATTATTTGGTCTGGTATAATGTTTTATTATATTGTATTTGAATACCTATTATGGCCAGCCCTTCACACTACCATAGGATGTATCCGTCGAACAATCACTGAGCCATGTTTATGAGTCTCGACACAGGAAGGGGCAGGGCTGTGTGAGATTATTATGCGGATCTGGTCATTGGACGACTGCAGTCGGTTCACAAATGTACACTGTGATGATTTTTACCGGACTTAGGGCCGAAGACGAGCTTATCACTCATGTTGCGATTTTCTGACAACCACCCGTTGTGCACATCCACGGAATCACAAGATCAAACAAGAACAAGCCACACAAGAAGAGACACCGAGATTTACGTGGTTCACCCAAACCGGGTTACATCCACGGGCACAGGAGGACGAACATCTTCACTATAACAAGCAAAGCATACAAGAGATTCCCACACTCTCACCTCATCTCTCCTACGTGGTGTGGGAGCACCACGGGCAACTGATGCCGCCGCCGCAAGGTCTAGGGTTACAGACTGTATATATATATAATCTCCGCTTTCTTGGCCACCAAGAAAGCCCCGGTACAATTACCAAAATACCCTTGACCTTAAACCAGTCACTGGCTAACCCAGTGGACTCATCCGGCTAAACCGGAATACAAGACATAAACCTAACAATCTCCACCTTGGCTTGAATTCCGTACAACTCCGTACAACTCGAGCTACTAGGAGATAAAACCGGTAATGTCTTCACGTACCCTGCTGAATGGCACGTCACTGCACCAGGGATGCAGTCTTCTTCAACACTTTGACATGTTGAACCAGCACATGAACTTTGAACAAAGTTCATCTCGTCAAACTCCACCTCGAACTAAAAGCTCGAAACCATTGACGAATCTAAATGATATTGATGAATCACTCACCATCCTGCCCCATCTTCAACATCACTGTGAAGATCCAATCACCACAAGCATGCAAGCAAAACAGATCGGGAATACAAGTCCAGATGACTCCATTGCAGAATAACCTCTGCCTCTGAGCGGTCAAAAAACTCCATTTGACCGGGCCTCCGATCAACTGCTGATACATCAGCTCCTCCTTGCTGCTTTTCCAGCTTGGCTCTGGCAAGATGAATAACATCACATGCGAGCATGTGAACCCCAAACGGATAACTTCGTTTGAATCAGCAAACCCTTTGCAACTAGGCCGGCGACTCCTATTATTGGGTTTGCAACAACAACCAGGTCGAGTAGACCTGATTCTAGCCTGAATCCACATCTGTTCAGATCTCCTCCAAATTTCTGCATCAAGTTATAGATCTCGTCACCACGAGCACGCTGGAAGAAACGGATCTAAAATCCGACTCAGGATGGCTTCGATAACATAGAAACAAGTTTCTACGCTCCAATCGGTCAAACCTCCTCCTTGACTGTCAAACAGCCAATCAACCTCTTCCACTGCGTAGATCTGCTCGAAACGAGTCCATAGGCTCAAACGGATCTCCGATCGGACATCAGACGATCAAGATATTGCAGAAACAATTTCAGCCACAAATCTGGTCAAACCTGCCTGTTGACCGATGCTGACATCACTGCTGACGTCACTCTGCGCAGTCGGCTGGGCTTCTGGAGCGGACCCGGGTCGGGTTCGCCTGACCCGGAACTGAACTGCAATTTTGCGCTTGGCTGGACCGTCTGCAAACGGGTCGGGTCGGACCTGACCTGACCCGGAACCAAAACTTCTCTGCTGCGCTGGGCTGGACCGGCTACTGACGGACTAGTTCAGGTCAACCCGACCTGAACTGATAACCTGTCTGTTCTACTGGGCTACCTGTACGGGTTGGATCTGGCCCAACCCGAACCCGAACCCGGAGCCTTCCTTGACGCCGCCTGGGCTGCACTTCTCCGCGGGTCAGGCAAACTGACCCGACCCGACCCAAGCGGACCCAGTAATCTGGGTCGTCTTCAACCCTCACGGGCACTGCGTCTGCAACCCAGTTGCAGACGCTGTATACAGTGGCCGGCTGTGCAGATCCGACGCAGTGGCTGGTCCGGCGACGGTCTGCGGCGGGCGGCGATGGCGATAGCTACGGCGACGGCGAAGGCAACGTGCGGGTGGCCGGCGATCGCTGGTAAGATGCAATTTTTTTTTTCTCCGCAGCGACGATATTCTCCGGCCCTCTTCCTCAAATCTGAAAAATCCGGTCCTCAGATCCGAAAAATCTGGTTATACTCCAACGAAGATCGCAGCGACTGGAACCTTTTCACTTCTTCTTCTTCCCGAATCGGTTTCTCTATCTTCAAACAGAGATCTCCGATTGACGTGTGGCCCACCTACCGATCTTCTCCTATCAGATCTGGAAAACCAGATCTCCTGTTTCCACGACGAAAACAGATCCGAACCCAACAATATCCGATCACAACCACAGCGGTAACTCCAAGATCTGAACGAAACATGTGAATTCTTTTTCCTCCGATCCAAGCGAGACCGGAGAACACAATCTCATCTTCTTCTTCTCCGATGGTGGCCCAACCAGAAATCACGAACCTGATCTCAATTAATCTTCATGCGCACAACCTCTAAGCCATTGAGCGATCTCCACCTCGCTCAGAAACCCGAGGAACACCAACCTCGGCTCTGATACCAATTGTTGTGGCTCTGATACCAATTGTTGCGATTTTCTGACAATCACCCGTTGTGCACATCCACGGAATCACAAGATCAAACAAGAACAAGCCACACAAGAAGAGACACCGAGATTTACGTGGTTCACCCAAACCGGGCTACATCCACGGGCACAGGAGGACGAACATCTTCACTATAACAAGCAAAGCATACAAGAGATTCCCACACTCTCACCTCATCTCTCCTACGTGGTGTGGGAGCACCACGGGCAACTACTGCCGCCGCCGCAAGGTCTAGGGTTACAGACTGTACATATATATAATCTCCGCTTTCTTGGCCACCAAGAAAGCCCCGGTACAATTACCAAAATACCCTTGACCTTAAACCAGTCCCTGACTAACCCAGTGGACTCATCCGGCTAAACCGGAATACAAGACATAAACCTAACAACTCATACACGGTTGGTTTCACCGTAATTTTGAACAGGATGCTAGACATCCAAAGACTGATTTGATCCACCGTTTCTAGACAGGATGCGAGGCATTCGAAGACGGTATAAATTCCGTGAGGGCATCAGCTGATGCGATGCTCGGCGAATGTGATATTGTTCATTTGAAGTAGAGTTGAATTTACGATCCGTTCCTTTTATGTTACATGGCATTCTTTTATTTATATTGTTTACATATTCTTATGATTTTCTTGTCATATTCTCACATTGGTAGTATACTTCATTATGAGTTATGTGTATCTTACTTGCCGCCATCTTATGGTTGACCCTTGTTTTCTAAAATTGATGCATAGGTACCGAGCCCGGCTTTGCCGAGGAGGAGGCGCAGGCTGAAGCGTTTCAAACGCTTGAGCCAACTGATGTTCCCGAGTGGGGTGCAAACGATGGCTTCGGGGCCGTCTAACCAAGCACAGGAGTGATTCATTTAACTTACAATCAATTTAAATAAATCATCCTTTAGAGACTTGATCCTTCAGTGGAACATTGAAATAAATTATTATTTATTTCTTTTGCAACTTGGAATATTATTATTGTTATCTGGTGATATGCAAACTTGATTTTTTTTCTCTTGGTACCTATTGGTTGAAATTACTTCCGCAGGTTGGGAATGAATGTGAATGGCCTAAACTCACCACGGCCTAAGATTCTGTGGGAAAAATAATTAGGAGTCAATAGTTTTGTTTACAGAAAAAAAAAATTTTTGACTCATAATTTCACGTAACCCTATTTTCATTTTTGGGGATGTGACAGTTGGTATCAGAGCACAAGCATGTTTCTAGATAATTAAAAGTGGATAGAAACATAGGACGTGTGTGAAGTTCCGATTTTGTTAGACAGATTTTACCCAGTTTGTGTAACACTCCGACCCGAGTTGATCCGGTTTAGTGTGTAATTGCGTGTGTTTTTATCGCTAAGAGTGTTTTGATTTGGTTTTCCTTTGGTTTTGACTCGTAGAGAGATCGTTGAGTTGAGTTTGACTTGGTCTAAGTAGATCGAGCCCTTTTTCGTAATTTTCGCTTTTGATTGACCTTGTCAGTTTTGCGTCATTTTGACGTCAGCGCGTGTATTTCGTTGAGCTTGTCGTTTTTCGTAATTGTCTTGGATCCGAATGAGTTCGTTTGCTCTCGTTGGACTGTCATTTGACTCAAACTGATATTTGCATAAGCTATTTGGCCTTAAATGTAATTTCGACTCAAATTAAGTATAAATATCTCACCAACCCACCCATTCCTCTCGATCGTTTCTCAGCTCTTGCTCTCTCACTCTCAGCTCGTTTCTCTTTTCTCTCTGTTCAGCTCTCTCTTTCTCTCCTCTCCTTCTCTGTTGCTCGTGGCTTAAGGGAGGAAGAAAGGAGCTCTTTTTCGTGTGTGATTCCGGTGGACTGAGCCAATTAGCGTGTGGATTTCGTCCGTGAGGCAAGTATAAGCCCAAGATGTGTGAACACCGATTGATAGTGATTTGATTGTTGTGTTATTATGCTTCATTGTGTTTCTCAGTGTTAGACAGCCCCATTGAGTGTGTTTTGCTGTTATATTGCTGTTTTCAGTCGTTTCATTCAGTTTCTGTATGACTGTAACAAGTTCAGGGAAAATGAGTCCGTGCACTCACGGCTAAGCCGTGAAATGTGCTACGGCTAAGCCGTAAAATGGCTTACGGCTAAGCCGAGACCCAACCGTAAACCAAACCGTAGAACAGTACAGACTGTTAGCTGAAAATAACTGGATGTTGGCAATTTGACATTCTTCTACGGCCCAGCCTGATCTAAGCCGTACATTGTCTTACGGCTAAGCCGTGGACCAAGATACGGCTGAGCCGTAGAGCAAAATACGGTTAAGCCGTAAATCCGAAGGGATATTTGGGGAACCTCAGCTCAGCCGCAGTGCATATTACGGCTAAGCCGTAAGATGCCACGGCTAAGCCGTAAGGTTACCTACGGCTACACCGTGAGACCCTGAGAATTAAATGAAAAGGGACTAGGTTTAAGCAAAAGACCGTATATGACTTTCATGTTAGAATGTAGCGAACCTGGACATGCCCAATGGAATGTTTGAATGACATGAATGATCTCAAGGGCTGTGAATCATTCATGCTTGTATCCAGCTGTTTAGCACCTCCCCATGGGTGTTGGTTTAAGGGACTTCGATGCACGCTCGAGACACTGCAACACTAGACAATGGTGCATCGGATAACTTAAAACTACATCAACATGCACGGTTAGAGACGCTGGATAATTAGTGTAGGATTGGCTTGTAATGGATCCTTGATTCGTATAAGTACTGGATTGGTTTGAGTTGTACAGCATATTGATTACGGTTTATGCCCTCTTATGTGTTCTACGCTGGACCTCTCGATTCTGTGGGAAATGCAGCAACCCCAGAGCGAAGCCCGGGTGGAACCATTCTATTATTGTGTATTGTGTTATACCGTTGCTCCATTGGAGAACTTGCATCAGTTATGAGTCAGTGATTGTGATTGATACTCATTGTCAGCACTTCCTGTAATTGCTTATGTACATTCAGTATCAGTATATGCGATGCACTTCCTATTGTTTGTTCAGCATGATATGTGAGATTTGTAAGTGATAAGTGATATGACATGATTGATTGATTGATTGAGGTGCATCATCCGATTGATTGTGATTGGTCTTGGCACTACTGAGCCTCAGCCTTAGGATACCCGACGGGGTTAACTTTGGTTTAGTTTAAGTGTTTGCCTCTGCAGAGTGTGATTGTCCTGGGACTCCGGACCCCGGGAACTAGAGACCCATGCGTACCCTGGCCCGGTCGCTGGTGTTCTCATCCTGATTGCTCTCGTCAGGGAGAAAATGGCCAATGTAGTAGCCACTTGTGATTGTTACCTGTTTATGATTCTGATAGCATGCTTATTCATTTGCATAATTGTTTAGTATACAGACAAAATTTCTATGGATATTGCATTATGACTATTGTTCGGTATTCTTCCGTTTTAGACACAATTCGTGTTATCTTCTTGTTGGCTTATACTTTGCTAAGTCGTCGTACTTATGTGTTTGTCTTGTGTGTTGCAGGCTCAGATCCCTCTTCCGATCCTGCGTCGGTCGACCCGACTGCAGGAGAGGCTCGCGAGGCCCCCTCCGGCCTAGAGGAGTGGACTTGATCCATCCTCCAGAGTACGGTTTGCATCATTTTGGTTTTCCCCATTCCTTGTGTTGGAGTCTATTGAGGGGATTTTTCTGTAATTGTAAAGTGGGCATTGAGTGATACCTGTATTTTGATTTTTGGGAGCCCTCTTCCGTAACATACGTTCCTGTATTTTGTTATTGTTATTGTTATCAGTTTATGATCGTTTGTAATCTCCTATGTCTTTTGGTATATTGTGGTATGCCTTGATACGTACAGCTTCCGCGTTCAGTCTTTTGCACGTGTGATTGATCCCTTGTGTGTGTATACTCGGACGGGGTCCAGGTGTGCACGCACGGGAGTACGTGTGTCATTGGTTAGACTTTCTCTGACCCCCGGTCCCTGGGCTCGGGTTGTGACAGTTTGTGTAAAGTCTATAGAATTGTTTGCTAGAATTCGTTTAATAGAAATTCTCCATCTTGAACTATTTTACAGATCATGGCTCAAAGAGTTACTCGTTCACAACCCAACGGAGACAATCAGCCATCCCAGGATGACTGATTCTCCCAGCTTTTGCAGGCTTTTATGCAAGCTCAAAATAATCAAATTACTATGCAAAGAGAGCATGAGAGATAAAGAGCTGTAGATAGGCAACAAGATCGTGATGAGAGGGCTGCCGAACGAGCACGGGTTGACGCAGAGAGGATCGCAGAGAAAGCCCAAGCAGATGCTGATAGGGCAGTATTTCAAGCCCAGCTGTTAGCTGCCGCAGATAGAGCAAGACAGCCAGTTCAGGTTACTTTACCTCCGAAGGAAGTGGATCCCAACGACATTTTCGATAAATTCATGAAGAGGTTCCCTCCACAATTCCATGGTACTGAGGATCCTATGGCTGCCGATGATTTCTTAGAGCATCTGGAGCAGATTTTTGCAGCATTCAAATGTACCAGCATTCAACAAGTTCAGCTAGCTGCATATATGTTAAAAGGGGCAGCTAAGCAATGGTGGGACTCTGTTAAAGCAACTGTGCAAGCAGACACAGTACAGGAGGTCGATGCTTGGACGACATTCACGACGGCATTCACAGATAAATTTGTGCATCAATATCTGCAAGATCAGAAGATGGAAGAATTTGAAAAATTGAAGCAGGGTGACATGACTATCCAGCAGTATGAGACCAAGTTTACAAGGTTGTCTAAGTATGCACCTACTCTTGTCCATCCTTTGAAAGTCCGTCGTTTCCTCAAGAGTATGAATGCTCGTATCGCATCAAAAATAGGAGATACGGAACGGCTAACATTTCAGGATTATATCAAGAGTGCAAATTGGGCTGAGGGTATGGTAAAGCGGGAAGACGAGGAGGGAACCTCATCAGGGTCGAAGCAGCGACAAATGCAGAATCAGTTTGTAGGGCAACCTCAGCAGAAAAAACAGAAGTTTCAGAACTCTAATCCTAGTATGAGAAAGCCGCATTGCGCTCAGTGTGGGTATAATCACCCAACAGAGAGGTGCCGGTGGGGTACAGGACTTTGTTTTTATTGTGGACAGCCAGGGCATAAAACTCGTGATTGTCCTAATGGAGGCCGAGAGCACACATTGGCGCGAGAGGCGGCACAGGGTGGATATGCACAGCAGTAACCTAGGAGGCAAGCACCCCAGTTTAGGCCACAGCAGCTTTCCCAACAGCCACCTCGGGCTCCGCAGCAGCAACAGTTTAGAGCCCCAGCGCCCCAATATCAGCAGATTAGGGGACCAGCCCCTCAACAACAACAACAAAGAGCGGTGGGCCAGCAAAACCAAGGGCAGCAAATGGTTCACCAACAGCAGAGGGGTCAGCAAAGGCCACAACAAGTTGGACGAGCTTATGCCATTACTCACGAGGAAACAGATGCCTATGGAGAGTGCGTGGAAGGTATTATTCTAACCTTAGATGTTGAAGCTAAGGTGCTATTTGATTCTGGTGCACCCATTCTTTTGTTTCTCAAATTTTTGCTAAGCATTTGTATGAGAAGTTAGCGCGATTAAATTGTCCTCTATTAGTTAATACCCCCATGGGTGGGCGAGTTAGATGTCATCAGTACTTTCCTCGTGTCCGAGTTCAAATAGAGAAGTTGATTTTACCAGCAAACTTGGTGCTTATGATGATGAATGACTTCGATGTCATTTGGACATGGATTGGTTGCGGACCTATCGAGCAAATATGGACTATTTTAACAAGATTATCAAGCTTAAAGTCAAATCAGAAACTGTTAAGTTTATTGGACAATCAAAACGGATTCCCACAAGCCGGATATCAGCCTTGATGGCAGATCGTATGCTAAGGAGCAGTTGTGAAAATTACTTAGCGTTTATCACAGAGGATAAACAGTCCAAGGTGGAGGGGGATGTATCGGAGATACCTGTAGTTTGTGAGTTTCCGGATGTCTTTCTAGATGAGATTCCGGGTTTACTGCCGATTCGAGAAATTGATTTCACCATAGAGTTAGCCCCAGGGACAGCACCGATCTCAAAAGCTCCTTACAGAATGGCACCAGCTAAGTTAAGAGAATTGAAAATTCAGCTGCAAAACTTGTTGGATAAAGGTTTCATAAGGACTAGTGTATCACCATGGGGAGCACCTGTTCTCTTTGTTAAGAAAAAGGACGGTTCCATGAGGATGTGTATCGACTACAGACAACTCAATCAGGTCACGATAAAAAACAAATATCCATTACCTAGGATCGATGAGTTGTTTGATCAGTTATAGGGAGCCGAATTCTTTTCGAAAATAGACCTGAGGTCAGGATACCATCAGCTGAGAGTTAGAGATCAGGATGTATAGAAGACAGCATTTCGGACTAGATACGACCATTATAAATTTCTAGTGATGCCGTTTGGGCTAACAAATACTCCAGGAGTTTTCATGGCTTTGATGAATAAGATCTTCGCTCCGTTTCTTGATCAATTTACGGTGGTTTTCATCGATGATGTGTTAGTATACTCCAAATCTCGTGAGGAACATGAGAACCATCTTAGAACTGCATTGCAGACTTTGAGGGATCACCAGCTCTATGCGAAATTGAGTAAGTGTGAGTTCTGGTTGGAGCAGGTGTCTTTCCTCAATCACATTATTAGCCGAGAGGGTCCAGCAGTGGATCCAACGAAGATTGAGTCAATTGTCAATTGGCAGAGGCCTACTTCAGTGTCAGAGATACGCAGTTTTCTTGGTTTGGCCAGTTATTATAGGAGATTTGTGCAAGGATTTTCGTCAATTGTAGCGCCGTTGACTAAATTAACATGGAAAGATGTGCCTTTTGTGTGGTCTGACGAGTGTGAAGCTAGTTTTCAAGAGTTGAAAACCCGGTTGACTACAGCTCCTGTACTTACACTACCATCGGAGGGTGGTCAATTTGTAATTTATACAGATGCTTCAGGTGTTGGTTTGGGATGTGTACTCATGCAAGGTGGAAAAGTTGTTGCCTATGGGTCTAGACAACTTAAGGAACATGAGAAAAAGTATGCTACTCATGATCTTGAGCTCACAGCAGTAGTTTTTGTGCTAAAAATGTGAAGACATTATCTGTATGGTGTGAGATTTGAAGTGCATTCGGACTATAGGAGTCTTCAGTATTTATTCACTCAGCCAGAGTTGAACATGAGACAAATTAGATGGATGGAATATATTAAGGATTTTGATTTTCCGATTAAATACCATCTAGGGAAAGCCAATGTAGTGGCCAATGCACTAAGCAGAAAAAACAGCGAGGAATGCAATGTTTGCGGACAGAATGGTTGTGGGCAGAGATATTCCTAGACTTAGGGGTTGATTTATAGTTGGTTAATGATAGAGTGATGATTGCCAGTATGTTTGTCTGGGAACCAGAAATTTTGGGCAGAATCAAGAGCACTTAGTCAGAGGATCCAGGTTGGTTAGGGCGATGGAGCAGATTAAAAACAGGCCAGACTTTAGATTGATAGATGGTGTGTTGTACTATCAGGATAGATTGTGTGTGCCAAATATAGAGGAGTTGAAGAATGAGATCCTGACAGAAGCACATCATTCTCGTTTTACCATTCACCCTGGTAGCACAAAGATGTGCCAGAATCTCCGTAGTCATTACTGGTGGAACAACATGAAAAAGGAGATTACAGGATTTGTTGCTAGGTGTTTGGTTTGTCAGCAGGTTAAAGCAGAACACAAGAGACCCCCAGGACTTTTAAAACAATTGGCAGTACGGGATTGGAGGTGGGAGCATATCACGATGGATTTTATAGCAGGACTTCCGATGATTCATGGTAAAGATAGTATTTGGGTGGTAGTCGACAGATTAACTAAAGTTGCACATTTTCTACCAATGAGCTTGAAGACACCCAAAGATGAGTTGGCCAAGATGTACATGGAGGAAATAGTTCGATTGTATGGTGTACCAGTATCGATCATCTCAGATAGAGATCTAAGATTTCTGAGTAAGTTCTGGACACTACTTCAAGAGGCACTCGGTACAACTTTGAACTTCAGTACAGCGTATCACCCAGAGACAGATGGGCAGACTGAGAGAACCAAACACTAGAGGATATGTTGCGTGCTTGTGTGTTTTACTTTGGAAAAGATTGGCAGAAAAGCCTTCCTCTTTGTGAATTCGCATACAACAACAGCTACCATTCAAGTATTGGTATGGCACCTTTTGAGGCATTGTATGGGCGTAGATGTAGAACCCCACTTTGTTGGGAGGAAGTTGGTGTTCGGAGTTTTCACGGGCCATCGATAGTCAGTGATACCAGTGAGAATGTTCAGCAGATTCATGCCAGATTAAAAATAACCAGGAGTAGACAGAAGAGTTATGCTGACTTGAAGAGGAGAGTTCTCGAGTTTGCAGTGGGCGATCATGTGTTTCTAAAAGTGTCGCCGGCTAGAGGAACACTCAGATTCGGACAGAAGGGCAAGGTGTCTCGTAGATTCTTCGGGCTGTTTGAGATTCTCGAGAGAGTGGGAGAGGTAGCCTACAGATTTGCGTTACCAGCAGAGTTGTCAGGAGTTCACAATGTCTTCCATATCTCGATACTGAAGAAGTATGTCGCCGATCCTTCGCATATTCTTCAATACGAACCACTCGAGATTCAGCTGGATGCTACCTACGTGGAGAAGCCGTTGCGGATCATTGATACTAAGGAGCAAGTCCTACGGACGCAGACTATTCACTGGGTGAAGGTTTAGTGGGAGCACCACAATCCAAGGGAGGCCACTTGGGAGCTCAGAGACCAAGTGAAGAAGTTGTACACGGATCTTCTCCCTGAGGTACATTAGACATTTGGAGGACCAAATGTTCTAAGGGGGAAGGAATGTAACGTTCCTAACTCAAGTTATTATTTTACTTAATTTAAATATAATTTTATTTAATTGTTTGTATTTTAGTTAATTAAGGTTATTATAATTATTTAATTTTCTTTTGAGTTTTGGGTTAATCGGATAGTAATTTTAGGACTATGAGTGTTCATCATTTGACCCGATCCAATTTAGACCCATTTTGGCCCCATTAAGCCCAATAACCAAAATCAGGCCCTTACCCATAAATTCATGTTAATAATAGGGTTCTTTTTATAAAAAACAAAAATTTTCCAAAGACCCTAATGCCTACTTAAATGAGACGATGAGCAGCCCCCGTTTTACCCATCCCTACAGTGCCCATTCTCCTCTTCTTTCTTCTCCGTCTTCTTCTTTTTCTTTGGATCAGCAAAGGCTTAAGCCCAACCAAGACGTGCAACTGCTAGTTCTTCTTCTTCTTCCTCTTCTTCTTCATCTTCTCCGTTTGGATCTTGTGGGCGTGCAAGGGAGTGAGAGATCTAGACCTTCTTTTCCATCAATCTTCATCAAAGGCAAGTAGATGCATTTATTTGTAATGATCTTCACTAGTTTCTTTGACTCAGCATGATTTTTGATGTTGTAAGAATGCCCATTTAAATCTTTAAAGATTGATGATAGGTTAGATAGGTATGTATTTCACAGATTTTTCTTCGATGGTGTTTCGATGGATTTGATGAGTTTGATAGATTTGATGAAAGGGGATTGGGCCATTTTGAAGATGGGCCTTTTGTTTTTAAAATAAAAATTAAAAAAAAAGGTTGATCGTGTCTGGGAATGAACCCAGACACGTTGCTTGTCTAGAGTATGTGCACGGTGTTTTCAACCTTCATAAAAGTGTGATGGGCGGCCACCTACAGGTGGGCTCCATTGCTGTGGCGTGGACCCCTGGCTACCGGGCTCATGGTGGCCATAAAAAAAACGTATGAGCGTGTCTGGGAATAAATCCCAGACACTGTGTAGGTGGAGACCTTATGCATCACTGCACAGGCACATAAGTGCACCTGGCAGTAATCACAGGTGGGTCTCCCACACTTCATGCATGTTGGATGGGCCCCGGGCACTGCTTCCATGTGGGCACCGGTATTTATGTAAAAAAAAAAATTTGCAACATGTATGGGAAAAGTCAGTCCCTACACACGCTGCTGTTTGGCAGCAGCATGTGCAGGGAGGGGCTTTCACTTGGATGCAAATGTGGGTCTGCCACTTATTTAGGTGGGCCCCATGACCGTAACATGGACCATGATTAGGTGGAATTTATCACGTGGGACCTTAGAAGATGGTGGGACCTCTTGACCCAACACTTGGATCCATGGTGGTGATGTGGAATTCCTTGTCAGCCATATGATGATGGAGCCATTATTGTAATGAATCAGTGCACTTTGTGATAAGTCATCTAGGTGGTAAAGAAACATTATATATATATATAAGTGCCATCTGTGTCTCAAAAAGAGACATTACATCATACATATATATTTATATATGTAATAAAAAAAAGTTGGTGTTCCAGATCTGTGTGGTTGTGCACAACATGGAAATCTTATTCTTGTGTATAGTTGGTACAGTACAGGTGGGTCCATCACCTTGTGGGTCCCTGGCATATATGTGGTTTATGACTATTTGGATTGCTCGTAATGGTGTACATGTGGGCCACCCTTTGTGTGAGATCATGAGAATAATAGACTTGGGCCCGATAATTTATTTAAATGTTTATTTAACCATTTATTTATGATTTTCTTTGGATGGTTTACATACCTCGGAAGACCCTTGTGTTGGTCTTGGAACCCAATGAATCTGATTTAATAAAATTAAATCCATCACATCATCAAAGCAAGGGGTTATGTGGGCAGATTTCCCTTTACTGATTTCACGGTTTGCACATGATGGTACAAACCGCCCGCACTCAGATGAAGTGAGAATTGAGCTATGCATCACCTCGGTTTTCAAAAAAATTCCCAACCTTACTTCATCTTGGTTCGTGTGGAATTGTCGCATGCGTGAATTGTGGTCACTGTGTTAGGAATATTTGTAGAGTTATTTCTTGATCATCATGTTGCATTTCTTTATCTTGTTACATACATGTTAGGATTTATACCAGTGCTTATGATGATTTGGACCGTGTTGTGGCTTGGACCATACAGTGTTTAATTGGGAGGTATTCATATGATGTTGGAGATTATTTGGTCTGGTATAATGTTTTATTATATTGTATTTGAATACCTATTATGGCCAGCCCTTCACACTACCATAGGATGTATCCGTCGAACAATCACTAAGCCATGTTTATGAGTCTCGACACAGGAAGGGGCAGGGCTGTGTGAGATTATTATGCGGATCTGGTCATTGGACGACTGCAGTCGGTTCACAAATGTACACTGTGATGATTTTTACCGGACTTAGGGCCGAAGACGAGCTTATCACTCATACACGGTTGGTTTCACCGTAATTTTGAACAAGATGCTAGACATCCAAAGACTGATTTGATCCACCGTTTCTAGACAGGATGCGAGGCCTCCGAAGACGGTATAAATTCCGTGAGGGCATCAGCTGATGCGATGCTCGGCGAATGTGATATTGTTCATTTGAAGTAGAGTTGAATTTACGATCCGTTCCTTCTATATTACATGGCATTCTTGTATTTATATTGTTTACATATTCTTAAGATTTTCTTGTCATATTCTCACATTGATAGTGTACTTCATTATGAGTTATGTGTATCTTACTTGCCGCCATCTTGTGGTTGACCCTTGTTTTCTAAAATTGATGCATAGGTACCGAGCCCGGCTTTGCCGAGGAGGAGGCGCAGGCTGAAGCGTTTCAAACGCTTGAGCCAACTGATGTTCGCGAGTGGGGTGCAAACAATGGCTTCGGGGCCGTCTAACCAAGCACAGGAGTGATTCATTTAACTTACAATCAATTTAAATAAATCATCCTTTAGAGACTTGATCCTTCAGTGGAACATTGTAATAAATTATTATTTATTTCTTTTGCAACTTGGAATATTATTATTGTTATCTGGTGATATGCAAACTTGATTTTTTTTCTCTTGGTACCTATTGGTTGAAATTACTTCCGCAGGTTGGGAATGAATGTGAATGGCCTAAACTCACCACGGCCTAAGATCCTGTGGAAAAAATAATTAGGAGTCAATAGTTTTGTTTACAGAAAAAAAAAATTTTTGACTCATAATTTCACGTAACCCTATTTTCATTTTTTGGGACGTGACACAAATGCTTATCACGTCTGCATCAATATGTATTTTAGATTTATGACCAGTATTATACAATTCACATTTGAACAAAACCACTTTAGAACCATTGATAGATGATAATTCAAAAATATTGGTCACGTAATTGAAAAAGTCAATTTTTTCCTCGTTGTGGTCCCCCTCGACAACCAACCCACTATTCTGGCTCTTGTGACGGTTGTCGCAGTCTCGAGTGACAAACCAGATGCCATTAACCCTAGATCCTAAATATTGATACACCAAACAATTAGAACCATTTGCCAATGCTCACAGTTCATTGGTTGCCAGAAAATTCTTCCCGTGTATATTAGTGATGTTGCGTCCCTCGAGCTCATTCATTTGCCTCTTATGCTCCCTACTCACGAGATTAGTGACACATAGGAAGATTAGAAAGTTTACATGTAATACATACAATTAGTTTAACTGAACCACTTATTCTAGATAAGGTATGACCTCAGGAGTATTATACAACACAAATAATAGGCCATGTGGCATTCCCTATTGGACACATTAGGAGCCTTTGTGATAGATGCAAAGAGACAAACGCGTTGCGTAAAGACACCTAACCCTGCACCTCGGTTGCCCCCATCATCATTCCGTTCTTCAGGAACTTCTCCTTTTAGGTACATCTTGATAAAGTAAACACTCTCTTTGGCAATATATGCCTCGACAATCGAACCTTCTGTCCGAGCTCGATTAGTGATGTAGCCCTTTAGTGTTCCCAAAAACCTTTACACACACAAAACAACCAGATCAAAAAATAAAATATGACACTAATCAACAACATAAAGATGGTAAATGCAATCACCTTTCGATTAGATACATCCATCGATATTATACAGGTCCAGTAAGCATAGCCTCACGTGGTAAATGAACTACTAAATGGATCATCACATCAAAGAATGGCGAAGGAAAAATCCTCTCAATCTTACATGTTATGAGAACTATCTTCTTCTCCAATTCTTCCAAGTGGTTCAATTTCAATTTCTTCAAGCAAATGTCCTCGAAAAAACTACCTAGCTCAAACAGTGTTGTGCATATCTTTTGGTACACGTACCTATGCATACCAATCGGAAGAAGACGCTACAGAAGAACATGGCAGTCATGGTTTTCAGACCCGCTAATCTCCCATTCTTTGAGGTCACACACCTTGAGAGGTTCGCAGCATAGCCATCTAGGTACTTGATCAATTTTAGATATTGATAAAAAAAAATCATCTTTCTTATTCAGGCCTAATGTGTAGGACGCACGGGGCTTCTCAAGGGTTCCATTGCTTCTCTTGCTTAGATGCAATTCAGGCATAATGTTCATATCTTCCAAATCCCAACGAGCATGCTCTGTGTCTTTACTCCTCTTCCCTATGCCCACCATTGTGCAGAGATGATTTTCATGTATATTCTTCTCTACGATGTCATGATTTTCACATATATTCTTCTCTACGTGGATGACATCAATGTTTTATTGGAGCTTTAGTTTTTTAAAATACAATAGCCCATAGAATATACTTTTCTTGGTTCAGTTCAAGTCTTCAAAGTCACGGGGTCGTTTCTTGTTGCTAGAGTGCTTCCCATACCTTGTATCTGGCAGCTGCTCCAATTGTACTTGTACTTTTTCCACCGGCGGCAACTCCAATGACTTCACTCGATTCTCATACTTACCGTTAAAGTCCTTATGACATCGCCAAGTGTGCCACTTAGGTAAGTAAGCTCTATGGCCCATTGAAGCAAGCTTCTTTCTCAACCTAACCAATAAGGAATCTCCATTACAAGTGGGACAAGCCATATAGCCTTTGGTGCTCCACCCAAACAAGTTACCATATGCAGGGAAGTCATTTATGGTCCACAACACAGCCGCACGCATTCTGAAGCTCTACTTGCTGGAGGCATCGTAAGTTTCGACACCATTCTCCCACAACTCCTTTAACTCACTAATCAAGGGTCGAAGATAAACATCAATATCATTTCCAGGTTGATGCAGTCCAAGAATAAGCAGTGACATTATGAAAAATGGCTCCTTCATGCACATCCAAGGTGGTAAATTATATGGCATAAGTATAACAGGCCACATGTTGTAACACGTGCTCAAGTCCCCGAAAGGGTTGAACCATTAGAGGCTAGCCCCAGCCTTATATTATGGGTCTCCCCCGCAAAATCAGGATGCTCCTTATCAAAATCCTTCCATTCCTCACAATCAGCCAAATGCCTACCTATCCCATCATCTTTACGTTTATCAGTGTGCTATCTCATATGTGTGGCAATCTTTCTGGACATGTAAAGTCTTTGCAACTTCGGTATCAATGGGAAGTAACGTAAAATCTTATGAGAGATCTTCTTGCCTTTCCTATCATTTAGCTTGTATCTAGACTCCCCGCATATCGGGCATTTATCTAAAACTGTGTTCTCCTTCCAAAACAAGGCACAATCATTTTGACAAGCATTAATGTGCTCATATCCTAGTCCTAAGTCACATAGTATCTTCCTCGTTACGTAAATTGAATCAAGAACAAGATTACCGTCTAGTAGGAGTGCCCTCTGTATCTGCATCACATTGTCAAACGACTTGTTGCTCCACTTTCCCTAAACCTTTTGCTCTATCATCTTAACAACAAAATCTAGCAGAGTGTTTTTAGAGAGCAACCCGGGTAAAGAAGGTGTTGAGAAGCATCCAACATCCTTTTAAAGTGACTATCACGCTACTCTGGATGACCTCAGCATCGATGTAAGTTCCCAAGTAATGGTCTTCCATCATTTCTAGATATTCATATCGATCCTCATAATCACTCCCAGCCCCATGTTCTAATTCGACAACTTTATCCATAGGAGCTATTGTTTCTCCATGGTAAATCCAGGTCTTGTACGATGCTTGCATACCACAAAGGCAAATATGAAAGTTCACAGTTTCATAATCATATCTACGATTATTCTTGAAAGCCCTACACGGGCACCAAATCTCAGTAGCATCCCGCGCATTCGCCCTTGTAAATTCAATAAATGACTTCACCCCCTTATGATACTCCCGACCAATTTTCACCTTGGGATCTTGACTATCTAGTGCCGTCCAAGTCTTGTCCATATCTTAATAAGGGTTAATCAATAAGCTAATCACAATCAAGATCACCCCATCACCCACCTGCCCTTATACGAAACTGCTTTCATCTCCTTTCATCAGAATATGTAAAAAAAAGAAACATCACTTTGTGCATCAAACATTCTAAACATAAACACGATAGTAGCATGTTAATTGAAAATAACAGAGAAGCTAAAAAAATTCCAGACTTACGAAGATAATAATCATAGAATTAGTTCTCTTAATTTAAATATTTTTTGAAGAACTATGATTCAATCATGTTTAAATTTTAAACTAATGCCAGTGGTAGGCGGTTAAACCTATCTCAATTGGTTTTAACAACTAGTGCAAGCACACCAGGAAAAAAAATCCAGCAACTATCCAATTCTTGCACCAAATCCAACTACAGCAATAACCTAAGAAAATGGTGATTAAGTGATTTCCAGAAATCTAAAGCCCGGGAGGCAAAAATCAGGAAAACCCATTGGATTTTAAAAGTAAGTAAAAAAAAACATATATCACTGGCTTTAGGAAGGGTAAACTTACCTTACTGCCCCAAGTAGGGCATGTAAATTGATTTATGTAGCACCTCATTCAAAGATTTCATATTTTTTTTCAGTTTTTATAAGAATATGAGATTTCAAAAAAAAGACTATAAGAGCTCAAGGGGAGCTCATTAATGCTTTATTTGATAAGCAAAAATCCTAAAACAGAGTATGTTTATGTTTTTTTGTGAAGTTAAGAATAAGAATTTTCAATTGTCCAAAAAGAAATGAAAGAAAAAGAAAATAGAATTTAGAATTGAGAGTTTCTCTTTTGAGTTTAGAATTTAAAGGAATTTCACTTATAGGCATCAAAACTGGGAAAATCAACCATTAAAAAAAAAGCTGTAGAAGAAGCATGCAAAACCCAATAATGAAAACACCCAAACACAGAGGTGGAGAATGAGAAAGAGAAATGGAACTCACAAGAGCAATGGAGGTGAGGAAGAAAATGTCTACCTAACACGGAGTCCACTCATTGATCTCGTCCAGGTATGTTTCTACCCTCCGTCTATTCCTTCTTTGCTACTACACTGTTCTTTCTCTTCTTCTTCTTCTACTTTTTTTTTTGGTTCTACTGGGTTTAGTGCTTGTTAACAGAAATCAGAGAGGGTTGGACGGTTGCCTGGGTTGGGGTTTTAGTAATGACGGTTGGGGCTTGGGACAGGAAAAGAGTGGGTCAATTAGGAGTTAGGATTTAGTGTAAGGTCCCGAATCTCACTAATCTTGATTTACGTTAATTAAGCTCATTCTCTATTAATTGAACTCGATTAAGGCTAATTTAATCCAAAAATTATCGGGTTTGGACTTCGAATAGGGAGTTGAGCGGAGTCCGGCCCCACTTTAGTAGTTAAGGGCCTTTTTGTAATTTGTCCCTGCACCTCTTAGACACCTCGTCCATTTCCTTTCGTGGAATCCTTCGCGTAGTTCATCTTTCGTGTTGGGCCCGACTTGATCCGGACTTATCTTGGCCCGATTGAGGTCCATTTGGCCTAAATTGTAATTTTATAGAAAGCTCGGGCTTGCATGCCAACTACAGGAAATTTTTGTTTCAAAGAGGCTCAATAGTCTTTTCCTTCATTCCCTTCCTGGTTACTAGAGATGTTTTCCTCTTCTGAGCTTCTCCATCTTCCCTCAACGTTGGAAAGCACCTCAGCCTGGGAAGGTCATGCATGCAAGGGTGGGAATTCTCCTTCTCTTTCTCCGTCATTCTCGTCCCTTCTCCCTGTGCATTTCTCTCTGAGAGTAATTCCCCTTCTAAGCTACAGCTACAGCTGTGTAAGGTGAAGAATGGGTTCCTATTTTATTCTCTTGTGTTTATTAGGGTCATACAGACTCCATTACTTGACATGCATGTGAATCTAAATCTCCATATTCCACCATTTCATGTTTACTTGTAGAGAACCCATTTCATTCCAAAGACTTTCCCTGAGCACACAGCAAGATAAGGGGTTTGAGAGGGTTAGTACTGTTGGAAAAGGCAAGTATTGAGTTATATGTGTTGCATGCATGATTAAGTATGGATATTTACTGGCATTCCCAATTTCATCCATTTCCTTTCATTGTTTTAATTGATGTGAAATGGCGGAGGGCATTAGAATCTAAAGGCTTTAAAATAAGTCGTACAAAGACAGAATATATGGATTGCAATTTCAGTGGACATATACAAAGTGTTGAAACCACTGTCAAAATTGAAACCCATGAAATACCACGTAAAGATTCTTTTCGGTACCTAGGCTCGATGATTAGTAAGGATGGAGAGATTGACGAAGATGTGGAGCATAGGATAAGAGCTGGATGGCTGAAGTGGAGACTAGCTCCGAGAGTACTTTGTGATAGACAAATGCCAACAAAATTGAAGGGAAAATTTTACAAGACAGTGGTTAGACCAGCTATGACATATGGAGCAGAATGTTGGCCAATTAAGAAGACACATATTCATAAGATGGATGTAGCGAAAATGAGAATGCTTAGGTGGATGTGTGGTAAAACTAGGAAAGATAAAATTAGAAATGAGCACTTTCGAGAACATTTAGGGGTAGCACCAATAGGAGATAAGATTAGAAAAACTCGTTTAAGATGGTTTGGGCATGTGGAGCGTAGGCCAGTAATGGCACCGGTGAGAAAAAGTTTGGATATACAGGTGGAGGGTCCATCAAGAAGTAGGGGTAGGCCGAAGAAAACATGGATGGAAGTCATTAATTCAGATTTGAAGAAGTTGCACTTATCGAAAGATTTAGCTCAAAATAGAACGGAATGGAGAAATAGAATTCATGTAGCCAACCCAAACATAGTTAGGATAAGACTTTGATGATGATGATAATGATGATGTTTTAATTGATGTGAATGTAGTGTGTATTAAGTTAGAATGACAAAGATGCCAATGGAGGTTGTGGGAGTACAGAACACCTTAATTGGATGCTACTAGTAAGCCATAAAACCCCCTCCTAGTATAGGTTCTGTACTGACTGGGATTGGAATTGAGCTACAGAACTGTATTCGGGTTTCTGAAGCTTATGGTGAAGCTATGGCTAAGCCGTGAGCATCTACGGCTCACAGTCCAGAGAGCAAGAAAATCCGATTTTGTACTACGGCTCACCTACGGCTAAGCCGTGGATTTCAATACAGCTAAGCCGTATCCAGCCCGTACCCAAGCCGAAGGTCTTCCTACGGCGAGCTTTCCAGAGAGCCCATGGAACTCAGTTTCTTCTACGGCTTGCACATGGCTGCACCGTGGAATACACTACGGCTACGCCGTAGCCTCCCCGTACCCTAGCCGTAGGCTTAGCACGGCTAAGCCGTAGGCCAACATACGATTGGGCCATAAATGCGCCTGAAAATCTGGACGGATTCTGACCCACTCAGCTAAGCCGAAGCCTTGTACACAGCTAAGTCATAAGAACCCAGTGAAACAGGATGTTAGGGACTCTCAATGATGTTATAGGACCTTAGTATTGGCACCTTCTATACCACTACAGGGGCCCAATGGTAAGTACATGTTGGGGGAAATGAATGCTTCCCGGAGGGTCTCCCAATGGCAAGTCATGGATGTTGGCATAAGAAGAGTGTCCCGTATGCACAAGGTTATACCAAGACACGGTAACACAATGACGCCGAACGTCTTATATGTGCATCGTGTTAAATGCCCTTGGGGACTATAGGTTACTATTCGAGGTGAAGGTAGCAATTCCTTGGGTACTCACTTAAGTTGAATGCATCCATATTGTTATGATATACCACCTTCAACATGAATTACTTCTTTTACTAAAACCCTGAGGCAATTCAGACCTGAGCTTTTAATGAGTGAATGTCTGACAAGCCAGAGCTTCTAATGAGTGCAAGCTTGTTTGCTAAGGGTATGACATGATTGATATGATTGGATATGAGTCGGCACCACTCAGCTTACGCCCTTTTGGCTATATGTTAAGTACGTCACCACTGCAGTAGGTTTACGGAGGAGTAGTCAGCGCTCCTCGGGAAGCTAGCCTGATCCTTTAGTGACCCATACGATATGAGTATGCTCCTTTTTGGGAGAATAGAGCGTTGTGGTTGCCAATCAGTATGTATGACATTTCATTTGTAATTTCTTACTCGTGCATCATGCTCAGTGATTTTTCTTATTGACATATTATGTTATACTTGTTCCATATGCCTCAATACTTGCTTAACCATCGTGTTAACAGTGTTACTCTTGGTATTACAGGTCCAGCACCCGGTCCCCACACGGACCCTGACACGCCCCCGGAGGGTACCCCAACGGTACCTCAGGATGTAGATGAGTGGAAAGATGACGACATCTTTTACTAGCCATCCCACGGAGCATGACTACGCAGGGGATATCATTGTTATGTTTGGGACTCTTTTTGTATCAAACACTTAAGCAGCCTTCTTGGGAATGTATTTAAAAACTTCAACACTATCATATGTATATATAAATATGTTTACTTTTGAAAGATAACAGACTATGAACTCATGTACTCTTGATAATTACAGAGTATTTTGCAGGATTCCGTTTATGATAAATTATGTTTGTACATGTGTCAGCATACCTCACACGTTCCTGTGAAATCCCCCTTGTAGGAATTCGTGCATAATTCTTCAGGGCACGGATTTCTACGGGATTACGTATCCATGCCCTGGGGGCCCACTCAAATCCCCAAATTCCCGGGATCGGGGCGTGACATTTAGAGAGTGTTTTTACTTACATTTGTTTTGGTTTAATGGATGCTAGATGGGATGGAGGGTGGTGGCATCGGAATGGCGTGGAGGGGTTTCGGATGGGTCGAATGTGGTCAGGGTTTTATGGTGGTCATGGGGCTTCAAAAAATGAAAGGGCTCTAGATTGTGGGTAAGGCAGGGGTCTTGCAAAAGTGGGTTTCTGGGTTGTGGGTAGGGCAAGGTCGAGAGTGAGATTATGGTGGCTAGGGATAGGTCCATTTCAAGTCTGGGAAGGACAGGGGTTGGGAGTGAGGTTATGGTGGCCGGTGTTGGTTTGTGGGAAAGGGATGGTTGTGGTGGTGGTGGATGGTGGAGATAACCAGATGGATGGATGACGGTGGAGATTGATTTCTTCTAACGGCGAGGAGAAACAGAGGGGAGATGGGTTTGCTCTGGATGTGGAGATGGGTTTGTGCTGGATGTGGAGATGGGTTTGCGTTGGATGTGGAGATGTTTGTGCTTACGGTGAGGAGAAACAAAGGGGCTTGTGATCGTGAGCTCCAAGTGTAGAGTCATGATGTAGTAATAAAACTGTTGAGACTAAGTCGATCCATAGGGAGCAATGTATTTTAAGGTTTCTTTTTCAACTTGTACCTACCCTAAATAAAATCTAAAATTGGACTAAGTTAAAAACTAACAAATGCAACCATGCCTACTTTCCAAAATTAAATTAATTACAATAAAAGAAACTTACTGAAGCTAAAACTCCTAAATCTAAAATTCCCTTTAAAAAACTAGGTGACTACAAGATAACACACAAGTTAGAACTTCCACTAAAATTAAAAAGTTAAAAAAAATAAATAAATCAACAATGCAAAACAATGCATGCGATGAAAACAACTAATACAAACTTTCCTAATATGAGATGCAAAATTTAAATAAAATATGATCCTACTCTAATGCAATTCTAAACTAGATTTAATAGCTGGAAGTCATGCTCTTCTGATGCAAGAACCTAAGAAAAAATGAATTTCAAATTATGCTAAAATGCAAAAAAAAAAAAATATGCATGAATAATGGTTACCAAAAATAAAAATTCTGATATACAGTTTAGCAGTTAGTCATAGTTTAGGCTTCTAGAATTTGAACTTACCATTATCTTTTGAATCTGAAACTTTGGAATTTTAAAATTCACTCATCAAGGTTCAATTCATCCAATTTTTACAACAAAATTCATTGATTTGATACGTCTATGAATTCTAAACTTTTGAATAAAAAAATCTGTCATGTGCAGATTCTTGTGTATAGAATCTTTTATTGGCGAGTGTTTTAATAACTAAAAACCCAATCTCCCTTAATCCTTTTTCTCTAACATTTTTATGATATAAAGTAAACTCATTCAACAATGATTCCTCCAAATTTCAAGGCAAAATAATTTTTCTATGCCATATTTTAAATTGCCAATATTTGAACAAAAACAGTGACTGTTTGCTGTCTAATTTTGCTGTCTTTTAAATTCGAAATTCGCTCTTTTATTTCCAAAAAAAATCATGAATTTTAGATCTAAAATTCCAATTTCCAGAAACTAAACTAATTTCCAGAAACTAAACTAACACATGATATGAATACATGCTTCTAAAAATTAATCCCAGGCATAAATCATGCATAAAACAAAACATTGAAACCTAAAGAACATCAAAAGAAATAAAAAATACAGGAATTTAAATGTATGAACAACTAAATTTTAAATGTAGTGATTGTAAGAAAAGTGAATATAGTGAACAAGAATTTAAATGTAGTAAAGACAGTAAAGGCAATAAAGTTATTTTCTCAAAATTTTCTTTTAAACCGGGTTCATGATTTCTTCAAATATGATCCTAGTATCTTGGGTTATCAATCCAAGCACAAGAAGCATTAATAAAAATATCCACACAAACTATAAGAAAAGAAGAAAATTTTTAAGAAGAATAACATTATACAAAAATGTAAAAATTCTTTACAAGAGATTATCAAATAAAATCAAGAACAATACATTCTATGATGAAAAAAAAACAAAAAAAAAAAAACCTCTTCTAGTTGAAATTTTGTTACACTCCGACCCAGCTTGACCCCGTTTAGCGGTTAGTTAATCTTGTTTTCGTTGCTAATTGTGTTTTGTTTGTGTTTTGTTTTCGTTACGGGTCATGGATAGGTAGTTGGGTTGAGTTTGACCTGGATTAAGTAGACCAAGCCCTTTTTCGTAATTTTAGCTTTTCTTAGACATGGTCATTTTTGCATCATCTTGATGTCAACACGTGTCTTTCGTTGAGCCCGTTAACTTTCGTAACTACGTCATTTGCAACCGAGGTCGTGTGATTCGATTGGACCCGAGTTTGACTCAAACTGAAAATACACTTTTCACTTGGCTTTCATTGTAAATTTGGACAACCCATTTGACTTATATAAGCTCTCAACCATCGACACTCATGTTCTCTCTCTCGTTTTCTCTCAAATTCCCTGTGCACGTGGAGCTTCTATCTCTCTCTCCTTCACTTGATTTCTCTCCATCGATCAAACTTGTGGGTCTTGCATGTGCAATTGAGGTGAGTGGAAGTCTTCCATTCTTCTCATCTCCTTTCTCCATCTCTTATCTCCATCGTGCTTGGTGTGTCTGTGTTTTGATTTCTCTCCATCCCTCATGCATGCATGTGGTTTTGCTTGTATTAGGTTGTGTTTGGACTTGAGGGCTACAAGTGTGCAATTGATTTCCAATTGAGGCAAGTATAAACCTAGCTTGTGAGAACCCATGTTGATATGCATTTGAATTGGATAGTTTTTACATGCATTGATGTGGAAATATGTATTTACAGCCCATTTGCTACTCATTAATTCACTACTTGTCTACTCCCCTTTGATAATTGTAAATTGGATGAGTTTTCAGACATTCTATACAGGTTTCAGGAAATTAAACTCGTACAGGTACGGCTAAGCCGTATGCTTCTTACGGCTCACAATCCAGAGAGGAGAAAAACCCAGTTTTCCTCTACGGCTAGGGCACGGCTAAGCCGTGGAATGCCCTACGGCTAAGCCGTAGCTCAGCCGTGGCCCAGCCGTAGAACAATACAGGGTGCAATTTCTGGAATAACTGAGAGTCAGCAACTGACAGACCTTCTACGGCCCAGCCACGGCTAAGCCGTAGACCACACACGGCTAAGCCGTAGCACACACACGGCTAAGCCGTAACCACACATGAAGAATAAGGCTAAGTGTAAAGATAAGACCTATATGACCTTCATGATAGAATGTAGAGCACCTAGACTTGCCCAACGGAATGTGATACTCCGCGTGAATGATCTCGAGGGCTGCGAATCATTCATGTTCGTTATCCGGATGTTAAGCACCTCCCCATGGGTGTTGGTTTAAGGGACTTCGTGCACCGCCCGATTCAAGGCAACACTAGACAACGGTGTATCGAATAACTTAAAACTACATCATCATGCACGGTTAGAAACACCGGATAATTAGATTAGAATTGGTTTGTAACTTAAGATGATTCGATTTCGCATGATTTGTTGCATACCATATTGCATTCGATCATTGATCTCACACTCTGACATGATTACTTGTATCCCGTTACTTTACTTTCACATTGCGATTAATTACCCTGAGTATACATGTATGATATGTTCAATTCCAGATATGCACGCATGATATATGATCACGATCTACTCAGGTTTTCATGATTGACTTTGTATGGTCAGGCTCTACTTAGCCTCAGCCTTAGGATCCCGACGGGGAGAATTTGGTATAGTTATAAGGACCTGCTGCAGTATGGATTTTGTCTTGGGGAACCGGACCCCAGGAAACCGAGACCCATTGTACCCTGGCCCGGACAATGGTGTTCTTTGCATGTTACAAGATCCCTCTTTTGGGAGCATATGGTAATGTAGTAGCCACTAGTCATGTACACAGCATGTTATCCTTGATTCACACAGCATCTTTCTTTCTTGCATGATAGCCTAGTATACGAAAATGCTTTCTTTAATAACATGATGTTCTTTATTCTATTAGACACAGCGTGTGTTAACTTGCTATGGTTTATACTTTGCTGAATCTTCGTATTCACAGTTGTTTTTGGTGTTGCAGGCCCAGATCCCCCTGCCGAACCCTCGCCGGTCGACCAGGCTCCAGATGAGACCCCCGGGGCCCCATCAGGCCTAGAGGAGTGGATGTGATCACTCCACGGGAGCGCGTTCATGGCATGCATCATGTTGGAGTCATGTTTTGGGGATTTTCAGACTTGTATATGTCATGACATGTCACTATTGTATTTATCCTTTTGTTCTTTTGTAAACGTTCATATGTAATTATGTCAGTCCTTTCCTTGTATCCTCTTCTTGTGCTATTAGTTGTTTGTGTTTCTGATATTTACAGCTTCCGCATACTTGCTTGGCACGTGTGCTTGTTCCCTTGTGCGTGTGCATTTAGACTCGGTCTACGTGTGCAGGCACGGGAGTACGTGTGTCATTAGGTTTGGCTTTTGCTAACCCCCGAACCCTGGGCTCGGGTTGTGACATACGTATTGTATGGTATCAGAGCATTCCTTGCTCATTCCTTGTTCTAGATGATAAGCATGTAGGCATGTATAGGATCGTGGTGAGGATACGATTATTTCTTTGTGCTCTTTCTAGACTTTGGGGTTTGTTGGGCGCTCTTGTGTTGTGTTTGTGTCTGACTCTTTCCATTTTACAGGATGGCATCAGGTTCTGGTTCGCAGCAGAACGCCGGAAATAACGAGAGCGGATCTGCCCCATCACCGCAGACACCGAATACAGATGAACGCATCCTCATGCTATTCCAGTCCCTTCAGGCACAATCGCAATCGATGCAGAACTTGCAAGCCCAAGTGACAACCATGCTAGACCGACAAAGCCAAGTCCCAGCTCAGTCACATGTAGACCAGCAGGTGATCTTGCAGCCTCGAGAGAGTGACCCGAATGCCCTCTATGGTAAATTTCGCAAGCGAGGAGCTATTGAGTTCTATGGAACAGAAGAGCCACTGAAGGCAGAACAGTGGTTAGACCAGACAGAGGATGTCTTTGAGACCGTCGTGTGCACGAACCGACAGAAGGTCGGACTAGCAACTTCTATGTTCAGAGATGTCGCAAAGACTTGGTGGAAGAGCGTGAAAGACTCCTACAGAGATATTCCTAGTGCTACGGTGTGGGAGATGTTCAAGCAACAGTTCAGGAGGAAGTTCATCCCGGCTCATGTGTTTCGAGCCAAGGAGGTTGAGTTCTTAGCTCTCCGTCAGCAGCAGATGACAGTAGCAGAATATGTGAACAAGTTTATGCAGTTGTCGCTTTTTGCTCCGGACATGATCAGCACCGAAGAGAGGAAGGTGAACAGGTTTGTCGAAGGTTTGCATCCCCGGTACATGCACCACGTGACTGCGTTTCAGCGTCCGGCTACGTTTGACGATGCAGTGGACAGGGCCTATTCTGCCGAGGCCATCCACCAAGCTGCTAGAGCCGATGAGCCTAAGAGACAGCCGCCCTTCAGTGCACGAGGACAAGTACAGAAGAAGAACAAAGGCCAGCAGAGTGCTTCTAGTTCTACGGGAGTGACTTGTGGATATTGTGGTAGGAACCACACGACTGAAGCTTGTTGGAGGAAGGCCGGTGCTTGTTTTATTTGTGGTTCGAGGGAGCACATGATCGCTAATTGTCCTCGACATCGAGCCTCCGGTGCAGCTCCATCTGGTCCTACTTCCGGTGCAGTTCCTAGCAGACCCAGTGCACCTACAGCCCCGAGCAAGCCACAGTCAGCTCGTCCAGGTTCGAGACAGCCTCGCCAGACAGCCCGTGCTTACGCTGCTACTCACGAGAGTGCCGAGGATCCACAGGTGGTTGAAGGTACTGTTTTGATTTCGCGCGTCGAGGCATTAGCTTTGTTCGATTCGGGGTCTACACGATCTTATGTAGCACCTCATTTTGCCGAGCGGTTACCTCAGCCGTCTAAGCCGTTGCCATATGTGTTGGTTGTATCCACCCCAGTTGGCAAGCGAGTGGAGTGTAGTATGTACTACCCCCATTGCGACGTGCAGATTGCAGGTCATCAGTTACCTGTTGATTTGATCCTGTTGTCGATGCTGGACTTCGACGTGATCCTTGGTATGGATTGGCTCGCTCGATATCGTGCCTGTGTTAACTGTTACAACAGGACGATTTTCTTCGATTTAGGCAAGGGCTTCCGTTTCGAGGGCAGTCAGCAGAGATGCCCCAGGCGTGTGATTTCGGCGTGTAAGGCAGATCGCTTGATCCGCCGAGGGTGTGAAGGCTTCATTGCCTTTGTCTCAGCGAAGAAGGAGCCGAAGCAGCTAGGTGAGGTTCAGGTGGTCTGTGACTTTCCAGATGTCTTTCCAGACGATGTGCCAGACTTACCCCCGGTTCGAGATGTGGAGTTCGCCATTGAGCTTGTTCCCGGCACGGCACCGATCAGCAAGGCTCCGTATCGCATGGCCCCAGCAGAGTTGTCAGAATTGAAGAAACAATTGCAGGAGCTTTTGGATAAGAGTTTCATACGCCCGAGCGTTTCACCTTGGGGAGCACCAGTCTTGTTTGTCAAAAAGAAGGATGGTACTTTTCGGATGTGCATAGACTACCGCCAGCTGAACAAAGTGACGATCAAGAACAAGTACCCCCTACCCAGGATTGATGAGCTGTTCGATCAACTTCAGGGCGCAGCATATTTTTCGAAGATTGATTTGAGGTCTGGATATCACCAGTTGAGAGTCAAAGAAGATGACATTCCTAAGACTGCCTTCAGGACTCGTTATGGCCATTATGAATTCCTCGTGATGCCTTTTGGACTAACCAACGCACCTGCATCTTTTATGGCATTGATGAATCAGATCTTTGCTCCTTTCTTGGACCAGTTCATAGTTGTTTTTATTGATGATATCTTGATATATTCTAAGTCAGCAGAGGAGCATAGGAAGCATTTGAGAAAAGCCTTGTCGTTGTTGAGAGAACATCGATTGTTTGCTAAGTTGTCGAAGTGTGATTTTTGGCTTGAGCAGGTTGCATTTTTAGGTCATATCATTTCACGAGAGGGATTGGCAGTTGATCCATCTAAAGTGGAGGCAGTGGTGAATTGGCCTAGCCCCAAGACAGTGACAGAGGTTCGCAGTTTCCTTGGTCTAGCAGGTTACTATCGCCGATTTGTCCAGGACTTTGCTAAGGTCTCTTCTCCTTTGACGAAGTTGACCAGGAAGAACGTACCATTTGATTGGACTGAGGAGTGTGAAGCCAGTTTTCGGATTTTGAAAGAGAAGTTGACTACAGTCCCAGTGTTAGCCTTGCCAGATGGTTGTGAAGGATTCGTGGTTTATTCAGACGCTTCTCGAGTTGGCCTAGGTTGTGTGTTGATGCAGCATGGGAAGGTGATTGCTTATGGATCGAGACAGTTGCGAGAACATGAGAAGAATTACGCCACCCATGATTTGGAATTGGCAGCCATCGTGTTTGCGTTGAAGCTGTGGAGACATTATCTATATGGTGTGCAGTTTGAGGTTCGTTCTGACCACCACAGTTTACAGTATTTATTCACACAGCAGGAGCTGAACATGAGACAGCGGAGATGGCTTGAGCTTATTAAGGATTATGACTTCCCGATCAAATATCAGCCAGGCAAGGGGAATGTGGTGGCAGATGCGCTCAGCAGGAAAGCAGAGTCAGTGCAGCTCTTGAGCAGTTTCCTCTTAGAGTTTCGTGGTCTCCCTGTTGAGGTTAAACTAGTGGATGAGTGCGTGATGTTGGCTAGTACGCTAGTGTTTCAGCCTGAGTTGATTCAGCAGATTAAGGACAGGCAGTTTGAAGATCTAACTTTGAAGCGCATTCGAGACCACATTGGAGACAGACCCGATTTCAGACTCGAGGATGGTATACTCTATTTTCGGAGTAGGTTGTGCGTGCCAGCAGTTGATGAGTTCAAGGAGAAGCTGATGAACGAAGCGCATTACGCTCGCTACGCGATGCATCCAGGCAGCACGAAGATGTTTCGGAATCTCAAGGATCGCTTCTGGTGGAACAACATGAAGAGAGAAGTAGCAGGGTTTGTTGCTCGCTGTTTGACATGTCAGAAGGTGAAGGCCGATCATCAGAGACCGCCAGGCTCGTTGCATCCTTTGCATATACCGCAGTGGAAGTGGGAAAACATCACCATGGACTTCGTTTCAGGGTTACCGCCGACGAGCAGGAAGAACAATGCCATTTGGGTGATCGTAGATCGATTGACGAAGTCAGCCCATTTCATTCCTTTTCGGAAGGGTATGACATTTTCAGAGATGGCTAGGAAGTTCGTGGATGAGATCGTCAGGCTCCATGGTACCCCCGTGTCGATTGTATCCGATCGTGACAGCCGTTTTGTTTCCTCTTTCTGGAGAGCTTTCCAAGAGGCTTTGGGTACGAAGTTGAGTTTCAGCACGGCATACCACCCACAGACGGATGGACAATCAGAGCGGACGATTCAGACTTTGGAGGATATGTTGCGAGCCAGTGTGTTGAGCTACGAGAAAGAATGGGATCTTCATCTATCGTTGTGCGAGTTCGCCTACAACAACAGTTTCCACGAGAGCATTGGGATGGCACCATATGAAGCATTGTACGGGAAGAAGTGTAGAAGTCCGGTTTGTTGGGAAGAAGTTGGAACCCGCAGTTTTCACGGACCGACGATCATTGCCGAGACTACGGAGAAGGTACAGAAAGCAATTGAGAATTTGAAAGTTGCTCGGTCAAGACAGAAGAGTTATGCAGACACCCGCAGACGACCCTTAGAGTTTCAGGTTGGCGAGTGGGTTTTTCTGAAGGTCTCACCGATGAAGGGTACGATCCGTTTCAGCCAGAAAGGCAAGTTAGCTCCACGCTATGTCGGACCGTTCGAGATCAAGAGTCGGATTGGTGATTTGGCTTATCGATTAGAGCTTCCCGAGATGTTTTCAGGAGTGCACAACGTTTTCCACGTTTCGATGCTTCGGAGATACGTTCACGATCCCTCCCATGTCATTCGTTACGATGAGATTCAGATTCAGCCGAGCGCTGCATACGTTGAGCGACCGCTCCGTATCGTGGGAACCCGAGAGCAGATACTCCGTACCAGAACGATTCGATGGGTCAAAGTGCTTTGGGAGCATCACAGTCCCGATGAGGCTACTTGGGAGTTAGAAGAGCAGATGGCACGCCAGTATCCCGATTTGTTTTCCCAGGTATGAGCGAGTTAGTGTTCATTCCGAGGACGGAATGATTCTCAAGTGGGGGAGGATGTAACACTCCGACCCAGCTTGACCCCGTTTAGCGGTTAGTTAATCTTGTTTTCGTTGCTAATTGTGTTTTGTTTGTGTTTTGTTTTCGTTACGGGTCATGGATAGGTAGTTGGGTTGAGTTTGACCTGGATTAAGTAGACCAAGCCCTTTTTCGTAATTTTAGCTTTTCTTAGACATGGTCATTTTTGCATCATCTTGATGTCAACACGTGTCTTTCGTTGAGCCCGTTAACTTTCGTAACTACGTCATTTGCAACCGAGGTCGTGTGATTCGATTGGACCCGAGTTTGACTCAAACTGAAAATACACTTTTCACTTGGCTTTCATTGTAAATTTGGACAACCCATTTGACTTATATAAGCTCTCAACCATCGACACTCATGTTCTCTCTCTCGTTTTCTCTCAAATTCCCTGTGCACGTGGAGCTTCTATCTCTCTCTCCTTCACTTGATTTCTCTCCATCGATCAAACTTGTGGGTCTTGCATGTGCAATTGAGGTGAGTGGAAGTCTTCCATTCTTCTCATCTCCTTTCTCCATCTCTTATCTCCATCGTGCTTGGTGTGTCTGTGTTTTGATTTCTCTCCATCCCTCATGCATGCATGTGGTTTTGCTTGTATTAGGTTGTGTTTGGACTTGAGGGCTACAAGTGTGCAATTGATTTCCAATTGAGGCAAGTATAAACCTAGCTTGTGAGAACCCATGTTGATATGCATTTGAATTGGATAGTTTTTACATGCATTGATGTGGAAATATGTATTTACAGCCCATTTGCTACTCATTAATTCACTACTTGTCTACTCCCCTTTGATAATTGTAAATTGGATGAGTTTTCAGACATTCTATACAGGTTTCAGGAAATTAAACTCGTACAGGTACGGCTAAGCCGTATGCTTCTTACGGCTCACAATCCAGAGAGGAGAAAAACCCAGTTTTCCTCTACGGCTAGGGCACGGCTAAGCCGTGGAATGCCCTACGGCTAAGCCGTAGCTCAGCCGTGGCCCAGCCGTAGAACAATACAGGGTGCAATTTCTGGAATAACTGAGAGTCAGCAACTGACAGACCTTCTACGGCCCAGCCACGGCTAAGCCGTAGACCACACACGGCTAAGCCGTAGCACACACACGGCTAAGCCGTAACCACACATGAAGAATAAGGCTAAGTGTAAAGATAAGACCTATATGACCTTCATGATAGAATGTAGAGCACCTAGACTTGCCCAACGGAATGTGATACTCCGCGTGAATGATCTCGAGGGCTGCGAATCATTCATGTTCGTTATCCGGATGTTAAGCACCTCCCCATGGGTGTTGGTTTAAGGGACTTCGTGCACCGCCCGATTCAAGGCAACACTAGACAACGGTGTATCGAATAACTTAAAACTACATCATCATGCACGGTTAGAAACACCGGATAATTAGATTAGAATTGGTTTGTAACTTAAGATGATTCGATTTCGCATGATTTGTTGCATACCATATTGCATTCGATCATTGATCTCACACTCTGACATGATTACTTGTATCCCGTTACTTTACTTTCACATTGCGATTAATTACCCTGAGTATACATGTATGATATGTTCAATTCCAGATATGCACGCATGATATATGATCACGATCTACTCAGGTTTTCATGATTGACTTTGTATGGTCAGGCTCTACTTAGCCTCAGCCTTAGGATCCCGACGGGGAGAATTTGGTATAGTTATAAGGACCTGCTGCAGTATGGATTTTGTCTTGGGGAACCGGACCCCAGGAAACCGAGACCCATTGTACCCTGGCCCGGACAATGGTGTTCTTTGCATGTTACAAGATCCCTCTTTTGGGAGCATATGGTAATGTAGTAGCCACTAGTCATGTACACAGCATGTTATCCTTGATTCACACAGCATCTTTCTTTCTTGCATGATAGCCTAGTATACGAAAATGCTTTCTTTAATAACATGATGTTCTTTATTCTATTAGACACAGCGTGTGTTAACTTGCTATGGTTTATACTTTGCTGAATCTTCGTATTCACAGTTGTTTTTGGTGTTGCAGGCCCAGATCCCCCTGCCGAACCCTCGCCGGTCGGCCAGGCTCCAGATGAGACCCCCGGGGCCCCATCAGGCCTAGAGGAGTGGATGTGATCACTCCACGGGAGCGCGTTCATGGCATGCATCATGTTGGAGTCATATTTTGGGGATTTTCAGACTTGTATATGTCATGACATGTCACTATTGTATTTATCCTTTTGTTCTTTTGTAAACGTTCATATGTAATTATGTCAGTCCTTTCCTTGTATCCTCTTCTTGTGCTATTAGTTGTTTGTGTTTCTGATATTTACAGCTTCCGCATACTTGCTTGGCACGTGTGCTTGTTCCCTTGTGCGTGTGCATTTAGACTCGGTCTACGTGTGCAGGCACGGGAGTACGTGTGTCATTAGGTTTGGCTTTTGCTAACCCCCGAACCCTGGGCTCGGGTTGTGACAAATTTCTAAGGGTGTATTGTGGCCTTAGGTATAAGCCTCTGTCACAACCCGACCCCAGGAGTTCGGGGGTTAGCAAAAGCCTAACCAATGACACACGTACTCCCGTACCTGCACACTTAGACCCTGTCCAAATGTACACGTACAAGGGAAGATTCACACGTGCAAACATGTACGCGGAAGCTGTAGATATCAAAACATCACAACATAATATGTAGGAACAGAGTAGAAAACCAGACTTTATACACATCATATTTGACAGTGTTACAAAATGAGACAAATACTGTATACAACCCATGAATGGATGTAAGCCTGATAGATCTCAAAAGAATAAAGACCCGTACACAAAATGAGGACTTCACGCTCTCCGAAAGGAGGGATCACGCCTGCTCCTCTAGCCCGGATGGGGCCTCGGGGGTCTCTCCTGCAACCTAATTGACCGACGAGGGGTCGGTCTGGGTATCTGAGCCTGCAACACCAAGGACAAAGCATGAATACAACGATCCAGCAAAGTATAAACAGTAGCAAGATAACACATACTGTCTCTAATCAAATTAAAGAACAAAAGTAAATCATAACATGTCAATGCTTGTAAACTAGGCAATCGTGCCGTGCAAGAAATACGACATGCTCTCGTGAATAAAAAAATACATACACTGTACATAACTAGGCGGCTACCACACATGCCATATGCTCCCAAATGAGGGATCTTATAACCATGAAGAGAACACCATTGTCCGGGCCAGGGTCCAAATGAGTCTCGGTTTCCTGAAGTCCGGATTCTCCAAGACGTGCCCTTACTGCAGCAAGGTCATATAACTAAACCAGAGTCACCCCGTCGGGATCCTAAGGCTGAGGCAAAGTAGTGCCTGACCATAATGAATCAATCATGTGCTACACCTCGAGTCAAACATGCCAACAAGTATCTCATACATGCATAATCGTGATCAACATACGTGGATACTCAAGGTGTAAGAAACATATCAATTAATCCATCAAAGTGACGTGTAGACAAAATCACATAGTCAAGTTAAAGAATGGAGGTCAATGCTAGACATGCAAGATGCAATGCAATGAATCCATATCGAGTCAAGGGTACTTACAATCCAACCCTATTCTAGTTATTTAGTGTTTTTAACCGTGCATGTTGATGTAGTTTTAAGGCCTCCGATGTATTATTATCTAGTGATGCATGCTACCTGAGATTACACCGAAATCCCTTAAACCAACACCCATGGGAAGTTTCTTAACTGCTGGATAACGAACATGAATGATTCGCAGCCCTCGAGATCATTCACGTAGTAGTGTCATAGTCCATTGGGCAATTCAGGGTCACCTACCTTCTAGGTCCAAGGCCTTACTAAGTCATCTGTAACACTCCGACCCAATTTGATCCAGATTAGTGGGTAATTACGCATGATTTTGTTGTTAAGTGTGTTTTGATTTTGCTTTTCTTTAGTTTTGAGTCATAGATAGGTAGTTTGGGTTGAGTTTGACCTGGTTTAGGTAGTTCGAGCCTTTTTTCGTGATTTTGGCTTTTGTTTGACCTTGTCAGTTTTGCTTCATTTTGATGTCAACGTATGTATTTCGTTGAGCTTGTAGATCTTCGTAACTGTCTTGGATCCGAATGATTTCATTTGCTCTCATTGGATCGTCAGTTGACTCAAACTGGAAATTGTGTAATCTGTTTAGACTTGTTTGTAATTTGGATTCCTTTTACCTTATAAATATCTTACCTACCTCTCTCTCTCGATCGTCAGCTCTGTTTGTCTCTATCCCTCGTTCAGCTCTCTTTCCTTCTCTGTTTCTGTTTCGTGAGGAGGAGGGAGCAGAGTCATCAGTTTGTGTGTGTTCAGTGGATTGAGCCAAGCAACGACCGGAGTGTGTGATTTCACTGTGAGGCAAGTATAAGCACAAGTAACATGAACACCGATTGGTATTGTTTTGATTGTTTGTATTCTTACTCTTTGTTGTATGCATCATTGTTAGACAGCCCTATTGAGTCAGTTTTGCTATTATCTTTCTGTTTTCAGTCGAAGAGTTAGCCATTCTGTATATCTGTAACTGTTTCAGGAAAATGACTCAGTGCACTCACGGCTAAACCGTGAAATGTGCTACGGCTGAGTCGTGAAATGTCTTACGGCTAAGCCGAGACCCAGCCGTGACCCTAACCGTAGATCAATACAGGGTGACAATTGAAATAACTGAGAGTTGGCAAATTGCTACTCTTCTACGGCCCAGCCTGATCTAAGCCGTACATTGTGCTACGGCTAAGCCGTGGACCAGGATACGACTGCCCCGTGAAGTAAATTATGGTTGAGCCGTAAGTGCGGATGAACAATTTTGGGAACCTCGACTCCGCCGCATTGCAAATTACGGCTAAGCCGTAAGGTCACCTACGGCTACACCGTATAATCCTGAGAACTGAATAAAAAGACTAGGCTTAAGAAAGAGATTGTATATGACTTTCATGTTAAAATGTAGATAACCTGAACATGCTCAATGGAATGTCTGAATGACATGAATGATCGTGACGACTGCGTTTCATTCATGCACGTTATCCAGTTGTTTAGCACCTCCCCATGGGTGTTGGTTTAAAGGACTTCGGTGCACATTCCAGATACACTGCAACACTAGACATTGGTGCATCGGATAACTTAAAACTAAATCAACATGCATCGTTAGAAACACTAGATAAATAGGTTAGGATTGGCTTGTAATTGACCTTGATTCGTGAAAGTAGTCTGATCTGTATAGCATATTGACTTCGGTTATGCCATCTTATGTGTTCTGCGCTGGACCTCTCGATTCTGTGTGTAACAACCCGCCCCGCACCATCGAGGTATTGTCCGCTTTGGACTTCCCAGGAGGTCACCCATCCTGAAATTGCTCTGACTCGAGCACACTTAACTTTATAGTTTTTTATGGAAGTCCTCACGGTTTTGTCCTCAAAAGGCGCCTCGACAGTTTAGGACGGATTATTACTTATATTCTTTCATTCACATGTACTTTTTGGGACTGGGTCATTACAGGCCCACCAGCTTCCGCCGGATATGTCCCCATATCCACATATCTAGCACAATGTCGGACCGAAGACGGCCTCATAAGCGATGTGGGACTTCGTTCCTCCTCCTTCGTTCCGCCCTATTTGTGGAGGGCAGGATTCGAGAGGGAAGCAGGATTCGAGCGGTCCCCAAGGGGTCCGGCCTAACGGCCTCACCCTCCACCACTCAGAGGAGAGCCATCCCCTGCTCTGATACCATCTGTAACAACCCGCCCCGCACCATCGAGGTATTGTCCGCTTTGGACTTCCCAGGAGGTCACCCATCCTGAAATTGCTCTGACTCGAGCACACTTAACTTTATAGTTTTTTATGGAAGTCCTCACGGTTTTGTCCTCAAAAGGCGCCTCGACAGTTTAGGACGGATTATTACTTATATTCTTTCATTCACATGTACTTTTTGGGACTGGGTCATTACACTGTGGGAAATGCAACAGCCCCAGAGCGAAGCCCGGGCAGGACCATTCTATTACTGTGTTTCTATCGTTGCTCCGGTGGAGTACTTGAGTCAGTGATTATTTGTTATTGGTACTCATTTGTCAGTACTTCTTTATATTGCTTATTCGCATTCAGTATCAGTATATGTGATGCACTTCCTATTGTTCGTTTATTGTGATATGTGCGATCTTTATGTGATATGTAAGATCTGTATGTGATATAATTGATTGAGGTGCATCATCCGATTTGATTGTGATTGTTACATGGCACTACTGAGCCTCAGCCTTAGGATGCCCGACGGGGTTGACTTTGGTTTAGTTTATGTGTTTGCCTCTGCAGAGTGTTCTGTCTTGAGACTCCGGACCCGGGAAATAGAGACCCATGCGTACCCTGGCCCGGTCGCTGGTGTTCTCATTCCGACTACTCTCGAAAGGGAGAATATGGCCAATGTAGTAGCCACTTTGACTGTTATCTGTTATGATTCTGATAGCATGCTTATTCATTTGCATAATTTGCTTAGTATACGAACATGCTTACTATGGATCTTGCATTGTGACTTTTGCTCATTAATAGACACAATTCATGTTATCTTCTTGTGGCTTATATTTTGCTAAGTCGTTATACTTATGAGTTGTTATTGGTGTTGCAGGTTCAGATCCCTCTCCCGATCCTGCGTTGATCGACCCGACTCTAGGAGAGGCTCGCGAGGCCCCATCCGGCCTAAAGGAGTGGACTTGATCCATTCTCTAGAGAGCAGTCTGCATCATTTTGTTATCCCATTTCATTTGAGTTTGGATCCATTTAGGGATTTTTTTTTCTGTATTTTGTACCGTGGGCTTGATTGATATCTATATTGTGATTTTTGTGTAGAGCCCTCTATATGGTTATACGTTCTTGTATTTGTTCTTGTAATCAGTCTAATGCTTTTGCAATCCATTTTGGTTTTGTTTTTGTGGTATGCCTTGATACGTACAGCTTCCGCGTACACTTGTTTGCACGTGTGATTGATCCCTTGTGTGTGTATGTTTGGACGGGGTCTAGGTGTACATGCACGAGAGTACGTGTGTCATTGGTTAGGTTTTCTCTAACCCCGATTCTTTGGGCTCGGGTTGTGACGTCATCTCCACTTGCTACCTTTTTCCCTGTACATTTCTCTCAGCTCCGCCGTAGGAGACCTTACGGCTCAACCGTAGGTTCCTTACGGCTTAGTCGTAAGAGAGGACACGGCTTAGCCGTGGCCACGCCGTAGAAGAGATGCAGATTTGCAAACTCTCAGTTATTTTTAGGGACACCCTGTATTAATCTACGGCTGGGTCACGGTGGGGCTTACGACTTAGCTGTACTACATGTTACGGTTTAGCCGTAGCACAATTCACGGTTCAGCCATGAATGCGCAGGGCCAATTTCTGAGTACAGAATAACTGGAATGAACGAAACTAGAATGAACGAAAACAAAGAACTCAAAAGAGAAGACCTGAACTCAACTGGGCTGTAGACATGTTGTACATATGAGATAATGAAAATCATAGCAATCACACACACATACCATCAAGGGTTCATAAAAGTTACGTTTATACTTGCCTCAATTCGATTCTAACACTCCACTTGTTGTCCTTAGGCTCAAATCACCTCCAACCACAACCACAACTAGCATGTAGGAAAAGACAGAGAAAACCCTCATGAGTCAAATCATGGAGAACAAGAAAGGAAGGGAGAAGAGGAATCCAACCTCAGACATACCTTGAATCACACAAATCCCACGCTCTCTCTTACTGTTGGTTTGGATCAAAGGAGAAAGAGAAATCGAGAGAGAGAGAATGCTCACGAGAGAGAGAGCGACACTGAGAAGAGGATAAAAGAGAAGAGGTTCGGTGGAGGGTTATGTAGGATAATGTTGAGGGACATTTACAACCAAGTCCAAATGCTTAAGGCCATTTACAGTTCGAGTCAAATCTCGGTCCAACGAAACCATGCGACATCTTTTGCCATTGGCACAGTTACAGCATTTAACGAGCTCAACAAGAGACACGCGTTGACACCAAGATGAAGCATAAATGACGAAATCTTGGAAAAATACAAATTACGAAAAAGGGCTTGGTCTACCTAAACCAGGTCAAACTTAACCCAACTACCTTTCCGTGACCCACAACAAAACTAAAACAGACATAGAACATTATTAACAATAAAAACAACATTAATTAGTCGCTAAACAGGATCAAGCTGGGTCGAGATGTTACAGCCTCCTTGAAGACTAGGATGAAGGGAGAGAGAAATGAAAAAGATGAAATATAGAGATCTAAAAAATGAGCTCTTTTTTGATGAAGAGTATGAGAGAGGGGTTCCCTCTTTATACTTTTTTCCTTCTACTCTTTTTTCAAAGAAGGTCTCATATATGGCTTTTCTTCTTTTGGTAAGTCATCTTCTTGGCCAACAAGTCTTCCAAGTTTGAGATGAGATAAGATTCCTTCTCTTACTGGAATTCTAAGTGTATCCATCTTTCTTAGCTAACACATACCAAAGGATAGGGCCCACCTTTGATGAGACAATCTCAATCTCGCCTAAAAATGTATAACAAATTTCCCGAGGTCATATCTTTATCGGTTTAACTCCAATTGGTGCAATGTTGGATTTACGATATCTACTCGAAAAGAACTTTCCAATGATAGGTAGCGTGTAAAAATCCAATGCTTAGTTTGAGAGTTATGACCATTTTAATGTATGTTGTAAAAAAAAAAGGAATTTACTTTCTATTTTTAAATTCTCCTTCTTTGACTTTTCTTTCCTTGAATTCTCTCCACCTTAGTTTTCTTTTCTTACATTAATTTTGAATTCTTGTAACAATTAGAGAGTGGGACCCCTTTCTTGAACATTATACAAGTGTGTCCCCACACATGTGAATATATGCATGGGATCATGAAGCCAACTTTGCAAATTTTTCTTCTTTCTTCTTTGCTCTTTAATTCTTCTCTCCTTTTTTTTGAAAATAATTTCTTTGCCTCAATTCTTTACAAATGGGACCCATATAATTAATTTCTTATAAAACAAATGTAAATTTATATGAAAAGATAATTTTAACCCTAAGATCACAAATATATAACTGTGGGACCATCTATTATGAAATGACAATGAAAATGCATACCATTTTTCATGATTATATGAATGAACTAATGGTGATTAAAATTCAATTTATTTCATGAGAATATAAATTTTCACAAAACTTTCCAAAAATAGCAGTTTTCATGAATTTTTGTAAAAAGTGTGATTTATAAACAAATTATGTAGAAAAATACTTAAATAAATAAATTGAAAATGCTTGAAACCATGATTTCACACTAAATGAGGCTCCTTTATCTCAGTAAGTCTTCAAAATAGGTCAAAATGTGTAAAAAAATATGCATTTTTAAAGACTCATCAGCTTGATGTGGATATGGGTTTGCTCGGACAGTGAGAAAAAAGAAAGGGCAGAGACAACGAGAGAGCAAATAAGGTTAATTTGTTTTAAGATGTTCCCCGACGCGCATACCTAGCATCGGTAATTGTTGTTAAGAAGCTTTCTCCAACGCAACCTCAATCCCTGCAAATTAGTTTTCAAAATGCCTGATGCATTCAGTGCTTCGTTTTAATTAAAACTATTTCTCAACGTTGTAACGCATCGGTAAAAAGTAATTTCGTGTCGGGAAAATTTTCCCTCCAAAAACCAGATTGCGCCATCCTGTTTATTGACGAAATGTTCCGATGTTTAGAAGTGAGCATCGAGGAAACCTTTGCTAGCGCTGTGATGCATCGGCTAAACACATTTTTTGTGACATGTTAAGACTACATCAGCAGATTTAGTCTGCAAATCTGTAATTTGTTTTAGCGTTAGTAGAAAATACATATGATGAGGTCTACATGATGCCCAGGAGTTTTACACTAAAAAAAGCCTTTCCTATTCCACGAATGAAAAGACTACTTTCCTACATGTTAGGGAAAATATCAGAGCATTTAAAATCTCTACTTTCTCTCTTTAAAATGAATTGATTGTTCCCTACTTTTTTCTCTTAGGATTTGATATTTGAAAACAAAAAGGAACTTGGTTCGCTCATAGATTTAAATCTTTTTATTTACAATTTTACCCAACCATGAATTGACCAAAAAGCCCATTCTCTCACCAAACATAAAATATAGATTTCTTTCCACACATAAGAAACCCATCTTCCCTTCTTCACTTTTCCTTTTTCATTTTCACTCTTTCCTTCTTCCCTTTCTCTTTTTCCCTTTCCCTTCTTCTCTCTCTACATTGTCACTCATCTTCTTCCTTGTGCAATTCATCTTTTTCCCTTGCAATTCATCTTATTCCCTTCATTTGTCTTTGTCCCATTAAATTTGGTTGAGCTCTCCAACAAAATAGTGCAATGGAGGAAGAGATTAACACTAAAAGAGTGGTTTTCAATCAGAATAACAATTAAAAGGTTAGTGCTATATGCATTTTGATCTCTTCTCTCCATTTTTTTCAAGTTTTTAAAGTTTTTCAAGGGTGAGCCTGTCTTTTGTTCAGAGTTACAGGACCAAACTTCTTCATCTTGTTTGGCTATTACAGCCAAACAATCTTCATAATGGAGAGGAAGTGGGACTTTGTATTTTAACTTTGAGAGCGAGGAGCTGGATCCTATGCTGCCACTAATGATTTGTGATGGAGAGGGAGAGTATCTCAATGGGGAGGAAGGAGTTCTACATTTTGTCAATTTGGGAAAATAGTTTCTTTCGAACTAAGGTTTTACACTCTCTCAAAATTAAGGCTTCGGAAATCATAAGGTGGGGCGGGATTGGATTTAGACTGGGGTTAGGCCATATGTCCCATAGCCCTTAAAATAATGTTGCCAATCTACCTGGTGCAATTGCAACCAGGTCGCACAACAAAGGTCTGGCCCTGCGTGTGCCACTCTTGTCGGTAAACAATGTACATCCTAATAAATGCAGCAAGTACGTTCTCACTGCACAATCGATGGCTTCTTCTCCATTGGCATCTTCTTAAAATTTGAGCCTTAGCCACTCCAACCTTACTGATTGGCCCCACAGCAGGACAAGCTCATGCTATGCCTCTATGGGTTCAATTTCAAATGCTTCCACCAATAAGCTGCTTGCTTCAGGAATGGTCATTTTTTTTATTGTATGAAACAACAAGACATGTAGCCACAATCCTGAAGATGGAGGCAACATCATCTAATGTGATGGTCATATCAACAAATGAAATGTCGGAAGTGTTAGTCACGGGCTGCCACCTTTCCACAAAAGAAGACACAAGACTCTTATTTACATATCAATAAGATGCATTGATCAGTGGCCCTAATCCAAATCTAAAAATCCTCTATCTAAACCAATTTGACTCATTCAATGGGCACAATGGTACTTTATGGTCATGACTCAAGCATTCGGTTGACTACAATCCTGCATTCATAAATTATACACTATTGAAGACACTAAGAATAGAATAATCTTTGAATATAACAAATCAAACAAACCTCTACTTCCCAAATAAATTTCGTAATATGTGTTTGGAAACTACTTAATAATGACCAATCTATTGGCCCCACATATGTTTCTTCTACATCAACATTTTCATCCTCACTATCGTCTTTAAATTTTAAGTTAGGGACCTCGGGTTCTTCATCAACTTTTGCAACTCATTGACGACGCCTTTTATCATAAGCTACCGATCGAACTCTAAAACTGCTGCCATATTTGTTAATGTAAAACTAGTTTAGTATACAAATGAAAAAAAAAAAAAAACTTGTTTCGTTCAGCCAAGATTGGCTGAACATAACAACATTATTCAGCCATATGTTGCCAAACAACATTGTTATGTTCGACCTGGAAGGGGAACACTGTTGTTAATGTTCCGCCTCGCAAGGCAAAACAAGGTGGAAAAAAAAAGAAAAAAATGTGAAAATAGAAAAAAAAATCCATAACCTTTTAATTTTTTTATCACCATGGATGGAAAGCTATCCTCTGTCACAGTGATTAATGCAAATACATTCATCTAAAGGAATCCAAACATAAAATGACCCATTTTACATTGGAGGATGCATGAAGATATGAAAATGGTGGAGAATAGAAGAAGTTATTACCTTTGCGAAGAGAAGAAAATAGAAGCCCTTGGAGGAGAATGCCTTGAAGGAGGAAGAGATGAAGAGAATGGAAAGAGGGCAAAAAGGAGATGAGTGTAGAAAGAAAGGGAAAAAGGGTAACTTGGGTATATTGGTGAGTGTAAAGAGTTAAAACCAAAATTCTTCATTTAATATGATGTGTGTAGAAAAAAGGTGAGTCAACTAAGTCCCTTTTTGAGTTCATAAGTCTACTTGATGCCCTTTTACACTAAAAAATGCTCTCCTATTCTATGAATGAAAAGACTACTTTCCTACTTTTTAGTAAAAATGTCAAAGCATTTAAAATCCCTGCTTTCTTTCTTTAAAATGAATTGATTGTTTCCTACTTTCTCCCTCTTTAATTGCTTCCTTATCACATTAATAATTGTGTGTGGCCCCTCTCATACTTTCCATCTTTTCGCTCTTCTCACTCTTCAATTGAGATTAAAAAAAAAAAAAAAAAAGGTGAGGATCTAAACTCTTTTTTATTTCAATACTCAGGTTGCACCTTCCATTTCTTCTCCTATTTTCTCTCCTCTCATACTCTCAAAGAGTATCATTAAGAAGAAGTTGAATTGTTGGCTTTATTTTAAATTAAGTATTGCTATTTCTTATCTTATTTTCTCTCTTCCAATTAATTATCTTGCCTTGGAACCACAAACGTCATTTATTTCTTTTTCACGCGGTGATGGAAGGATCATTTAATTCTTGTGACATGGCAATATACTAGTGAACCATCCAAAAGGGGCAAAAAACGCTTCTTTTCTAAGGAGGCATTTTTTAGAATTCCTAATATCATTATATGAGAAAAGAGGCATTTTTATCCTTTTTTGATGCTCCACTAGTATACTACCACATGACATGAATTAAATGATCCCTCCATCAGCTGTATAATCCACATGCAAAGAAATAAATAACTTTTGTGGTTCCAAAGCAAGATAATGGGAATAAAGAAAATAGGAGAAGAAATAGCAATACTCAATTCAAAATAAAACCAACTGTTCAACTTCTTCTTAATGATACTTTTTGAGAGTATGAGAGGAGAGAAAATAGGAGAAGAAGTAGAAGGTGTGGGGCATAAGTATCGTGAGTATTAGAATAAAAGAACTTCTCTTTTTTTTCTTTTTTTTTCGAAAAGTGAGAGAGAAAAAGATGAAAAGTGTGAGAGGGCCACTATGTAACTATGCAGTTAAGAATGTGATAAGGAAGCAATTAAAGAAGAATAATATGTAGGAAAGAATCAATTAATTTTAAAAGGAGAAAGTATGGATTTTAAATGCTCTAACATTTTCCGTAAAATGTAGAAAAGTAAAGTCTTCTCATTCATGAAATAAGAGGGCGTTTTTTTAGTGCAAAATGCACGAACATCATGTAGACCTCATACATATATATACATACTCCTTCTAGTGCCCACTCTGGACCCCACCAAGAGATGAGATTGGGGGATGAAAAGATCCATGACGGGCCATCCATATATCAAGTTTAGCCTGAATCACATGTCCCCAACCCCTTCATCTGTGGCCCAAAAATTCATTCCATTTAGATCAGTACATAGTCAATCCAACGGTCCAATAAATTCGGAACTGACCGAAATTTAGTGCATGTGACTATTATAAAGGCCCCTATGTATTGCAAGGTTTGGATTGTGTGATAAATGGGTCCCACCTAAACTTCTCATGAAAAAAAAAACTGAGAGACACGCACTGAATATTGTCATATATATATATATATGAGGATTTCACTGCAAAAGACCACATAGATGTTTGTAACACACGATTAGACCTTTATTGAGCACGTGCACTAGTAGGGTCCCCTAAGCCTAATTTTGTGCTTTTTTTTTTTTTGTTACGTCACTCAGCCCCATGTACAAAAAGAAAACTGAGTTTCTGCGGAAAAGAAAGGAAGAAGATGAGAGAAGAAAGGAAGAAGAAGACAGAGAGAGAAAGAGGAGGAAGAAGATAATAAGAAAGGAGAAAGGATGAAGAAGAGAGAGAAAAAGAAAGAAGGAATAAAGGATGAAGAAGAGAGGAGAACAGAAGAAGAATCGAGAGAATAATGAGAATAGACAAGAAAGGAAGAAGAAAAGAGAGAGGAAGAAAGGAAGAAGAAGAAAGGAGAAAGGAAGAAGAAGAAAGGAAGCGTCACTCAGCAACACATATAAAAAAATAATCGAGTTCTTTTCTTCCTCTCCCATCTCTTCTTCTTTATTTCTTCCTCTCTTATTCTTGTAGGAAAAATGGGTTTTCAATCAACTTTGGACCACAGTAGGTGTGGGTCCCACAAGTCTCTTGAGGCGGGTCCAAGTGCTAATGTGTTCTCCTCCATGAGGAGATTAAACCCAAACCATTGTTCATTGAAAATCATTAAGATATAAATAAAAAATTGATTCCCAAAGTGACCACTTAAAGTTACCTGTACATAATAACAAAAAAGGAAAAAAGGGAATTTCACATTACTTGTAAACTAAAGTGTGTATGTACTTATATGCACTACGAGTGGAGATATAGTTTGTGCCCCAAGGGGCACCCATATTTTATCCTGGAGGAAGAACCTACATGACACCACAACCAACACGCAAGCCGCCACCGTCCGTCCTACTGGCGGGTCAAGTCAGGTCAAGTCGGGTTGCGTCAAAAGCCCATAACCCAATATGGGTCGGATCCTAGGCCCAACCCATGGGCTCTCCATAGAAGATGTCTTTTTATCAAAAGACAGAGTTACAATAACATCTGTTCACAGCGTCCCCCCTATATAGCTGTGTCTTTTCTTTTAGCAAAAATGAACAGCAGTATCTGTTCTTCTTCGTGACTGTTAACTATGAAGAACAGTCACTAGTTCACATATTTAAAGCCCATCTCGAATTGCATGCAGTGCTGCATGATTTCTTTCCTGCATTCTATCATTTTCTGTGAGAGAGAGATTCAAGAACACAATTCTATTTCCTGGTATTGTAGATTGTAGTGCTGCTTCTACTGCGTACTGATTATTATATTCTGTGAGACAAACATCCATACACCTTTAGTACCGTAGCGGGGATGAATTTTGTTTTAAGAACATAGCCATGAACAATAGCCTTGATCATATTCTATAAGTTTGAATTTATAAGTTTCTTCTTATGCTACTGTAGTTTTTCTTATTTGAAACAGTTGCTATAATCACAAAAGGACTTTAGGTCCCTTACACTTCTTCCTTTCTCACACCTTCTTTCTTTCTCACACCTTCTTTCTTTCTTCCTCTCTTCTTTTTCATCTCTCCCTTCTTCTTCCTTTCTCCTTTCTTCTGCTTCCTTTCTCTCTCTCTCTTCTTCTTCCTTTCTTCTATGCAAAAAATAATAATAATAAACTAAATTTTGCAAAAAATGAGGCCCAGGAACTCGATTAGTGTACGTACTCAATAAAGGTTTGATCGTGTAAAACGAACATCTATGGAGTTTTTGGTTTTCATAAAATTCTATAAATATATATATACATTTTTTTTATATTTTAGACCTTCGTGTAAGAAGATAAGAAGCACTGTGGGTGTAAGGTCGAGAAGACATAAAAAGGGAATAGAGAACAAATGCCTTATTATTTTGGATATGCTTCCAATACAAGAGCCACAAGAAAAGAGAGGTTTGGCCCGTTTGGGACTTGCATTTACCATGTCAAACGTCCATCTCTTCCACGTTAGTTTTACACGAGGGTAGGGGCCGAGGAGTTAGTAGGACGGGAGAAACTTCTTAGATCCATGATATCGTGCATTAGTTCCCATGATACAGTGGGTCATGTTGCAACACATGTATAACATATAGTGGGTCAAGCCCAAGGGTAAAACCATCAACAAGTGTGGTCAAGGCAGCGTAGTGATATTTTTATTTCTTATTATTAGCCGTGAAAATCAAATTTAAGAGATACCTAATCCTCAAAACTCGCTTTAAAAACAGCTCAAAACTCGCTTTAAAAACAGATAAATTAAACTGAATAGTTTTTTCCGATATAGATCAGGAATGTCATCATAAGTGGGATAGAGGATAGATTCATAGAAATCCCTTTCAATAATCCTGATACAAGCACTGCTGCGGTTAACAGAGATCCATGTTCCAAAAAAGTTATAATATAATAGATTAGGTAAAGATGATAAGTTGACATTTCGTTTTTTTAAGAATGTCAAACCACTTTTCAGGAGTGGGTGTAACACAGCAAAACAAAAATTTGAAGCTGTAATACATCACATTTTTAAGTGCCAAGATTTTAAGACACCTGGGCCAAATTCCACTAGGATTCTCTCATTAGTTTTTTGTTCTCCTTCCTCACAGGTGTCACTCACAACAACAAAGCGACTGTGGGCGAGCCGTGGGAAACTGTCACACCCTCTTGGAATGGTAAGAATTTTGGATCGCCTATACCATGGAAAAATCAGATAAAAAGTAAGTTTTCACCCTTGAATCTTCGCTGCACCAAATGCAAATGAGGAAGGCACTGGATCCTCCTCCATTTTTGAGGTTAAAGGTTATGCACAAATGCTTCCTAAAAATAATCTATGCTATACGTAATAAATTACTATATATATATAGACACTTCAGCAATATCTTCCAAATTAAGTGAGATTATTGTAGATGATGGAAGACATGGCTATCCCAGAATCAATGCAGGATAAAATCCAGGTTCTAGGAGGATATCCAGATGAGTGTCGGATTGGGTCTTGTGTAGTTGGTACACGTACATGCAAAAGCAGCATGTGGGGCCCACTTGGGATGTATAGGATAGATGGAAACGTCTCTTGAAAATCACAAAAGAAAAACCCATCAGATACACTTAGCCATTGATATAAGTGCTAAGTTTTGTTGGTCTTTTAACGATATAATTTTTTTTAGACTCAATCCGCAGGGTAAACAGAGTCAAAGGTAATTAGATTTATAGGTTGCCACAGTGCTGGTCAAAAAAGTTCTATTGATTTTATCACATGCATATTTGTTATGATTACTGCTAAATGAACACCCACAATCATTCAATCAAAGTGAGATCTCACCAACAAAAACGCAGCAAACCTAATTGGTGGGTCCAAGCAAGCCCCGCAAATATAATCATGTTAGAAATGAATCAAACATTTCTAAATTGAATGATTGTTCCACTATGAATATGACAATGACAAACATTCAATGTTTGGCAGACAGTCGATTTGAAAATCAACCTCAGAAGTAAATTCAAGTGTAAACTAGTGGCTTAATGGAAACATGACTGAAACAAGTTTACAGAGAAGCAGGAGTTATGTCCGTAAACTAGTCTCGTTAGTTTGATTGAAGCACAAGTGGAGCGGGTTTCCCTCTGTGCAAAAGGAAGCAGCTTGAATGGGCCCCACTTTGCCAAGGTGAAAGTATGTCCACCACAAAGTCAATAGCTGCTGCCACATTATGGTAGATAGTCTATTACGATCAAAAGAATCAACCTTTCAATATCTATATTTATATTAAGATAGAGAATGCAACCAATCACATGTAATAAACAAATAAGCAACACAAGAGCACAACTAAACTTTTGTTATTTGGCTGTATGCATGCCTCCAAGGTACATAAAAGCAATATCTAATGTTCCTACTATAGACAAGGATAATCATAACTTTACAGGAATTTCGCTCTCTTCACACCTCTTAGCCTTAGAATGTACTAGTTCCCGTGATAAGAAACAGCTGACTTAGAACATATAGTGATATTTTAGAATTATTTGTCAAAATGCCCCTGAAAACCTCATTTAGGGGGGCTGGTATGACTCAAAAGATCAGTCACCATTGACAACATATTTATCCCAATATTATGTTGCATGTTCTTGGTGAGGCATTCATCTATTTTCATTTTTCAAGAATCTTATTTTATGAGTTTATAATGTTCAGAATTTATTTTAAATTGTAATTCATTACTACTTTTATGCAGCAAAATAATAAAAGCAATCAATTACACAAAGAAGACAACACAAAATTTAACGTGAAAACCCAAACGAGAAAAGACCACGAGTCCAAAGTAGACAAAATAATCACTTACTTCTGCAGTACAAAATATACTCAAAACCTTACAACCAGTCTCTCAACACAAAGCGTTGTGGTTGTCTTTTATAGATCTCCACGATTTTTATAACCTAAAATTCGTACCTTATGGTTGAAACCAAATCCAAGTAAAATAGGCAGTTCTGACACAACTAAAAAACAAATCCATGTAGGTCGGTGTGCCTACTCGAGCACGTGTGAAAGTCCACTCAAGTGCGTGCTTTATGTATTTAGTTATTTTTTATCCGTTTGTCAGGCTTGAATGTAGTCTTCATGGACTTAAACACAATTACATCTGTTTAGATCCGCTCGAGCGTGTGCTTTGTGTACTGTTTTCTTCAATTCAGCACTCCTAGCGACGCGATCAACAATCCATACTAAAGATTATAAAATACCGATGAATGGACTCAAGTTTTGTCCAATGTATGAATTTATACCATTACAAAAATCCTTACATTTTACTTGTCACTTAATTATTTGCTTAAGCCTTTTTTTTTAATGAGAAATTATTTGATTGCTGTCAACATTTTTTTTTCAACTCTCACCTATGTGAGCTTATGTTCTCACATATGCCGGGTCTCTCATGCCACTCAGCCCCCTTGGCTTGGGTATCAATAACAAAAGACATTTTTTCAACATCCTTTATGGCAAGGGATAGTGCTAGCTTAGACATACTGAAATAAACAGAACCATATTCACATAGATTATACTAGTGGATAACTGTTTTTAATTTATTTCACCGTAGCCTTGCTACGAAAGGGGTTGTTGGTCTTTTAACACATCGGATATAAAGTGGCTGTAGGTATGTATAAAGAGTCTATAAGTAACTTTTTCAAACATATTACCAAGTTTGTTTGAAAGCACCATTTTTAAATGCTCAAATTAGTACATATAAAAGTTTTAGATGTCTTTGTGTTTTTCACATGTTTATCAAAATCTATAAAGATTTATGGTATAAAAGCAATCACCTTGATGCTTATTATTAGAATAAGAATGTTGAACGATTTTGATAATAAATTGAGGGCTACCGAAGTATAGAAAATTAGATTTATAGATTAAAAATTTTTAGACGTCTTTAATTAACCTCTTAAAATCTATAAATTTTAAACGATTAAATTAAATATCATAAGGTCATCAGACCAATAAAGAAGATGAATGATTTGGAAGCTCACAAAAGTGCAAAAACTAAAATATATTAAATCCAATAATGATAATGATGATGATGATGATGATGATGATGATGATGATGATAACTACAAGGGTTGAAACCCATAACCTATCCAGGCAAAGGCCCTTGTTGCAACATGTATGACCCATTCTTTCATTTATATATATAACCGTCGTTGCTTACAATCTATTTTCACATTGCATGTATAACTGGTAACTAGTACCCATGTGCATGTTTTTGTTAAAAGGTAATTTGTTTCACCCCATTTACATATATAAACACTACACATATAAAATTATTTCACACATCTCATGTTTGTTTACAAATTTTACACATGTAGTGTACAAATTGCATGTGATTTTGGTGTGCCCATTTGCATTTTCAAAGCTACAATGCTATGATGCTCAGTGTGTTTTGCTTTTTCTTTTTTTGCCCTAAATCATGATTCGAGCCGTTAAACATGTTAGGGATGCCAAAAATGACTATGGTATAAATTTTTAGCCATTGAATCATCATAAATTATGAAATGTTTGTAAAAATGTGAAAGCCATTGATCTACATGTCTAAAATTTTGCGGGTCCGTTTTTACGATCTGACCCGTCAATCATTTTCAAAAGTCAATTTTCATATAGAAGATTAAATTTCATGTGTTGATTCAACATGGATCTTGAGTTTCCTATAAAAAATAAAAATAAAAAAATTCAATCGTTGGTTTCATACACTATTGCTACAATGCATTCCATGAATTGAAGAGGCAGTCCTTTTTACCAATTTTTGGATCATCTAGGCGTCTATTGAAAGATCTAAACCGTACACCCTCTTCATAATGCCATAAATGGTTAGTGGCTCAAATTTCAACCATTAATCCTCCATGGATTGTGAGATACATATATATAAACCATTTAATATTTAATTATTATTTTTGTAAGCCTTTTCTTACTACCCAAACTATTGATCCTCCTTAGAAGGCCAACGATACTTACTAGACTGTATCTCATCACTTGAATGATCATGAATTTTTAAAATTTATTAAAATTATGAAAACATGTGAACCGTTAGGTGCAATCAAAATTCACATTTGAAGTGAAAATAACAAACAAATGATGATATTTCACATGTGAGTCTTATATTTCACATTAGAGTCATTTGCTAAAGCATTTTTACATCATATGTGAAATTAACAAATGATCCCCAAATAAATAAGTGATTAAGTAAATGAGTGTTAAGAACCACCACCTTTAGTGCTTTACGTTTTAAATTCTAAGCTCATTCAAGGTTCCAAGTACAAGGATTAGAACAAAAAAAAGGGCTAGATAAATGTTGAGTGGCAAAAAACGAGTCCTTGATTATATTTTTAGAGATTGTTTTTTAATAAGATGTGACATCTTGTCAAATTTTAAAATTTTATCCACCTAAAGGTTTCAAATGACGTTTTCAATTTCCATAATTTCAATGCTCTTGTGTTTTGATAAAATTTCTAAATGCTTAATAAATTCAAAAAAGCATTTGGAAAATTTAATAAAGCTACAGGCCCTACCCAACATCTATCGCCGGCCATGAAATTTCTTGAGGTAAAACCCACGGTGACCGGTCCCAACCACGTCACCAGTGAAGTGTCCGGACTCATTCCAAAATTCCAGTTTCTCAATCAATCGGCCCTCTGAGCTGTGGATGATTTCAAACCCAAAAAGGTTTGAAAAGTCTCACATGACCTTTTCTCAATTAAATCCAACTAACTCTCCCTACCTTGTCCCTGCACAAGTGATTATCCAACTATTGGAACGTGTGGGGCCCACCACCTCCTCCTTAATTCATTCCCGGTTTGGGTGATGGTGGACTGAAATCCTGGCCATGTTTTCCAAGCTTTCCACCTTCCGGAACAAGGCCATCCGTTCCAAGGTCAGCTCTCTCTCTCTCTCTCTCTCAAGTCTCAACCTCCTTTTAGAAGTTTTTCTATCTCTGCTCCTATGATCTCTCCACTTCATTTTGATTGCTTTTGGTTCCTCTCTTTCCATCTTTCTTTCATCAACTCTCGAGGATAAGAAAACAGGCTTCACCCCTGGTTTCTAGGTGTTGTTGCAGATAAGATTTCATGGATATGGGATTCCCAGGCATACTCTGCATGTAGGGGCCACAGCTGACTATTTTGATGATCCTTTTTCCGAGGTTTGGGATTGAGTATGTGAGCATGGGCCCACTGTCTGGTGATCCGGACGGTTTGATGATGGGCCGATTGCTAAAATATTGCTAGATTTAAGGTTAGTTGTAGGATCAAAATCATTCAAACCTATTTTCTTGCGCTTTTTGTGGGCCTTCATTTGGTAAACCGAGCCATTTATCTTCTTTATTAGTCTACTAAATCTTAATATGTTGAATTTATATCTTAATTTTTTGTAGCTTTTGACAAATTTCTGAACAACTCCCAGCCTATAGATTAATTTTCTATACTTTGTGCACCCTTGATTCATGATTCAAACTACAAAATATTCTCATTTTAATGATAACCATAATAAACGTTTAGTTTCATATATTAAATCTTCACAAATCAAATTTTGAGAAATTTGAAAAAACAAAATCCAAAATATCGAAGTCCATCTAAAACCAATGGATAAACTCATTTACACGCAAAATAGTGCTTCCAAACAAACACTTTACATATATCGATCAAAAAAAAACAAAAAAATACAGACACTTTGCATACAGAACATTTGCATATGAAAAAGTTACACTCGAACCATTTATTCATGCAAAACCCATTTTCATACCCCATAGGTGAAAGGCAAACACTATTGAAGGGACTTTGATGCCTCTTGAAGGTAGCTATCAATTTTTGTATAAACTACTAGCAGAATAAACTATGTGTAAAAAAATCCGTTTCCGAATTTGGTTGATTTCAGTCTATTTTGGCCAAAACTTTTACTTTGAAAAACCTAAGATCAAGGTTCCTCTTATAATTCAAATCCCCCAACTCTATGCAAACTACAAAATAATTGCATGTTGTTATGAGATGAAATTTGAGAATGCATGTGTAATTTCACATTGTCACATATACACAACCAAGAAAGTAATCATTTGCCATGTAGAAACAAGTTCCTAAGTGCTTTGTGTGTGTGTGTGTGTGTGTGTGTGTGTGTGTGAGAGAGAGAGAGAGAGAGTTTGGGAAATTCTTTTGAACATCTCAAACTGAAATATGTTCTAATATACAAAAAAATACTGGCAATATGCTTAATATTCTTCCTAATTGGATAAGGATTTCTAGTGATTTTACTACTGCACTATATATGTTATAGCTTAAACATATGCTGTTCTTGTAATGCCAACAAACTCGATACTTTGTTGGGTGAAATTGAGCTTGATTTGCATGTGTATTTGCAGAAAGAAAAGAAAAAATTTGATGAAGATCATCACATATCAAAGGCTAGCCAATCCTATTTTTCAACAACATCAACATTAAGGGGCAAAAATGATTCTGAAGTCCCCCATTCTCCACTAAGCCCCCATTCTCCACTAAGATTCTTCCATTCAAATGTCTCAGAGAGCCATCTGAATAGCCCCGTATCATTTGGACGATTTTCTTTTGCATATGATGATAATGAAAGTGTAACAGCTTCTTCTATCATTTCGGAGGAGATTGGTGTTAGCACCTATGAATTTCTTTCTTATGAGGATGCTGAAGAGGAGTTCTTGCAAGATCATGAAGGCTATTTTCTGCACCTGGCTGTGGACAATGTGAGGAAAGATCAGTACCCAAAGCTTGAATTGCAGCGCCTAGTTTATCTAGACTATGCAACATGCCCTCTGTACTCGCAGTTTCAGGTATACAGTTTAATTCATTCCAACAATTGCATGAATAATAGTTTATGTTCCTTTTGAAAGTTTAGGTTGCATATATAACATATATGCATCTAGATCATACGATCATGATACAAAAACTAGCACCACTAGATAATTGCATACATAATAATTAATATACATGAGGCTGTGTTAGACACAATGGCCCAAAGAACCCCTCAGAATGGCATGTCTATAGGCTAAAAAGGTGCATATTGCATCAAGAAAACATTCTCTGGATTTACTGTCATAATAATATGTACCATATAGGAAAGAGAACAATAGATCTAAGAAGAAATACATTAAAAGCATTTAACTTAGTGATGAATAATGATAAGTTACAGGGGCGCAAGATACTTTTTTTGTAGTAGAAGTATTAATGTGCCTAAATGGCGTGTTCTTCAGAAAATGGGGTGTCCTTGTTGCATGACTTTCATGATATCATCAAATTATCCTAACTATATGCTATGTGAAACTAATCATAGAGAAATCTTTGACTTCAACATGTTTCATGACCTCTGGAAAAAAAAACATGAGAGTTGTCTAAATTAATCATTTATAGATGCTATAGGAAGCCTTCTGGGGTATGCTAAATAAAGATCCATGACCAAATTTTCACATGAGTGTTGTTTGTCAAAAAACTATGCATTTGGAGGGCACACCAGAGCAACAGGAGTGCTTTAGGGAGGGTATAGTTATAGCTATACCACCTTTTTCTAGATAAAATATTCATCACATCGGTTAATGTAGATTTATGAAATGCTGTATTTCCTGTAAGTTCCATAGCAAATGCTTGTTCTCCTATGAATGCACAAATGCCTAAAATTTTGAAAGCTACTGGAACAATGTCTATATTCTATTCTCGCTATAACATAATGTCAAAATGGGACAAACAAATGCCTGCTTCATTAAAAATTGACTTGGGACTCCCTACTTCAGCTGCCAATGGGGGCTGTAGTCCTTAAGTGCTACAACTAGTAAGGTCTAAAAACCAGGCAGGGAAAAGAACCAATCATAATGTGTATATAAGTTCGTATTAATTTGAAGTACTAGAGCCTTCTTTTTTTAATGATAACCATTGACATAGAATCCAGTATTCTGGCTCTCAATGTTGAGGAAGTATTTCCATTTCTTTCTTGTTAGACGATTTTTATGGTTATTTTCAGGTGGAACAGCACATGAAGATCGTTCTTGAAGGGTCTGACCCTTATTTGGGGCTGGTTTCAACCATAAGCAATTCATATTCAGAGCAAGACACCTACGTTGACATTACATCTAAACACCTTCTAAATCTCTTCAATACGAACCAGGATGATTACACCACAATTTTCACACATGGACTGGCATCATGTTACAGCCTCTTTGCCGAAATGCACCAGTTTCAGAAAGGAAGCATTCTTCTTGTCAGCCCAGACAACCATGAGTCATGTAGGCACGTCATACATACAGCAGTCTCTTCTGGTGTGAAAACAGGACTTGTGCCTATTAGAAAAAAGGACTTGTGCATTAATGGCAGCGCCATGCATGAGCTGCTCCTAAAGCGTGGGTGGAGCAGTCATGGATGTGGGGTCTTAATCTACCCCGCTCAATCCTACTTCTCTGGTATATGCCATTCGCTAAACTGGATCCCAGGTGCTCAGCAAAATGGATGGAAAGTACTCCTAGATGTTACAAGTTGTTTACCCACTGTTAGTGTTGATCTTTCCTTGCATCAACCTGAATTTGTTGTTGGCTCATTACACCATGCTCTTGGATATCCCTCAGATGTTGGATATCTGCTTGTTCGAAGGAATTCTCATTCCGTTTGTACTCAGAAAGGGTCAATTCAGCTGAAGATAGCTGAGGTGCCTGAACATGGCACATCTATCCATGTTGTGGGCGAGAGCTTAAGCCTTCACACATTTGCAGCTTTGAGTTTTGGCCTGAAGCATTTACAGACCATTGGCATGGCAGCCATTCGGATGCGGGTGGATAGTTTGTTTGCTTGGTTAATTCAAACTCTCAAGTCATTCAAGCATAAGGTAGATGAAAAGCCATTATTGCAGGTCAGTTCTACTATATGATTCAAGTATCTTCTATTTTTTCAGGTGTCCATTGACAACTTGCTGAAGTACTAGACTAGTAGTGTGCCCATGCATGCCCTGCCAAAACTCCATTGATGAGAAACTAGATTATAAAACATTGAAAGCACAAAAACTACCAATAATGTTTAATTTTGTGAATTTTGGGTCTGTTTGGTCTGAAAGGATGGAAAAGCGAAGCTGGTGTAGAAGAATTTCATATCCTATATCTGTAGCAAGTGGAATTTCTCAGAATTCCTGCTCAATTTGTTTTACTATTGATTTTAGATTGCGATTGAAATTTGAGAAATAATATATTCATTCTCCAAATTCTCCAATTTATTGCCACATTAGCATGTTCTACTCTAGTTGTTCCTAAAAAAATTTTCCTTGTCACTTCATTGTTGATGTATGCATGTGTGAGAACTGATCCCATGCTACAGTCAGTATGGTGCTGATTACAGCTAGATCCCATTGTTTCTTGCATGGAGCCACCTTAGACTATAAAACCCTACCATTTCACAAGAAATTTTGCTTCAACTGGAGTGATATGAATCATTGGATTGATCATGTGTGAAACTGAAAATCAACCCAACAATATAAGGCCCTCTGATTAGAGAGGACTTTGGGACGTGTGAAACTGAAAATCAACCCAACAATATAAGGCCCTCTGATTAGAGAGGACTTTGGGACAGTTCCAATATTGAAGTGTCCATGTGACATCGGCAAGTTTTATCATGCTCTAAGGTGAGCCCCACATTGGATAATTCATGTATTAGCTCTCCTTAGCACCAGACTGACAACAACGTACGAACAATTCTCTGTACAAAATTGTTGTGTTATCTGAAATTTATTTTCATGGTCACTTCATGAATGGTGCATACAAGTATAACTGTGTCCTGGTTATTTCAGATTCATGGGTCTCTGGACCTGAGGCATAGAGGCTCTATATTGGCATTCAGCGTGTTAGATTCTACGGGAAATGTATTTCCCCCGGGGCTAGTTCGGCGCCTAGCAGAAAAGAACAACATTTATCTAGGTGTAGGTAGCTTGGGCAACCCCGACTCGTATCGTCTCCTTCACCGGAAATCAGAGAAACAACTGGGTGCAGATGCATTGATGTGCAGATCATCAGTTGTGCGAGCGTCACTGGGAGCAGTGTCCACATTTGAAGATGTATACAGGCTGGCCCAGTTCTTGTTTCGCTTCAGTGATGAAGAATACGCATCAAGAGAGGCTGCTGGCTATGTGGAAGAGCGGGGACGGAGCTGTTAGGCCTGGCACAGATGGCTTACTAAACCCATGATGTCTAGGCAGATGCTTACTATATTACCTGTATAAATATGAGCATGATATTACCTGTATAAATATGAGCATGATCGTTCTTTCTTTAGTTTTTCCTTATGATCATTCTTTAGTTTTTCCTTATGATCAACCACATTGGGTTGAATTACATTTTGTTGGAAAGAGATATAGCCATTTAAATGCATAGTTGATTATTGGACTGAATCACATTTACCAGGAAGGGGCATACATATGGACTCTTCACAGATTCTACTATGGCTAATTTAAACATGGAAAACTTATTCTAACGGTTGTGCCTATTGGCCTAGTTATTCGAAAGTCCCTAGGTTGTCAAGGATTAAGGTTTGGTTCCCAAAGTTTTTAAAGTTCTTTTTTTCTTTTTTCTTTGTCTTTCTGTTATTGATAACATTTTGATATTAGTGATGAGAAATCATCATGGAATCAATGATTACATATTGTTTAACCAGAGATGGGGAAAAAAACCACTAAACTAACAATTCTTCCATGAACTGAGCATGTTTAGCTAGCAAATAAGCCACCAACCCAAAACCTTGAGCTAATAGGTAAAAGGCTCAAATAGATATATAAAATCATGTCAAACCCATTACTCGGACGATGTGGAACATAAAATTTTTTACAACACTCCCCCTTACGTGAGGGCCCAATAGATTCCTTGAATGGCCCTACCATGTGAGCTACATAAGGACACCCACTCTGATACCATGTACCAAGCCAAAAGCTGAAGTAGATAAGTGAAAGGCCCAAACAGATATATAAGGCCATATCAAACCCATTACTTGGGTGATGTGGGACGTGAAACTTTTTCCAATGCTAAAAGACCTCGTCTAGATAAAACTGAAAAAGATTTCTTCAAAGCATTTACTGTATGTAAAGAATTACTTTCAAGAATAATTTCTAAAGAATTACTTTCAAAAATAATTTCACTTACCCCAATGTGGTAAATCATTTCCAAACCTCTCACGGCTGCCAAAATTTTGCAAGTTCTTAATAGAGTATGGTAAACATAAAAATTACAAGAGAAAATTTCAAATAAAGCTTTAAATTTTTGCCTTATTTCAAAAAGTTCCAACACTTTGGTAATGGGCTATGGGCATAGTGACCGAATGAACTTTCACCTAAAAGCAGATTGCCCATACAATCCAACTCTATGGGTCCCACTTGGGCCTGCATTTGATCTGTGAAGTTCTTGACACAATCTTACCCTTGATGATCTATCACCTTGCTTAAGTTTGTGCACACCAAGCCTTTGCTCACCGTTAGATGAATTGAATCTCACAAAAGATCTTTGGTTAAAAGTCCATTACCTTTAAGGCTATTAAATTAGAGGATCCCTCTCCTCAACTCAAGCTGAGGAGAAGATCTGCCCGTATGTGCTGAGTTTTTCAAAATCCAGCCCGCCCTCCAGCCGACCCTCATCAACTATTCAAGTGGTTGAAAAAAAACCCTAAATCATCTATAAATTGGGGGGTCTTTTTTACTAACTCTTGAATAGTCGAAGAGGGACTACTGGGCAGGCAGGCAGGCAGGCAGGATTCTGAAAAACCAAACACATGCAGGTGGACCTTCTCCTCAGCTTGAGCTAATGGGGATCCTTATTAAATTAAGAGCTAGGATAATCTAATCATCCAAGAGACATTTCCATTTTTCCTAACCTAGTGACAGGAAAGCATCCAAGTGAGACCTATGATCTGGATGATTAAGAAAAAAAATATAGGATTGGTTGTAGGTGATACATCAGAAAAAACAGCCTAATCAAATATTCGCATCAATCCAAAATTGAGTACAAGCAAAAAGAGTGTAAAAAATAAGGATAAATTAGTGGGAGCATTAAGGGCCTGTATCTTTGTTAGAACTTAAAGAATTCCTGTCTGGAATATTTTTTTTATTTTCAGGCATGTGAAATTTCTGGATACTCCCTTGATCAACATAATCAGCCTTGGTGGGCCCTTCTCTTCAGCTGTCTCTTATGATCTCATAAAGTAGGCTTACATAAGATCAATGGAATCCTTCTTGTTACTACTACCCCTGGAATTTTTAAAACTGAGCTTTGGAAAATTTATCCATCCGACTGATTGCTAGCACTTCCCACTACTTAGACAATGTAATGCACTTGCAACTGTAGGAAGCGTTGGACCCTAATGTCCCTAGTCTTACGCCATGAGCACAAGACACAGGACAGAAATATCAAGCCTCTTTTTCCAGGATAATACAGTCAGCTTGGATTGACTATGGTGCAATCAGTCAATCACTAATGTTATAATCATCAATTTGATAACCACCATATAGTCAGTCCACATCATCTATCAGTGCATCTCGTCCACAATAGGTAGAAATATTTAGAGGATTTGGACTGATTTACCAGTTTAACATAGAAAATCCTTGGCTTGACAGAAGGCAATGGCTAAGCCAAAGTGGCAGAGACAGCAATTCACATGTCCGAGAACTTGCACACATTAGAAACCTCAGCCGATTGCCATTACTTTCACAAGGCTGACATTGACAACATTTTCTTTTACAAAACTTGCACCATAGATTTCCAAAAGTGGTGCAACAAATATACATAGCTGCTGTTACAAGCCAGAGGAAATCAAAATTCTGGCTTGAACTGACCCAAACATTCACTCTTAGCGACTGCAGCTTCTGATATCAGAATCAAGTTACTTGGCTCTTGCAGATTTCCATGCCCTTTCAGATGACAGATTCTCCACAAGTTGCTCAGCGGTAGGCCGTCTACCAGGGTCAGGGTCCAACATAACCTGATAAATTAAGCAGTAAAATGTCAATGAAAGATTGATGCACCTAACCAGGAGGAAAAGTTGGGGAGAACATTTTAATGTCTTTTTTGGTGTCATTCTCCAATCTTGTTGTAGGTGTGAAAAAATTTGACAACTTAATAATATTCTTATGGTCAACCCCACCAATTTGGAGGGAGAGCGAAACCCCAAGGCCTTATGATTGATCGATTCAGGAGACTTCAGCATGTGCACCACAGTGTATGTCTACAGTCTAGATAACAGAGCCATGGGCACACCACTTATACAGATGCAAGGAACCATACTACATATAATGCATACAAGTTCAGGGAATGCATGATTTCTCTCTAGAAAGTAGATGCTTGAGGTTTGTACCTTCAATAAATTTTGTAGTTGCATAGAATGCCCAGGAAGCAATGAGATCTTCCCCTCTCTGAGGTTCAGGAATTTAGGCCCAGACTCAGGTAATGGTGAACCCTTTAAGATCTCATAGATGGCCGCTCCCAGAGAAAAAATATCAACTTTGTCAAGATTCTCAAACTTGTCGTTTAAGATTTCAAGAGGCATGTAGCGCGCATCACCTTCTTCTATTGGTAAACTTCCATTAATGAGTCTTGCACAACCAAAATCCCCAAGCTTATAAACATCTTGTTTAACATAAATATTATCAGGCTTGACATCCAAATGAGCAACACCACGTTCGTGTATGAACTTCAGAGCCTTAGCAATCTGTAAAGATCTTGGTCACAAAATAGGAGATACAACTTATAATTAGCTGGAAAGCAGGAAATGAAGGAATCAACAAATGCTGAAATGAGAATAGGAAACAAGAAAATGCACCACCACTACTCAAACCCAACTTCATGAAATAAATAGAAGCATCAGACAGAAGACAATAAAAAAAAATAATAAGAGAAGGAAAAACAATTTTAAACTCTAAAGCAGTCAAAAATAAAGATTAGACGGCAGAATCAGTATCTGTGACTTGGTAGTTTCTTAGGTTCAAGACATAATTATATAATCATTTGGCAGATATGCAATGGCATCCTTAGCTATGCATATCAGTAAATGCAAATCATGATAGATTTGATGATACATGTCATTGATCTGCTGAGGCCCATATAGTTGATACGCAAAAGAGTTCTTGCTTCTGAATACCAAATGATTTCACGTACTCATTTACTGCTGTTATCTATTCATAACTACCTCCTTTTAGGCAACCATGGAAGATCTTTGATTCTTTATCAACAAATATGTCCTACCCACCAAAGTTTTGGAGATACCCTAACCAACTAGTCATATGATAGGACAAGCAACCAACCAACCAATCCTCATTTCTAAAAGAGTTGATGGATGTTGTACTCAGGCAACTCCAATTTGCTCTGTTAACCCACATTAATGCAAGCAAAACCATCTCATAGTTGGAAAAGCAATGCAAGAGGTTCAATTAGGTAACACGTCATGCTTACTCAGATTACAATGCTTTAAATCATTTGTGCAAATCCAGAAAAAGCATTCCCCAGGTTGCAAGTGATCCTTGCAAAAGAAGTACAAAATAATACAGTCTAGAAATTCACTTATAAACATATTACCAGTCTTTTCCAACCAAGATGCCACCAACAGTTGACAAAAGCACTTCAATGTTTCTCAAGCCCAGATACTTCAAAATAAACAATGCATAACGTATCATACAAGTCCAAACCTTTAGCTTCACTTGTAAAATCTGTGTACTAGCCATATCTATCCATTCTGTATCCTCGTAAATGTATTAAAAGCTGCCTTAGCCAACTCTAATCTACACTTCAGCATTCAGAGTTCCAACACCAAGGTTATGAGAAAAGCAACAGACAAGTTTCTACATCATTATTCAGTATCAACAGAAAAAAATTTTGGCACAAACCACTTCCCACACAAATCAGGAGAAGGTGAGAAAACCATTTATCTGATTTACCATAGGACACAGGCTTAGGTAAAATATGTAAAAGGTGCCTGGCAGATGAAAAACAAAAACAAAATTGACCAAAAGGTTTTCTCATTGATTTTTATAAGGGATCTTCTTACGCATCCGTCCTTCATGAAAACTTTGTGCATACTCCTCCGTGAGGCTCACCATGAACCCCACAAAGGGATGAGACCAGAGGTAAGGGGAATGAAAAGATCAATGCGGGACCACCCTAAGTATCAAATATCCCTAACTCCTTCTTCCATGGCCCACTAATCCATTCCATTTGGATTGATACACAATCAATCTAACAGTCCAGTAAATTCAGATCTAACAGAAACTTAGGGTGTGTGCCTATCAGAGGGTCCTGCATATATTGCAAGGTTTAGACTAATTGATAGATGGGCTCTACCTAGAGTTCTCACAAAAAAAAAAAAAAAAAAGCGAGGGACAAATGTGTATGAAGATTGTCCATATATATATGGGGAAATCCTCCACCGAGCACCGGTGCTCACGATAAGGTGAACACCATATGTCAAAATGCCTAGAGGGCCCCAACTTATGACTCATCCAAGTGGACCATAAAATAAGGACCCCTCATGATAGTCACCAATCCCAAGTTTGGCTGGGATTAGTGGCTCGCATGACTCTTGTACTAGATCAGCTTTATATTTCTTGTATTTGTCTTCATTCTAATAAATTTTATTGTTACCTATTAAAAAAAAAGTTATTCTGTCTAGTGATTCTCTATAGAACATGTCATTACTTCCCCTAACCTGCATTAAATTCCATTATATATAACAGATTTACACAGCTAACAATTACACTAAAATAACACTGAGAACAGAAAAGGGGAACTAAATGTTCAGGAAAACTATATGATTTGGAAACATGATACAATGCTTGATATACAGAAAAATCTATAACAAATTAAAAGATGATTTTATTTCAAGGATCCTGGAGAACTGTTTTAGAACCTGATACATAGCTTGAAGGACTTCTCCCTCTGTAGATAGCTGAGAATATTTGTTGATGGAAAGGCTCCGATCACAAAGCTCCATCTGGATATAGAGTTGCTCATTTTCAAACCAAGAAGTGTAGTACCCCACAATGTTTTCATGAGATCCTAAGTGGAAGATATGGAGACTCAAATTAATGCAGGAAAACAATTTCAACATTAAGGCAATGCATAGAATAGCAAACTGTGAAGAAAACATTCAAATGAATCAATCTATCAAAATACCTAAAGCTGCAAGAGCTTGGACTTCCATCAGCGCTCGTCTCCTGCAAAAATCACAACCAGAGCAAATCACTATAGCATGAGACCAACTGGCAACTGCAGCTAATGAGAGTAATAGAAAAGGCACCTATCCATGTCATGATGCAATTGCCTTATGCTATGCTTCACTGCATACATGCAACCATCTATTCTCTTCAGAACTTTGAAAACACGGCTAAAGTTCCCAAAGCCAATTTGCTGAGAACAGAAACAGGTGGAAAAAGTAAGAGCCACCACAAGATTGTAAAAAAAATGGAGAGCAACAGTTATAAATGCCTCAATTAAGTTGAAACAGAGTTTTATTGATTCAGACAAGACCTCAATCTCGTGGAAATCTGTGCGGTATCGTGAAAGACCATCTCCACCAACAGAGGGGAAAAATCCTGTGGATTAAAAAGAAAGACAAATGCACTATGTTACTGGCCATCCAGAAGAACATGAAGTTAAGAATATGAACTGCTAAGAATAAGAAAAGAATAGTAACTGCCAATTAATAGTTTTTGGATCATTTGAAAATGTCAAGGACTCAACATATGATTCTCATCAGTTTAAAAAATCAATTTTTTTATGGAATGGTTCAGTGTTCTGAATTTCGATATTGTCCAGGAATATCAAAACTATAAATATAAGCTGCCTGTAATCGATATTTACTCAGAATGAAGGCACTTAGACAAGGCACAATATGTAAACTTCATGAAAACATAAGGGAAAACTTCAAAACCAACTCAGGGTTCACTTGGATCTCTATTTCATCTTTCAATTAATCATGTCTAGGATGGAAATGCCCAAAAAAGGTATTGCACATGAGCCACTCCCAAAGAATAGCTGTCCCATGCATTACACACTCTTTGTACTTCTGAAATTTATGCATCCAATTATATATATATATATATAGAAAGAAAGAGCTTGCAAACATTCATATCCTAATGTCAGGACGGCCCTGTTCACCTGTTTGACAGGTGTGTAACCAACTTTGCTTGATGCACCCATTCACATCACATTCCTGCTGTTACTATCTCAAATCTCACTTCCAAATGTAGATTTACACTGTCAGATTGATGACAGTTATTCATGTCGGTCTTCAAATTCCTCGTGGCAGTCCCAAATTTTTCTGACAGGTTGCAGTGTGATTTATTGTGGCAAGGCAAGGAGCCTAGAAGAAATATCATTTACTTGATTGGGGTATTGTTTGCAAATCCAAGAAGTGAGTTGGTAAGAGTTTTAGAACCTTAAGACAGATGAAGCAGTCCTTATTTAGTAGATGGTTGTGGAGGATTTGAAAGATCCAAACTTTTTTTTTGTTGTGTGTGTGGGTTTTTTTTTTTTTTTTTTTTTTTGGGGGGGGGGGGGGGGGTGGGGGGGGGTGGTGGTTTGAGAAAATTGTTGCAGATAAATATGGTGGCTAGAAATGGTTTGGATACTTAGGAGCCAAACCCTGCCACATTCAGGTTAGTAGAGAGGATATATTAGTTAAAGAGGTGCTTTTCAAGAAGTAATAAATTTCATGCTGGTACAGGAAAAGCACATTCTGTTCTGGTTGGACGCTTAAGATGGAGATGGCCCTTTAGCAGTCCAATTTTTATATTTATTGTGAAGCACCCAGGATTGTCAAGCTATGATTAATAGCTACATGGAGAAGGTAGGCAGCCAGATGGTTGCAGGCCCCGTCGCAACCGCTAGGGCCTCTGTACCGTAAGCACTTTTAATCCTTATATTACAGAGCTCTTCCTTATATCTCAGTTCACAGCTTTAATAATATACCTTTCTTAACATTACACATAAAAACATCATATAGTTACTGAATCAAATGTAGAAGACAAGTATATGGCATTGGCACACAGATCCCATGAACCCATGAAGTGTTGTGGATTAATACATTGCTTGGAGACTTAGGGATCATCACCAAGATTCCAAAAGGGCTACAATATGACAATCAGACAACAATAAACATTTCTGAGAATCAAATTCTACATCAGTACCTGTGGAATTTGATCTTCGGCTGCCGAAGATATCGAGATCGATCCCGTTAGTTTCATTTAAATACGGGTTCTTGATACAGACTGGTGGCATGACCCGACAGCGCAAAGCAACTGCAGATTGTGAAACATACTTCTTTTTATTCTGTGACCCAGATGCTGAAGGTTGTGCTGCCTGAAGGTCATCAGCATCGAAAGCATCCACAAAGGGTTCCGCTCCCTGTTGATGGCAATGGAAGGAGTTGCTCAAGGAATCAGCTGACAAGCGTTCTGAAACAATGATGAAGTTTTCAGGTCAAAAAGCTATCCAGTAGCCAAACCATAAACATAACCCAAACTCATAATCACTGCTACTATTTTTTTTTTGGTTGGTTACATTGGAGATTCAAACTCACACACTCATTTACGCGATCTTACCCAGTCTGGGTCTTTTGCTCATGGCGGTGTTTTTAGATTTCTGGGGTGACTTGGGGCAGGCAATGTTTTCCTGCAAGAACATTAAACAAAGATCACCATACAAATGTACCACAAGTCATCTACATGCACCAGTATTTCACTTGAAGGATACCTTATTGAACTCCAAGTTATTGGAGATGTATTGCCCATCTGGGGTAATGTAATCTGGGGTACTGTAAAAACAATCATCCGATGAAGTAGAAACCAATTGAGATGAATGGTTTTTCGATTGGAAATGCAAATTCACTGTGCAGTGATTGGGGAAAGGGGGGGTTTTTACCAGAAGAAGTCCTGGCTGAGAATGAAGTCCATCTGATCGTCGATGCCGTCGAGGGGAGGGAGGGAGGGGGAGGGATCTTGGGCATCTAGAAGGTTCTGGAAGCGTGTGGGGTTGGAGGAGGGTTGGAGAGGGAGCTGGTCCGTGAGAAGGGTGGAAAGAGAGCCCTTGGTTTCCATGTTTGGGCTCTTTTGTAGGGTTTTTCTCTTCGCTGCAACTCCTCTTCCTCTACCTCTTCCTCTTCCTCTTCCTCTTCCTCTACTTTTCTGCATTGGCAATGAGAGAGGAGGAGGAGGAGGAGTACATGAGAGGTGATTGAGGTTGTTGGAAAAGTTGCTAAAGAGAAGTTGCTAAAGAAGAGAGAGAGAGAGAGAGAACCTGAAAAGCAGAAGACAGAGAGAGAATAGAAAGGAGGCTTTTTGTTGTTTCTCGGTTTGCGTGAGGGTTTTGAAAAGTTTGTTTTCCCGCCATTTACATTTCCTTTGCAGCTTTGCCTCTCCCTTCCCCTGTCGTTTCTTCTGTTTTTCTCTTTTTTTATCTTTTCTTTTCTTTTCTTTCCCCGCATTCCTCCCCCACGCCGCCCCTCTTTTCGTATCGGTGAAATTTAAGGACTTGGGCAAAAAGCCCTCTTTTTATTTATTTTTTTTTTAAATACCATATAGCTCCCTCGTATTTAAGTCCAATACAAAGTACCTTTAAACTTTAAAACTTTACACTAAATCTATCATAACTTTAAATTAATGTGCAAACAGAACCGAATCTATTAGATCTAATAGATTCGTGGTTGAGGTTTAGAGCCGAAAACTTATCCGCCTAAAATGAAAGAAAAAAATAATGGATTTACTCTTGAGACTTTTTCTTAAAATAAATCAACAACCACCATTATCTCTTTCCAGTTCTGAACAACAAAGCATCCATATGAAATAGCTTCCTCTCAAAACCCTCATTTTCATCAATCTCGTAGTGAAAGCTCTTACTGTTATGATGATGTTTGTTATTGTTTCTACAACAATATTACTACTTTGAGAACTTCACGCACTCAACGTAACGTGGTTAGGAGGTTTATTGGCTGTACATTATATGGGGTATGTTTGTTATATTTAATTTAATTGATTTCTTGATTTTTTTGGGTTATTTGATCTACATTGAACCATGGCAAATGGCATGTTCTGTTTTTTATTTTATTTTTTGAAATCTCAAATCCAGCAAAATTGTGGATTTTTTGAATTGGGTGATGGTGAAATAGAACTCATGCATAAGCTAATGGATAAGATTGAAGTGCTAGAGAGGAAACTCAAGTTAGCTTGTGAGAGGGAGAGAAGTCAACTCCCACCATAACAGCAACAACAATATTCTAAGAGAGCCCCTCCTAACAACCGTGCAAACACTAATACAAAGGTAGAGCAGCCTTTATGCCAATTCACGCCCCCACTTTCGAAGGGAACCTGTAGTTGAGTCAAATCCTCCCTTGCTGCCAGATCTTCTCCCTGCATGTGCGTGTGTCGATTGGAACCTGGGTTGGAATTGGGCAAGTGTTGCTCATGTGTTACCTGAGTATAGTTTGGGTCCCTATAGATGGGTTGGAATTACCTTGAGTTTGTATAATCCTATTTTGAGATATATGTATATTTTGATCGGTAACTGTAACTTATATTAAAAGCTTATGGATGGAGAAGTCCCCCTTAAATTATCTTCTAAATTATTTTTACATGGCAGCGATTCCCCATTTAAGGTTATCATCCAACTTTTATTGGTATTTATTGGCATTATACTTATAAGTGGCCAAGTAGCTTTTGAACTTCATGCCACATATATGTTTGAGCTAAAAACTTTAATTTGGAAAGTCCTTTCACCCTGCAAAAGGGAACCCACAATTATATTGCAGACAGCTGTGATCCTTTTATTTTTATTTTTCAAATACTTAATATCACAACCCTGTCTCACAGTCCATTCAACAAGGGTCTGTCTAAAAATCTAAGGGCTAGAAAATACTATACCTAATTTCAATTTAGGATTCTCTATATCAGTTCACTTATTGAATATAGGCCATGTGCTCCTTATATCATCATCAAATGAGCTAAATAAGCTATAAAGATCATTAATATTCTCATTATCTGTGCACCGATTCTCATCTGTTTATACTTAACTAAACTTATGTCCACCTTCATCCATACCCTGTCCTGGACTGAATTTATGTCCACCTTTATCCACACCTTGTCATTTATCAACACCCTATCCTTGATCAACACTGTGACCATGATCAACGTCCTAACCTTCATCCAAATCCTGCTTTTCATCCAAACCCCAACCTTCATCCACGTGATCACATTTTTTTTATAAATATCCTCATCATCTGGCTTTTTAATATCCTCGTATAATTCTAGTGGATCATCATGATCAAATATAATTTAATCACTGTCATCATTACAATCACCATTTTCATGATTGTCATCCATAACCTTCTCATTTTCTTCTTCAAAATCAACATGGTAGTCCTTATCAGGTAAATTGTCAACAAAATCCATATATATTTTTTTATTCTTACTCTCATTCCCAACACATCTATCCAAAGGAGCAAGTAATTTCTTTAAACTACCTCCAGTATTTATGTTTTATTTCAATATCTTTCCCTTGGGTGAAACTACCATCAACGGTTCATGTCCCCTCTTAACATATATAGTTAACACATTAGAGTCCTTGTAACACTGTAAGAAAAGCAATACATTATTGTCTGAATTCATTTCCCTATGACCATCTTTAAAACTTAAAGCTGACACCTTATAGAATATTGAACTGTTTGCTGGATACCTAAGTTTTATCACATAATCTCTAAACTTAGAAAATGATACCTTATTAACATTAAAGTCAATGATCTCATCTATGACCCTCCCGACATTGACCTTATTTGGTGGGTATTTAGATAGAACTCAAGGGTAACATTATTCTCTATATTTGCATGCAATGGCACAGTTAAAAAAGACAAATTATATATCAGTAATGGAAGACAAATTCAAGAAAAGTAATAAACAATTATTAATAAACACAATTATTAATAAACAACTCCTAATGGCACAGTTAAAAAAGAAAATCAAACATATAAAATTAAACAAAGGTAGTCCCTACCATGTGTGGCTTACACCATTTTGAAAAGAAAATTAACATATTTCTTGAAAAACAAACTCAAAATGGGTACCTTTTTCCATCAACATAAAAAAAAAAATCTTTAGGTGAGGACTTTCTTCCACCAACATAAAAAATAATTGTTAAAGTGGGGACCTTCTTCTACCAATATAAAAAAAAATTGTGAAAGTGGGGACCTTCTTACATCAACATCCAAAGTGGGGACCCTCTTACATCAACATCCAAATTACAAAATTAGGGACTATTTTCCATACACATTAGAGAAAAAACACATAAACTATGTAGAAAGGGGAACATTCTGAAATCCAAAAACAGTGAAGGGTCCTACAACAAATTTTAATAGAAAAAAAACAAACATTATGCAGATGAGATAAATCTATCAACAAAATCTACATGCATGCACATAGAATGGACGCCTAACAACCCCAAATCGAAGAAAGTGTAACCATTTCTAAACACTAAGCATCCATCAATATACAGTGAGGATTAAAGGTATGATAACATACTACTGCAAGCAAGGATCCTCTTTTTTGGCAATGATCAAACAAAATGCTTGATGGAGATGAAGAGAGATTAAGAGAGAGTTAGGGATCCTCGGCGAAAATGAGAGAAAATGATGGTAAAGGGGTAGGTGGGTCATTATATATATCAGGGTAAAACTGTAATTGCACTTTTTCCATCACATTTATTTACGTTTGCACTCTAATTTAAAATTAAGGTAGGTTTAGTGTAAAGTTTTAAAGTTCGAGGGGGCACTTTGCGTCCGGGCCTATGTATTGGGGTGTAATAATCTATTTTCCCTTTTTCTTATGTAGCCTTTGGACAAGTTTCATTCTAATAAGATATTGGCTTGCCAATTTTATATTTTATTTATTTTATGTGAAACAGCTCATGCCACGACAAGCCACGAACCACAACAATAGCGATATTGTATTAGTGTTATTATTATTATTTTTCAGCCGATACCGCCCTCATCTAATGGATAGATCATTATCCCCTGTAATTGTATTGATTTGAATATAGGTTATCTTGCCTTTGTTTGTTGGATGGCTGAGCCCACCATGTTGAAACATTGGTAGGTCTCATTGCATATACAACACATAACTTGTGCACAGTATACATTCATTGATCTTGACGATAAATCACATTTCTTAATTTAGTTTCAGACCCCATTTCAATCTAGCCACCAAAATAGAATATTTCAGCTGATTGGAAATTTTGGTAAAATGTTTTGAGCATGTGTTTCGGGAAAAAACAAACAACTAAAATCAATATATACATAGATGCTACAAAAACTAAAATGTAATTATACATTTACTTAATCACGGTGAAACAATTACCATATATAAGCATACAATTTAAGCACACTGTTTACTTTTAATGTAAATTTTTGTAGTAATAAATAAAAAACAACTTTAAAGATTGAAATATGGAGATCAAACAATTTGACATAATTAAGTAGTATGGTTGTGACATAATTATGTTACAACCAAGGCCACGGACAAATAGATAAGTTAAAAAAGTTAATGTAAACGAAGAGTGTAACTTTCCTTAATATACTATCCTCTATGCATTGGGGAAAAAACTATATGAATGTGACCCTACTATCATATCATTTTTGAGGATTGGATTTGTAAGTCTCCAAATTTATAGCATCACTCATGGCCAATATTCTCAACTTAATAGAAGAAAGAAAAGGTGAACAATGTAACAAGTCGCTGGTGGGGTTAAAATAATAATTAATTTGCCACAATAGCTGTTAATCTCTTCTCCAAACCCATTTCGATCTAGATTCCAATATGAAATGTTTCGGCTAACTTGGAATTTTATAAAATATTTTAGAGTTACATTTCGAGAAAAAAATAAAGTAAAATCAGAAGATAAATATTTGCTAGAAAAAATACATATAACTTATGCATTTAATTCGTTATGATAAATAATAAATATAAGATTTAAGCATATTTTTACCATAATAAAGTTAACAACCTTTAAAATTGACACTTCAAAGTGTTCCCTAAAACATTAGCCCATTCCCCAAATCTCGAATATTTCAAACATCTTTTTCCGAATTCAATCAAAAGTTAAATTGAAAAGTTAGGGAATGCATTTCATTTTGATTTCAAGCCAAAACTAAAATTTTAGACACTTAAACGAAACGAAATTAATAATTATGAATTTCACTCTTCAAATTTGGATCCCAATCGCAGGAGCCCGGTTGTCAAGTTTCGCCCTTCTAATGAATGGGCCATGCTCTTTCGGTTGACGGCCCGATTTCCATTTCCAGTCCATTGGATTGTCCCTGTAAAAAGAGAGCGAGGACTCAGCTCTCACGCGCAGCAGCAGAGAACCGTGCGGCCCAAATGCGGCCCCAAAGCGCTTTCCCGGGGAAAACAAAGATTCTCCAAAAACGAACGTCTCTCAGTTCCTCTCAGCGCAACAAAACCCTAAAACCCCTTTTCATGTTGCAGGAGCGCAGCGATTCGGATCAAAGCATCTCAGGTTCGTCGAAATCTTTTCTTAGATTGTCTGTCCAAACAGCCCATGGATTCCCCAACCGGTGTTTTTTGATTGATTGATTTCTGCCGTGATGTGTTCAGATGAGGAGGAATTCGACCGCGGTTGCTTGGAGAGCCTCAGATCTCTCTATGAAAGGGGGAAGCAGGTATGGATTTGGCTGTTTGAGTGTTTTCATTGGTGAAACCAGTTTCCATGAAAAACTATTTCCTTGGGTCCGATGGGATGGGTTGTCATTCACTGTAATCCAGGTCCATTTGGTTATTGGGCCACGTGCAGCCCACAGGGCTTAAACACAGGTCAGCCTGGTTACTAAGACCATTTGTGTTAAGTGTATATTGGGCCGAACTGGATCTTTAATTGGAATATATTGGCACGGACCTGGCCCTTTTAATAATTGGGCCATAAAAACTGGCCCAGACATAACCCACGGTCCCACACGTGTGAAGGTGCAGACGTGTGTGTAACTTCTGATGATCACACCTACTTTTATAGGACCAGCTGCAAGTTGCATCACAGCTTGAGATACTTGAAGGTACATACTCTCATCTTTTCTGCACAACTACTTGTAGGTCATATTTATGAATTTTGGTGCAATGTGGCAATTCTTCGTTTTGGGCATACTTCACCTGAGACGGATTCAAATAGACTTTTGAGTGCTTTGGACTACCTGGGAAAGTTCACGTGAATGTTCAATTCAGTTAGCTTTTAAGGCATTTTGCTAATTTTTGCAAAGTAACAAAAAGGTAACTTTCTTGAGCAGACATGAATGTCTAAAACAATCAAACACCTTTTGTCCCTTTATTCTGACAAGCCTACATTATTGTAAGTACATAACTTGATATAAGATCCATGAACATGATCCCTCAAGTCTCAAGCTCTCTATTATTGTTCTTAACCTATTTTCCTTGCAGCTCCCCTTGGTCTCAAGTTCTTAGCTTAAATTGTTTTCACCTCCTAGTTCTCAGACATTATTGGAACAGTAACCAGCCTAGTTTTAAGTGTTAGGATAGAGTTCTAAGAAACTTATAAAATTTTAAAGGTAATTATTTGTTTCCAACAAGTGAACGATCAAATACTATATTGCAAAAGCCCAGACGCTTGACTCGACTACTTTGATCGACAAGTGACATTTTTTGCATCAGTAAGTGTCGGGAGTTGCAAGCGACTTATTCCATCACGTTAATCTAATATGTATTTGTCTATTGAACTAGACTAGATTTATGTTTCCACTAGAATAAGTTCTGTGAAGCAACTGGAGAGTTTGTTTTCTTCCAAGCTAGATAACATTGGGAGCTACAGATAGAAAAGATAGTAGTATAAAAAATGAAGTGATGGATTATTTTCATGGTAAAAGTGAAACAAAGTAACAAACACGCCCTATCTCTTTGTAAAGCATCTTATGAAATTGTTGTTATAATATACAGTACTGCTGATGAATATAGGTGCAAATCTAGCTTCAGTTTGAAAGGTCTGTTTCATTTTTCAGCATTCCTTTTGTAGTATAATTTTTATGCAACTATTCATAGTCTGCACGTCTGTCACCATACATGTTTAGATATGGTATTGTGACCATGGCATTACATCACAGTGCAAATGTCTGCTTGATCACCATCAATATTGGTAAAACTTGATCACGTCGCAATTGAGTTGCAGGCATCCCGACTGGGTTTAAGTATCGGACGGAGGACTTCTTGCATGGGCTGGCAGTTATCGAGTTCAAATTGACAAAAGGAAACTGAAGATACATAGATCCAAATTCCAAAATAAAGAAAAGAACTCTAGCAAAATGACTTCTAATTTTCATTGATGTGAATGACCACAATGGATTGTGTTTTTCTGAAGGGAAATGGATTCTCATCAATATATTTTCATATTTTGATTAGATGTGCTATGACTATGAGTAAGTAGTGCTGTGTGTCTAATAATTGGCATAAAGTGATAAAACTCACCTACAATCACTAGCATGTGTTAATAATATTATTCAGAATTTTGACTCACCATATGATTGATTGCTCATGCTTTTAAGAGAAGCAGCTTCATAGTATTGATGCCCATGAGCTGAATCTAGGACGGAGGACTTCAACTTCCCTTGAGGTATAGCTACTGGATTTATTTTTCTTCATTCTTTTCTCCCTCTTAACAAAATGATGCCATGCGTGATATGTTGGTTGTTGAACTATGAAATCGCTATGCACAGGAGCTTCTTTACTCAGAGGAGGTGTCCAAGATGCATGAGTTCCAAAATGAGAAGGGTGACTACAGTCAATACCATCCAAGAAAAACATTTTCAACTGGTTCTGGTGACGAAGCCATTTCGGATGAGGCAGATGTTGAGGGTGACTCTCATCAATATCATCCAAGAAAAATATTTTCAATTGGTTCTGATGATGAAGCTATTTCTGACGAAGCAGATGTGATCTCTCTCTCTCTCTCTCTCTCTCTCTCTCTCTCTCTCTCTCATCAATTATGTCAATTTTTCTATCATGCTTTTCTTCAAATTTTCCCTGGTTGATTCTATATGGGCACTGGCAATTTGGATTTCATACTTCAGTTAGAAAAGCTTCTGCATTATACATGAAGTAATTTTCCTGTAATTGTATTTCTAAAGTTTCTTTTGCCGTGCAGCAAATTTTGGAGTAGGAATTATCTGTCCATTTGTGACATAGTGTGCGAGGAATCAAAACTTATCCATGACTAAGTTGACCCGTCCTATTCAAATAGGTCTTGGTAGGGAATTTGGTTTTGATCTGGTCCAGGCCTCCGCCCAAGACTACACCCCTGAAACTGCAAGAACCGCAGGCCCAGCAATGTGAACCCAATTCAGCAGGGCCCAATAAGCAGTCACACAACTTGTTAGACTGCTGGTTTTTTTAAAAACTGAAATTTCTATTTTTCTTTCTTTCCATTTTTTTTTACTTAAGTAATGTGGAAGCTAATGTTATTATCATGGCTAGATGTCAATTGATTTAATAGAGACATGCATGTTAGGAGATCCAGGGTTGAATTATTTTATGTTAATTTTGGTTGAGCAAATGCTTCATATACTACTAATCAGTTTGTAAGGTCCTTTTCTCAGCTAAATCCTAATACAATTTTAGTAGAATTTCTTCTCTCTTGGCTGGAAAACTGATCTGGGGCTATTGAGTGGTTTGTTTAAGCCTATATTCTGGCTGAAAAGGATTAGTTGCTGCTGCTGTATGCTTTGTGACAGATCTAGGAGATATCATTGGCATATTACATCCTTGCTGCTGTTTCTGCCCTTAGAAAAGTGTGATTTATCAGTTTTAGCAATGGGATTGCTTCACTTCTGGAACTTGGAAGGTTTTTTGTTTTTACTTCCCTCTTATTTTGCATATTTGTCACATTGCATGAAGTTATGCTAAAATTACTAAGGTATTTCTTTATTTTGCAAAAGAAAAGAAGAAAACAGTTGCTCACAGAACAATGTTTTTCTTTTGATTTTTATTCAATTCTGAATTCTCAAACTAGAAATTGTAAGTTTGAAGGCAGAGCTGTTGCTGTTGATATATTAATGTTGGTCAATGTATTTTTGTGTTCATCTGATCACTGGTGATGTCTTCTGCTCAATGCTGAGCATGGACATAAAACAGTTTTTTGGAAGTCATATGCTTTCTTTTATTTGAAGTCAGTTATAAGATGATTTTAATATAGGCATATTTCTTTGCTTCTGTAGAACCTTTCCATAAAGAAAGCAATCTTCTGACTGTTGCTTGTTCCTTGTAGGACAAAGAAAACAATGTGCTCTCGAATTTTTCCCGCAATGCCAGGGTGACCAAATTCGGAGAGAGTCATCTCCACTGTACTGAGCGTGAAAGCCAACATGGAGCTTGCACGTGGGCAGCAGCTCTGCAAGAAGCTGATGAGCTGGTTTGCTTACATGAAAATGCCGGTAGTTCTTCATCCCATGCTGCAAATTCTGAAGGCAGGAGATACCACCAAGGTATTTTTAGCTCTTGAACAATGGTTGCAGGTCTGTTTTTGCTGCTTTTAGAAAATTGTAGGATCCTACACTGCTCCAAATGTATACTTCACTGTGCTTCCATGTTGATAGCATGCAGGATTCATGGTTTGGTGATCTTGCCATCAATCTGATGGACTCACTATGGATGGAAGATGCCCAAAAATCCTGGGTTGGAAGATCCTGTCCATTTACTGTTTAGCTGTTTGTCTTGATCATTCCTGTAATTCTTGTGTGGATCTTCCAATTTGGGGTTTATCTTCTATTCGTGATGGGCCATATCATCAACAGTCTGGATATGTATAGTGGGTGCCCCACATGTAAATTATTTTATGGAGAGCCAACCTGTGTATTTTCTATGGGGTGGACCCTACAATAATTATTTGGGATATTGACTATACAATTGCCCTTAGATTTGACATTGCCTTGGAACGGTCAAAATTTTAATATTTCCTACAGAGTTGTTTGTACAATATCAGTGCGATATCGCCTGGCCCTATGATATTGTAAGGGTGATTGATCGTGCTCGATATGATGATGAATGCAACGGAATCAAGTCCAACATTCACACATTCAAGCACTCAGAAGAAGGAGAAAATAATTACAGATTATCATTAAATTCCCTTTAATTACATGGGTTTAATTCTCTAACCTAGGGGATGCAAGTTGTTTACTAGTGTTGGAAAATTACAACCCCTCCCTCTGGTCTCAAATGTGATCCAAACTAAGAAAATCAAGAAACTATATGAAAGAATGGAAGGGAATGTAGAAAATTAAAGGCAGGGGGTTGGTGACCATGACCCACGGTCATTGAGCCCGACAGTGGCCGTTTTGGCCACTGTTTCTCTCTGCTTTGCTTTTTTTTTTTTTGCTTTTGTAGTGCCTTCAGGGTGCTGGAACTTGTGTTCTCTGACTTTAGGAGTACTGAATGATCATCGAGAGTGTTGGATTCGACCCTAGAATCGTTTGCGGTTTTTGCTAGTCACCACTTCATTACTACGGATCATGTTTGTACAAATCCGGAACGAGTGCTTTTGTACAAGCAATTGAGGTCGGAGTTGTATCATTTTGATCCTATGGCTTTCAAGTAGCAGAATGAAATCCAAAAAGGCTTGGCCTTAGGGATAGCCTAAAACACCTTCAAGTAGGAGAACTAAAGAAAACAGTTCCATCCCATTGAATACTTTTGGCACTTGGTAGCCTTGAAACTCATCCTTTTTTGAACAATACTAATCCGTGTCTTCTTCGTCAAACTCATTTCTCACCTTAAACTTGTGAGAGGAAGAAGAATGAAAGCAAATTGCAAGCCAAGTGCTTCAGAAGGTTGCTTGTGAATCTTCAAAGGAGATGCCAAAGTCTTCCAAGTGTGCAGAGTTGTTGATTCAGGGACCCTTCTTGTGCTTTTATAGCCTTCAGAGGGAGTTGGGCGGTTTTTTGTAGTTGTGGGGGAGTTATGTTTCGAAATAAAGCAAAATAACTTCTAAAAATTGTTTGTAACTCTTTTACAGGTGTTTGTGACCGTGGCCACGGTCACGGACAGGTCTAATTTTGACTTTTTTGCATGTGTGACTTGTTGTCATCAGTTTGAGGCCCGAATGATGTCCGATCATAACAAAACTTGGATCGATGTTTTCTAACACCATTTTGAGTTTGTCATAGAAATTTTATCAGATTTTGACCTTTAGAATTTGGTCAACCCTCCCTGTGACTTTTTATGAAAATGGGCCCTTGTTTTAGCTGTTTCAGGCCCAAATAACCTTGGATTAACTTGAAATTATGAGGGATTGATGTCGAGCATCTTGAAGTATCCATCCAAATTTCATATAATTTGGATTTGTGGAAGTAAGATTTTGACTAGTAGCCCATTTGTTGCATGTTCTAAGTTAGTGTCCTCTTATAGTGTAGGCAGTCAGCTTGTTTTCTAACCGAATGATGTTCAATTAATTTGAAACTTTGAGGAGCTGATCTTGAGCACATTTTGAGTGTCTAATCCAATTTTTATTAGCTTGGGCCTTTTGGAAGTAGAACTTTGGTTAATGACTTGAAGGTTTGGGGGTCACTGACCCCTAAGCTGAGATATAGCTGAAGTAGGGTGAGATGATGTCCCCTTGGTTTGAAAATTTGTAGAGTCATTTCTGAACATGATTTGAGCTTTGCATCTGAATTTCATCAACTTTGGTCACCTGAAAATAGGACTTTGGTCAGTGACCCCAAGGTTTGGAGGTCACTAACCCAAAGTTGACATATTTCTTGAAATTGGATCAAACGACGTTCATTTGACTAATTTTGCAGAGCCACTCTTGAATATAATTTGAGTTTCCTATAGGAGTTTCAGCTGATTTTGACATGTAGAAGTGTTAGTTGCTACAGTGACCCCAAGGAGTTGGTAGACAGCTACTGAAGCTTGAGTTTTAACTGAAAATGAAGTTCAAATGCTTTGAAACTTTGAAACATCATTCTTGAGCATGTTTTGAAGTTGCCATGTAATTTTCAGCCACTTTGGTAATCTATAAGCTTGAGTGTGTTCAATGACCTGTAGGTTTTGGATCAATGAATCTTGAATTTGGTGTTTGGTGAGTTGAGCGACCAAATGAAGTTCACAAACTTTGAAATTTGAATTGCTGCACTGTGAGTTCATCTGAAGTCTTCTAAGTAAGTTGCATTAGCTCTGAACATCTGGATGCAATACTTGATTTGGTTTTCCACAATTCTAGGATTTATGTGCCCTTGGCTTGGAATTTGCTTGTGATGTCTTCATTGTAGCATTTGTGATTTTTTTATAGGTCGACAGTGATATGTGCAAGTGCAACATTTCACGGCCTTAGGATATCACACAATATGATGTGTGCGACATGAGATATTGCACGGCCCTCGGATATAAAAAAATAGTTCTGTGGGAAGTACTAAAACTTTGATTGTTCTGAGGCCAATGTCAAGTCTAAGGAAAGCTCCACAGGGAGTATCCCTAATTATTTTTTAAGGATGGCATGTCTATAAGATGGAAATCCAATGAAAGGAAGACAGCATGATTAGTCTATGACCAATTCATTATTTTAGATTAAGGAATGGTAGCATCTCTGCTACTTGGTTTGCTATGATTAAACTATCATTGTGACGGCGTGGTTGCCCCTTCTTTATGCTATTATATTTTACTAGGTTACAAGATATCCATAGTATTTCAATACATATAGACTGTTATGAATTATGATACTCGCTTAGTAATTTGTAACAGCCAGTGCAAGCAAAGCCAAGCTTAAGTTTTCTATTCGTTCTCGGGCATGTAATGAAGTATTTATCCAGTTTTCTATGGTCAATGATGAACTTACCAAGTCACTTGAGGTTAACCAAGTTCCTACAGTACTGGAAGCTCTTGAGAATAGAAGTACAAAACATTCAATGGCTGAGCTTCTGGAAGGCCTCCAGGATGAAAATGGAAACTTATCCAAGGCTCCTCAAGTGCCTGGTGAGTCAGTAGCGCTGGTGCATAGAGATAGAGGTACAAAGCATTCAATCTCTGATCTTCTCGAAGGTCTCCAGGAAAAGAAGGTTTCATCTGAGCGTACTTCTACAATGGTTTGCATTCTTCATTGACTCTAACTAATAAGGAAATGCTATCAATGCCTACTTCTTGTTCTCTTCCCTTATGCTTCAGCATTGGCTAGCCAGATCTTTCATCCAGTATATCAAACGATGGATGGGCCACTTGGGAAAAATGCCACTGACTAGAAACTTCCAATTCTCAACTTCTGTAGTGTGGCTAACACAAAATGTGATAGAAATTTAGACAAAAAGAAGTGACAGGAATAGCAATTTACATGTCACATTTTCAAGATTTTTATACAGAAAGACACTAAAGGATTCCAGTGGCCCACTATTAGTGGTAGCTACTAAAGAAATGGTCTCTGTCACTGAATAGCAAGGAGTACAGGACAAGCAATAAACGGCGTGCCTCTCTGTCGAGTTCTTACATCTTTTCTTTCAGGATCTTATAATCTATAATATGCTTTATCAAAATAAACTGTATTTTCTTGGTTTAAAAAGCAGCAGCAGAGGGTGGCCCAGTTTATTTTATATTTGTATGTGTGTGTGTGTGTGTGTGTGTGTGTGTGTGTGTGTGTGTGTCTTTGTGTGTGTTCACTTGGTGGCCTTTTGATGTCATGGACCATGCTCTAATACACCTTCCATCTCTTTTCCCTCGTTTTATTGTTCTAGCTATCTGCTTCATGGGTACCAAATGGACAATGGGGACTAACGGTTTGCATCTATTGAGGGCAAAGTCAGATGGATAGGATCTTGCAATGGAGATCTTGGTACATCTCTTACTCATGCCATTGCACACACCATATGAACAATTTGGGTCACTTGAAGCCTGTCCCCCCATATGGTACTGCTGTGTAAATGGCATGATTGCCAATTGTGAATTTCCTCTTTTCATTTAAGCATTTCTAAAATCTGTGTTGCAGAACACTAAAAGAAGGTTTGAGCTTGCTGGGAGTAGAACTTTATGTCCCTTGGGTAATAAAGCCCTTGACAATGAAGCTCCTCTTGAAACCATGGATTGTGGAATTTCAAGCGAGGATGAGGTATCCCTGCTTTGGAATGCATTTTTTTTAAATGCCATATGCACATACACTTCAGTTTGGTGATCCAGACTATTCAGCTGTTGGGTTACATTGTGTATTAACCATGATTAAAGATACTGAGGATTGTATGTTCCAGGCATCCAAAATCGGGCCTTTGTTATATTCTCTTGTACTGGTCTCTCCTTTTTTTCTTAGTGGTGTGTCTCTGTTTTTCTTTTGAATAAAATCTTTGTTTAATGGTCTTTTTTTTTTCCAATTGCAGTCTTCATCTGTTTTTCTTTTCTTCTTTGTTTTTTTTCAGAGAGAGATTTGCAGTCTTTTGATCATGGATAGAGTTATCACATTGGAAAGAGTTTTTTTGGCTTAACTTTCTACTATCAGGCCCATCAATGAACAGTCTTGATCCAATAAATGTGGCCCTCAGTTTTATGTAACTCTGTTTGTTTTTATTGATATCCTACTAATAGAGGCAGTGTATTCCAAATTCAGGATACTTGTCAAAATCAGTTAGCCATTGCAACGCCTAAAATTAAATGCCAGACCATGGTGGAACGGTTCCAAGAGGCTTTCAGTGCAGCAGCAGTGGATGATGAGAGGACTCTCTTTCCCATCAGTAAACAGACAGGGTGAGCATATTGGTGATGTAATTTGTGTTAAATGGAGTAAGTCAATGGGCAATTATCGAAGAAGACTAGAAGTATGGGAAGACTATAATGTATGAACACTCTAGTTTATCCCCTGAAAACCAATTCAAGTATAGAAGCTCAGTTGTCCAGAAAAGAATAGAATCCCTAAAATTGGGTGTTCAAAAAAGACTTTACATATTACCCCCATCTGCTAATCTAATATCTACCCTTTTTTGATGTGCAGAATTGGATATTATGGGAGGCTGCAGCAAGTCATGCAGAAGGAAAAGGAAACACAGATGGAGTTCTTGAAGCAGTTACAGACTGGAGTGGGCGCAGAAGGTAAGAGATATGCAATTTTCTTGTGAGTCCTCTCATCAAAGTTCAGAATAGACTACACATGTTCATGAAGGAGGAATTAGTGGGCACAACAATTGTTCAGCTCAGTCCTGCACATGTGGACCTCTGGTTAGGTGTTCCCTTTGATGTGATGACCCATGGTGTAGATGCCTGAAGGATCTACCGGACTGGGAGAAAAAAGTACCCATGGTATAGATGCAAAAGGCTAAAGGTATGTCAGCTAGGAGAAAAAAGTAAACCACTAGTCCAGGAAAAATGCCAATTGACTGGATGCCTATTATCTGCTAAGACTTCCATTTTTTTCTTCAACTGCCTTTCAATGCGGGGCCCATGCCTACAGACCAGTGGTCTGAATCACTGAAGTTGAACCAGAGGTCCTGCTGCCTGTATGTGGAATTATGAACAACGGATTGTAGGTCTGTTGCATAGCCATGTGCTTTGATTCCTTATGTACAAAACACTAGAATGCACAAAGAGAAAGGTACATGCAGCATCACAGTGAGAGGTGTTTTCAAAACACATCTGATGTACTTATAATGCTCACCATACACTATAATTCATGTTTTTCCCTTGGTACTTTCAGATGAATCAAGAAGCCTTGTTGTACAAATATTGTCAAGATACTTGGACGCAAAATTAACAGTTTGTCATTGCTCATTTGGCGACAAAAGCAAGGTGCATTTCTAATGTACATATGAGAAAAATATTTGTACTATTGTACTTCTGGAAGTAGTTGTTTATTCCCATTGTAACCTCTAAAACTCTACACGGTGAATCCCCTTTCTCATCAAGATAGACCATTGAATCAAAGCCACCCTTTTTGTGAATTGCATCTGACATGAATTTCTTGCAGCTCAGAATAATATTCATTTTTGGATTGAAAGTGGTCTTTGTCACATGATTTCACATTACATCTTGGGCTGATGACTGTTTGAATCCAGTGGTGAATGCCATTTTAATCCGCTGATATTCAGGCTGGTTGCTATTCCTGGGAGGTCGTTTATTTCACACTCTAGTTTGTCAAGAAGTGGGGCACAGAGTGCAGGTTTGTATGGGATAAATGCAACTTCCCATCTAGCTGGCAACATAAGGTTGACCTACCAATTGGTTGGGCTTCATCAATGGCCTGATGACTAGCTTTATTTTCTAAACTCATTGTTCCCTGAAATTACATAAAAATGACACTGTTAGCTTTCATCACCATGATCATCGTTAAAGCCTTATTTGTATGGGTTGTCTATATGAATAATACTTCCACAACTTCTTTGTAAGTCTCCCCGGTCCCCAACTTCTATTAAAAAAAATGATTTATATGGTTAGATTACTAGATTTTGATGATTTAAATGGGTTTATTACTGTGTTAAGTTACTTGCATCAATTTCTCCTCAAAGTATTTTATATGGTGATTTTGTTGCCTACCTTTTTCCTCAGATCTCACAAAGCATGAACAGCCTGGAGAAATTAGTGCACGGTGGAGAAAACTGGAAGGGAAAAATTGTATTCAATCCTAGGATATGTGGTAATGTCGAGCTTGAAGTTGGAAATTTGATTCGTATTTTCCCCCCATGGTATGAATTAATAAATCCTCCATTTCTTGTTTCGTTAACAAACCATATCTTGGGCATGATTCATGAAAAGGTCCCCTGACATAATTCAACCAGAACTACTGGGCCTTTTTTAATAACAAATTTCTTTCTTATTCAGTTTTCTGGTCTTTTATGAATTATGATATACAGAGATGATTGCATTCTGCTGGGTGCCTCATTTGTACACCTTTTTTTTTTTTTACCTTTTTTTTTGTGAACCTGTTGTTGAACATTACTTTCATAGTATCAATTGGATTCTCTGCATTTGGTAGGCGTAGGCACTGTTAATTCTATGTTCCTAGTCCCATACTTTAAAATGTATATTATCCTCTTCCTTTTGAACAAGGAAGACGATACTCTAGCTTTGCCTTGTATATGTGGATCCAATGAATAGACAATTGATCTAATGGGCCTCAGCACATTAATCCATATCCCAAAAATTAACCAGGTTTGGATCCTTTGACCTTATTATAGGATCAAAAATAGAGAGGGAACGATAAAGATAGTCTAATAAATAAGTTCAGTTGGTGCATGATGAGAGGTCTTCAGAGTTCAGACTGCGGTAAAGATGTAGTAGTCTCTTGAGAAGGTCTTCAACAAGGTGATAATACAGGAATATTATGGACACAGCATGATCCATCATTTAATTATGTACAAGGCGATTTCAGATTGAAATTGATTCATTTAGTTTCGGATAAGTTGACATCTAACTTGGCTAGGAAATTTCAGATTGAATATGATACATTTAGTTACAGACTACTCTAAGCAAAGTATGAGAGCAATTGTTTTCATGGGTGGTTGGGTTTGGTTTCTATGCAATAGAAATGCGTGATGGAATTTTGGTGTGAATATATAGATATTAGAAGTACATGTATGAGAAAGGGCTAGTGTTTAAGCTGGATGTAGAAAAGATCTATGATCATGCCGAATGTTCTGTTCTTTATTGGATATGGATATGTTGGGTTGGAAGAAGAGGGAAGGTTGGGTGGGGTGGGGTCGGCGTTGTATGTGCGGAGAGATATTTCAAAATCCGGTTGCCAGTCAGATAAGCTGAGGAACAACCTTTCCAGAAATTCAAGATTTGCATGTTGAGATTGCTTGTTGGGGATTGATTACAGGTTGGATTTTGAGAAGGTGTATGGTTAATGGAATGTCCAGTTGAAAAGGGTGTACTCCTTTTCTATTAAAAAGAGTTCTGGTCAGAGAGTAGTAAATTTAGGTGGACATGGGTTTGTGATGTGGACTGTCGATTGAGATGCAGGGTGGGCAGTGATGAAGATGAGAGATGGGGGATAGGTTCAGACCTCACACCTAAATTGGAAGGGCCTCTGCCAGACGTTTCATGGGAAAGGGAAGAGAGCAGAACCACTCAAATTCTTTTCACTAATCATAGTTTAATGAAGCCAAGAGGCTTTACAATGCTTTAAATAGAGAAATAAAAAACCCTAGAGCTAATCTCAACCATCTAAACACCTCTATGGTCGAGATTAAAACATCCATACTTAAAACATAAGTAATTAAATAACAACTTTAAACAAAATAAAATAAAAGTTGCATATTGGTTGGGCCCACTAAACAGGTCAACCCATTGGGTCATGGGTCATTGGGTCATGGGTCTGTCCTGCATCAGTTTGGAGCATTTTCTATTCTGAAGTTGGTCCTATAATCTCTGTTGTCAAAATGAAATGAAATTTGATCTGTTCATTGTATTAATCTTTTAAAAATATGTTAGTTTAAGTAGTAATTTAAAACTCTATATGCACGAACCAATAAACTTTCCTTGACAGCTTGAATCAGATAGTAAAAATGCCTTAGTTAGTTACGTAATTCATATGCAAAAGAGTTGCACAGATGCTGTTCTCGAGGTTTTAAGTGACCAAGCAAACTGATCAACGAAGTTGACAGATTTTTCTGCATGACTTATACCAACAGGAAACATGCCCTTTGAGCCTGTTTTCAAGGTTCAAATTCCATTCAGGAGTAGGGATCTTATAGGCCATTTTATTTGTGGTGAGCTGGTCCTTCCAATTTTGTTGAAATTGGTATTTTGTCAACATGATTTAGGAGATAAACTTGTTCTACACTTGTCCTAGATTTTAGCCGGTTCAGGGTTCCATCTGTCATTTTATGACACAGTTGATTCTTTGTTGAGGCAAAATGGCAAATGAGAGGCAATGATCACAGTCTGAACTTTTATGCAAACATTCCGCATATATTGTATACAAGTCCATGATGGAGGTCATTTGCCATTTGCTTGCTTGCCTCTCTACCCTAGTCATTCTTTTGTTCCTTGCTAACCCACCAATAGATCCAACTGCTGGCATACAGGCTTATGGGAAAGCCTGCTTGTGATCCTTACATGGACTGACCTGAAACATTGAAACTTGTGCAATTTTTCTAAATGGATTTTGCTTGGCATTGACTGACGGTTGATTGATAACCTGGACAGGAGAGAAGTGCAAGTCATGGAAAATGAGACTATTATTTTGTGTACATATTTCTCCCAGCTTTCAACATGATTATCACTCTCTGATGAAGGTATTTCTTCTAATTTCATGTGTTAATGTTTCCTCTGAGGTCTTGTTACTGTCACAGCAGCACTAAGTTAGTAGTATTATCTTTGTTTGCTTCTTGACCTGTTTTTTTTTATTATTTATTTATTAATTATTAGTAACAAAAATTCATTAAAAGAGAAAGAGAACAGCAAAAGAAAAAAAAGTACAAGAACATTTTACCCCACCAACAGAAACAATTACGTACAAAAGAACTTATTGACATGTTTATATGCAGTTCCTTGAAAAGGTTCCAAGGTGGAAGCAAGTTTGTGAGCTGCAATGGAACAGGAAAATGGAATACTAAAAATGTAAGTGTTGAAATGGGATTTGAATAATCATCATGTTAAACAGTTTAACAAAGTTATGTACATCATTTACTTATGCATTGCTCTCCTGCAGCGTCAATTTTGGGTTGCTTTCTTATTCCCTTTGCTGTCCGGTAATGCCTTAATCAGTGGTGTGCTCTTTTGGTGTGGCCCGTGTGGGGGCGTTGAAGATACGATATTATGAGTTGTTACAATAGGGGATCTTTGTTAGGGAGTTTTTCGCATGTGGTCCCTATGGATTGACCGATTGAGTGATACAACTGTGCATTTTAGAGTGAGAGGGATTTTGTGGATTGCATGGTTAGGCTGGCTTGGGTTAAGCTCTTCGTAGGCTTTAACAATGTAAAAGTTTAAGGGGTTCACTTGATGTAAATTTTTTGGGGTGCTGGAAGCAATGGTGTGACATTTATATTTCTGACTAGTGTATGGGATGGTGGTATTGTACATTTTTCTATGGTGCCTTTTAAGGCTTGTACTTTGTGTTTCTTTTATTTAGTTTGATGAAGCAATTAGTTGCTTTATAAAAATTTTTAATAATAAAAAAAATTTGAACGGTAAATAAGTCGTCATCATCATCATCAAAGCCTTATCCCAACCATATTGGGGTCGGCTACATGAATTTTGTTTTTCCATTCTGTTCTATTTTGAGCTAAATCTTTCGATAAGTGAAACTTCTTCAAATCTGGCTTTCATCCATGTTTTCTTCGGCCTGCCCCTACCTCTTAATGGGCCTTCCACCTGTATCGTCAAACTTTTTCTCACCGGTGTCATTACTGGCCTACGCTCAATATGCTCAAATCATCTTAAACAGGTTTCTCTAATCTTATTTCCTATTGGTGCTACTCCTAAATTTTCTCGAAAGCGCTCATTTCTAATTTTATCTTTCTTAGTTTTACCACACATCTACCTAAGCATTCTCATTTTCGCTACATCCATCTTATGAATATGCGTCTTCTTAATTGGCCAACATTCTGCCCCATATGTCATAACTGGTCTAACTATTGTCCTGTAAAATTTGCCCTTCAATTTTGTTGGCATTCGTTTGTTACAAAGCACTCCCAAAGCTAGTCTCCACTTCAGCCATCCGGCTTTTATTCTATACTCCACATCTTCGTCAATCTCTCCATCATTACTAATGATCGATCTTAGGTACCGAAAAGAATCTTTATGTGGTATCTCATGGGTTTCAATTTTGACAGTGGTTTCAACACTTTGTATATGTTCACTGAAGTTGCAATTCATATATTCTGTCTTTATATGATTTATTTTAAAACTTCTAGATTCTAATGCTCCCTACCATCTCTCAAGCTTTACATTTATACCCTCTCTTGATTCATCCACCAATACTATGTCATCTGCAAACAACATACACCATGGTACTTCTTCTTGAATATTCACAGTTAATTTATCCATAATTAATGTAAAGAGATAAGGGTTTAAGGTTGATCCCTGATGTAAACCTATAGTTACTGGGAATCCACCTATTTCTCCACATGTGGTTCTCACATTTGTTATTGCTTCTTCGTACATATCTTTAAAATTTTCAATGTAACCTCTGGGGACAGTCCTTTTCTTTAAAACCCGCCAAATTAAATTCCTCGGTACTTTATCATAGGCTTTTTTCAAATCGATAAAAATCATATGTAGATTTTTCCTCTTTACTTCGTATTTTTTCATTAATCGCCTAAGTGAAAAGATAGTTTTCATAGTTAATCTCATTGGCATAAAATCAAATTGATTTTCAGAAATCTTGGTCTTCTTTCTCAGTCTTTGCTCCATTATTCTCTCCCATAACTTCATAGTAAGACTCATAAGTTTAATCCCTCGATAATTGGTACAATTTTGTATATCTCATTTATTCTTATATATAGGTACTACAATGCTTTTTCTCCATTCATTCGGCATTTTCTTTGTCACAAGTATTTTATTAAATAGTTTACATAACCAACTTACCCCAACCTCTCCTAAGCATTTTCATATCTCTATCGGAATACCATCTAGGCATGTTGCCTTTCCTGTTTTCATTCGCTTCAATGCTTCCTTCACTTCCACCCCTTTAATTGTACGAAGAAAAGTATGCTCTTGTGATGAAGTATCCTTTTTAACTATTATATCGCCCAAATGTTCTTCATTTAGAAGTTTGCTAAAATATTCCTTCCACCTTTCTTTAATATCGTTGTCCTTTACCAAAATATTTTCCTCATTGTCCTTGATACATTTGACATGATCTAAGTCCCTACTTTTCTTTTGTTTTATTTTTGCGAGCTTAAAAATATTCTTTTCTCCTTTTCTTGTTCCCAACCTATTATAGAGGTCATTGTATGCTTTGAACTTTGCACTACTTACTACTTTCTTAACTTCTTTCTTTACCTTTTTATATGGCTCAAAATTTTTCATACTCTTAGTCTCTTGCTAAACTTTGTAGCAATGCTTTTTCTGTCGAATAACTTCCTGAACCTCCATACTCCACCACCATGTTTCTTTATTAATATGTCTTTTCCCTTTTAATTCTCCAAGTACCTCCTTTGCAATATTTCTAATGCAATTAGCCATTTGATTTCATATTACTGTAGTTTCTCTTTCAAGATTCTATTCTTCTTTCTCAATCATTTTGTCCTTAAATATATTTGCTCTTTCTCCCTTTAAATCTCTCCACCTTGTTTTAGGGTCCATTTTGTTTACTACCGCTCTCTTTCTACTTCTAATTCAAATATCTAAAGCTTCGAGCCTATGTTGCGTAGTTTAACTCTTTCCTTTGATAACCTTGCAATCTTTACAAGCCAATCGATCCTGTTTTCTAACTAGAAAAAAGTCTATTTGACTCCTATTACTCTCACTTTTATATGTAATTAAATGCTCATCTCTCTTTTTAAAGTAAGTATTTGCTACTACAAGATCAAATGCTACTGTAAAGTCCAATATAGTGTTTCCGAATTCATTTTTTTCTCCAAATCCATACCCTCCATGCACTCTCTCATATCCTCTATTATCTCTTTCTAAATGCCCGTTTAAATCCCCTCCAAGGAAAATCTTATCACTAGTTGGGATTTTTCGCATTAAATCATCCATCTCCTCCCAAAATTGTCTTTTCACACTTTCCTCTAGTCCTACTTGGGGAGCATATGCACTGATGATATGAATTATGTCTTCCTCTAGCACTAGTTTAATTGCTATAATTCTATCACCAAACCTCTTTAGTCCCACAATTTTTTCTTTCAAATCCTTATCTACAACTATACCCACTCCATTTTTATATTACTCTTTTTTGTATAGAAAAGCTTATACTCATCTGTGAGCTCCTTAGCTTTCCTTTCCACCTTGTCTCATGTATACAAGTTACACTAATTCTTCTTCTTTTCATTACCTCAACTAACTTCATGCTCTTACTTGTCAAGGTTCCTATATTCCAAGTAGCAAGTCTAATTTTTCTATTCCTCCTCTTCTTCTCATAGACTAACTTCTTTAACCGCACTGGCTCAAAGTTATGCAGTAGCCCTTACACACTTTTCACTGCAGCCGGGCGACGCTGTAATGCGTCGCTTAAAGCGGGAAACGCCCTAGCTTTATCGTGAAATATCATGTTATCAGAATTCACATTTGGGTTGTGACAAAGTTTTACGCTGGCTGTCACCTATCTAACGCAACCCTCTTCCTTTATCAGGGCTTGGGACCGGCAGCAAAAACTGGCGAAGTTCGAACAATAAATAAGTAATATATAAATAGGCATTTGGGAAATGAATACCTACTAGGGAGTTGGTGGAGTGGCATATGCCATTAACATTAGGCATGGGTTTGCTTTCCCATGCCCTGTGTTCAAGACTTATCCCAAACTTCCCCAGTATATGAGTGGCTTTAGCGAGCACCACACTACCAAGGGTGCAGTGTTGTTGAGTCAAAGATCTCAAGGATACCCATGTCATAAATTTAAAAAAATGCATTTGCAAAGTGAATGAGAAAACGAATATGAAACACAAGCACAAGAGAAAATTTTCGGAATCATTTCAGCTTTGAAAATGCATTCCCACTCCTAGGATAAACGTTTCTAATGTATTGTGGCGGGCAACGGTTAGTCCTACTGTCTAAACAGTTTCTTAAATAGTTCAAACTTTAAGTATCTTAGTAGCTTGATCTTCAAGTGGGTTGTAAAAACCCTTTGGTATTCTCATCTAATTATAAATGTCATCATTATCATTATCATCATCCAAGTCTTATCTTTGCTATGTTGGACTGGCTATATAAATTTTATTTCTCCATTTCGGTTCATTTTGAGTAGAATCGTTAAATATAGGTTGTGCTTCTTTGGATCTATCTCTGGTACTTCCATTCAAATTCTCTTTGTCTACTTCTTTTGCTTGATGGAACATTAATTTGCATTGAAAACTTTTCTTTAATAGTGTTATTGCTGCCTAGAGGACATGTACAAATCATGTCAAATAAGTTTTCTTTATTATTATAATTTCTCACTTATACTACCCTTAAATGCTTTCAAATGTGCGCTTTTTTTATTTTATCTTTTCTACCTTTATCATGTATCTATCTCAATGTTCTTATCTCAAACTAATTTTGTAGTTTTCCCATGCATTTTTTGATTTGCACATTCTGCACAATAGGTAATAGCTGGTCTAATATTTGTCTCGTAAAGTTTTTCTTCTAATGTTTCGGTATGTGCACACAAAGAATTTCATAAGCAATGCTTCAACATTTATGCTCTCATCTTACGTTCAACGTCTCCCACAATCTCTTATGCTCGAAAATTAACCAAGTTGCCGTTCCTCAATGTGTTCACCCTGTGCTTGTTTCCTTTAAAGAGATGGAACTTTTGCTTTGGATTTACCCATACATCCAATAAAGGCATTGCTAAAATTCAGACTAGAAGGAATTACTTGCATTTCTATTCTCTAATTTAACTTTTAGCAATGTCTTTAGTGGATGTATGGGTACACCCAAAGTAATCTAGAAGGAATAGAAGAACAAAAAAATTCAGACGTTTTTTGGCGCGCGCTGTCTCTCTCAACTGTGTTAAAACTAGTTTGCAATAGAAGAAAGCAGGACATTGAAATCACAATCTCAACTGGATATTTACAAGCATGAAGTAGAGCATACGAGCATATGTAATTGGCTAGATAAAGTGAAGGCTTTAAACATGAAAAGATATCGAGTCCCTTTGCATGAAATTATGAATAGGAAAAAGAGGCCGGAAAAATTATTATGCATTTTTTTAATGAAATTTAAGATAATTGCAAATATAATTATATTAAGAGGATTTTACCAAAAAAATTATGTAAGGGGTCCCTCAAATCATAAACCTCACCAAGTTGTGGGTCCTCAGAGTGGTAAGTAATTTTTTTTGCACTTAACTGGGGAGCAGCGCTTTTGCTACTGGTTTTTTACAATTCGTCGTTCCCTAGTTTCCTTAATAATGCAAAGAAATTGGGGTTTCTTTATCTTCTTCTTCTTCAACCCTTCATTTCATCCCTAAGGTGTTGCTCGTCTCCATTTGCCTTAGGGAAATTTATTGAAATCTGTAGAATCTATTGAGACTAATAAGTTATATTTTGAATGTAGGTGAGGTGGAGATGAGTCGAGGTGCGAGAAGCCACTATTTATTATTAATTTTTTTTTAAAAATGAGAGGGCAAGAGACAATTTAAGCTTGGAGAACAGAACATGATTTAGTGTCGGAGAAACAGATAAAAATCTTTCTTTTCCTCCCCCTGTCTTTCGTCAAGTCAAAAGTGGGTGGAGGAATAACAAGGAACAAAAAAAAAAAAAAAATCAATGCCAGAAGAAAAAAGGACTATGCATGTGGTGGAGAGGAGAAAGAGCGATTTTAATTCTACCTCACCTTATCGACTTTACTATTAGATATTTGGTTGGGATGAAGACGGCGAGCAATCTAATCCTATTTATAATGGACATCATTGCCTAAATGTTCGTTCTTTAATTTTAGGTACAAACAAGATTTCAAATTGAAATGTTTTAATTTTTAGTAGGAAACCTGCCTATTTTTATGTACTTAAATCTTATGGTATTAATGTTGGTTGCAAGAAAGGAGAAAGACCACAAAATAGAAATAGGGAAAAAGAGAAGGGTTGAAGAAACCCCTAGCTTCTTCAACATTATAAAAGAAGTTGGGGAGCAGCGAATTTGCTGCTAGTGCAAGACCCCTGTAGCGAATTGGCTGCTCTCCAATTAAGTGCAAAAAAAAAAAAAAAAAAGAAAGAAGAGACGAGAGAAACCCACAACTTGAATGGAGTTTATGCTTTAGCGGACCGTTGCATGATTGCTTTGACAAACAAACAAAGCATTTTGATTGCCGATAGCACGAGTGAAACAACATGAGTTTTGCCTCTCACCAAAGCCATAAAATGGTTCCTACGACAGTTGACAGCCGTAAATCCTAATTACATTATAGGACTCACTTGGATGGAGCGAACCACAGCTATGGCCCAACTAGAAATTCCAACCCTAAAACCACAGTAGGGCCTGGCTCAAAGGACTTTTAGACAATGCTGAACTCGGCCTCGCGGTGTACATTCGTAGCCCAATCTAAAGACGTGTCTCTGTAAATCTGAGCAACTGGAGGGGTTTATTTATAATAATCCGTCTATAAATATGCCTTCTCTCTCTTTACTGCTCTTCCTGTGTTTGCATCTCTCACTCTATGGCAATCATCTCTGCAAACATACCAACACTGAACTTTCGCCTCAACAATGGCAGAAATCCAACATCTCTGCATCAATCCCTTCATTTCTCAGGTGAGTTCCTCTCATTTTTTCCTTGCCTCAGCCCATCTGATCCCATTTCCAACCTCTCTTTCTCTCAAAAATCCTCAAAACCCACCACACCCATAAACAAGAGAAAAACCTTCATTTCATGCTCAAATGGACAACCACCTCCAACCCAGAAAAGAAAAAAGAAAACTGGTCAAACCCCAGTTTTCAGTGAAGGAAAAGATGAGGATTTGAATCACCTCATGTGCCCTGGCTGTGGTGTTTTCATGCAAGATAAAGATCCAAACTTTCCTGGGTTTTATCAGAAAAGGGTCTCAGAGAAAGACAATGAAGAAATACTTACTGGGTCTGTTGAAGAACTTGATGAATTTGACGAATTGGAAGAGGAGGAGGAAGAAGAAGAACCGAGGTTGAAATCGACCCATGATGAGATTGAGTCTTTTACTGATTTTGAGTGTGAAGAGTATGAAGATGATGGGTTTTTAGAGGAGATTTCTGGCGACTTTGAGGGCTATGTTGGCGGTGGGGAAGATGATCAGAAGGAAGAGCATGGGTTGGTGGAAATTGATTGGGATCCTGATGTGGCCATTGAGGATGAGGAGGAGAAGCGGGAGAAGGAATTGGATGGTTTCGCACCGGCAGGTGTTGGATATGGAAACATAACTGAAGAAACAATGGAGAAGCTGAAGAAGATGAAGATATCCAAAAGTGAGAAGAAGAAGGTGGCACGAGAAGCTCAGAAAGATGAGGTAGCTGTCACGGTCTGTGCCCGCTGCCATTCTCTAAGGAATTATGGACAGGTGAAGAATGAGAAAGTTGAGAACTTGATCCCTGACTTCGATTTTGATAGGCTCATATCTAGCCGATTGATGAAATCTACTGGCAGTTCAAATGTGGTGGTCATGGTTGTTGATTGTGTTGATTTTGATGGGTCATTTCCCAAGCGCGCCGCCAAGTCTTTGTTCAAAGCATTGGAAAGTGGCAAGAAAGAGGCAAAATTCAGCAGACTACCAAAGCTTGTTTTGGTTGCAACTAAGGTTGATCTACTTCCACAGCAGATCTCACCAACTAGATTGGATAGATGGGTCCGAAACCGAGCAAAAGCTAATGGAGCTCCCAAGCTTAGTGGTGTTTATCTGGTGAGCGCTCATAAGGATTTGGGTGTGAGGAATTTGATATCGTTCATTAAGGAATTGGCAGGCCCTCGTGGAAATGTGTGGGTGATAGGTGCTCAAAATGCAGGGAAGTCTACTTTGATCAATGCATTTGCTAAGAGAGAAGGGAAGAAATTAATGAGACTGACAGAAGCTGCAGTGCCTGGAACTACACTTGGGATATTGAGAATTGGGGGGATTTTGCCAGCCAAAGCAAAGCTGTATGATACTCCTGGCCTTCTGCATCCATACCTGATGACAATGAGATTGAACAGAGAGGAACAGAAGATGGTTGAAATTCGTAAAGAGCTGAAGCCTCGGACTTACAGGATCAAGGTAAGTTCCATGTGCTGTATTTTCTTGTTTTCTACCAACTGTAGCCTGTCATGTGATAAATCAACTGGTTCCTTTCTGTTCCCAGGCACAGATGGTCGAATGGTTAGTGATTGTAGATCTCTTTAATCTTGTCGAAAATCACTTAATTTTGAAGGAAAAAGACATGATTTTCTTAAACAATTCTCCTGAGTTGTTCATATCTTGTGATTTACTCTGGAACTATTCCTGGACTTCTTTCTTCTGACTTTTCCCATTGATTTGGTTCTCAAAAGAATCATGAATTATTGAAGAAGGAAACAAAAACTTAAAAATTGACCATTGGCCTCATTTCTTTCCTTTATATTGAACATGTCTACTGAATTTTTTCAATTATTCCTTCTTTTTCTGAATCATGTATTGCCCTTGTTGGATTCCATCGTAATCCAAACTTTTTAAACATGGATACGAATGACCCATAGTTCCAGAAGTAGATGGAGCAAGTGTCCTCTCTGATTCTTATCTACTGTAATGGACAGTCTGGATGCACCATCATACGACCACCATATTGTTAAAAGTGGTATTGACTGTCTGATTTGTTTTGCAGTGTAGATATAAGAGTATTATATCATACACCAGAAATCCCATATAGTTTTTTTAATACCTTCTTATAGAAGAACTTGTTTTTTGAGTGATATAATAATACCTTAACCGGTCTGAAACACCTGGTGTCAAAGTGTTTACAAATGCATTACTGGGTCCTGTTTATAGCTGAAGGTTTGAGGGAAAGGGAAAAACCAAAAAATCTAAGGTCTAAACTTATTGTGCTGGGCCAATTAGAAAGTACTTAAACTAATTATCTTAGTGGCCTTAAAAGAGATGGTCGGGTAATCCACTTGTAGAGGGTGATAACAATTCACATTCAATTGCAAAGATATAATTACTGAAAAAAAAATCTGGTTAAGGGTCTGGGTTTTGTGTATTGTCATCAGGCTTCAACTTGTAAGTCCTGCACTAAGCTGGACCATGCTGGACAATTTAAGCCTGGATATAGTTGAGTTGGGTAAACCTGGGTCTAGCAAAAGCCTGGCCGTATGACTATGATAACCCTACCTGTAGGTGGTGGACTTAAAAATCTGCTCTGTTTTTTTTTTAATATTAAGTAAATTTGGGTATACACGGTCTAATGAGAGTTTTCACTGTTCTCTAACTGTTTAGATCAGTTTAAGCTTTCGGCAGAAGGATCTGTGTTTGGCTAACTCAAGAATGCGATGTGTCTTTCACAAGGCATAACTGCAACAACTCATTAACTATACACATGGGATGCATGGGATACATTCATGATGACAGAAACTGGAAATGATTGGCTTATTAACATGACTTTATGCCAATTAACACTATTTATGCCATGTGTCTGCATCGGTCTCGCAATTTTGATGATCTGGATACTATGCATATTTTCCATATCATCGGCAATGGGTGGATGAGTTGTCAGAGTTGGGCTTCATCAAAGATACACATAAGAGTTTAGCCCATTGGCTGCCTCTGGTGACTGATCTCTGTTTATGTAACTTGTTTTGTGCATGTTTATGAGTGGCACTCTTCTTTGTCTCATATCATGAAAGATGAAACGGCTAAATTGTGTTAACAACAATGAATTGGCTGTTAGTGATTTCTCTAAACCAGACAACTCCATCGCAATTCAGAATTGAAACTGTTTTATTAGAACCAATTGTAGAGGTCTACACTACAATGTGCAGTTTTGTTTCTTTGTTTCTGAGGCTATACTTTTCTTCTAAAGTCCCCATAGAGTGAATTACGAATTATGTTCTCGAATTGCAAATTTATGGTTTAGTTTATGATTGAATGTTCAAAAAAATTATTTTGTAAACTTTAAATAGGTTTGAGATTTGATATAGGGAGCTGTTCTTACCTGTTTTCGCTTAAATGTTAACCGTTGTTTCTAATGTTGCTGTGCTCATTGCAGGCTGGTCATACTCTACACCTTGGTTGTCTAGCAAGACTGGACCTGATCAAAGCATCTATAGAAACCATTTATGTGACTATTTGGGCATCGCCAAATATTTCTCTTCATTTGGGGAAGGTAGAAAATTCAGATGAGACATTGAAAAAACATGCTGGTATCAGGCTGCAGGTGAAATCTTCCTCCCAGTTGTCTGGACTTCAAACCTCAATTTCTATTCTACAACAATAGAATTGGTCTTTGTAGGCTCTTGCCTTCAACATAAACCCCCATCAGAAACTAGAGTCACCTATCTTGAATGGCACAAGCTGCACAACGCATTGCTCAAATCCGCCATATGGCATACATCATTTACCATTTAGTTAATGAACAACCTTGAAAAACAACTAGTTGGGATCTTTTGGCGGCATCCTGTTTCCTAACTGTGAAACTGGCCTGACCTCTTGAGCAAGATGCAGTCCAAAGATACCAAGCTGTAGAGGAGTCAATTGGTACTATGGCTAGAAACACTAAATTTTTGTTTATTTATTATAATGGGCCATCCACAAGTTGGCATTGCCAATTGGTCTGGTTGATCAAACACGATAACCAATTTCACAAGTTACAGGTTTGTTGCTTTTAGCACGTAGTGCTACGTGGACCCGGCATCCTGTTCAAATTAACTTACATGCAATTATGAACTTTATAATTTTGGTGTGTAAATATGCAAATTTCAAGAATGGCCAGACCGCTCCTAGCTTAGTAATGGTCTAGCTTGTGGTGGGGCCCCTTGCTTCCCTCCTATGATCAATCTGAGCCCTTCTATGTTACCTCCCTGTGAATTAGGATAGACCCAGTCTTCTGATTTGTGAGCTAGATCATGGGGAGAATGTGAGCTCAAAATAGGGTACAGAGACCAAAGGAGGGCCTAAGTGGGCCTCGTAGAGCTGGACTGCACTTGCAGTCTGCTTGAAGGAGAAATTTTCTCCTGGTTAGAATAGATCTGTCTTAATCCACAATCACCTCTCTTCATATATCAGATTTTTGATGTTCAAGCTTTTGGTATTCAGCCTCCTGTGGGTGAAGATAGAGTATCTGAGCTTGGGCAATGGAAACAAAGGGAATTCAAAGTCTCTGGCATCAGCTGGGAAGTAAACAGTGTAGACATTGCAATTGCTGGGCTTGGTTGGTTTTCGCTGGGTCTGAAAGGTGAGGCTACCCTGATGGTCTGGACATATGAAGGTGTTGAAACAATATTACGAGAGCCATTGGTTCTTGATAGGGCACCATTCCTTGAAAGACCTGGCTTCTTACTTCCAAAGGCTATATCTGATGCTATTGGGAACCAAAGTAAGCTTGAAGCACAGATGAAGAAGCAGAAAGCTGAGGAAAATGATATTCCATTGGAAGCAGGCATCTGAAAGACACCGTTAGGTTGTGGTAAAATTGAGCTTTCTTGTTTTTCTGATAGATGGAGTCCAAGTTGTAATTGTAGCCCATGCTGTTCTAGGTGAATGATGTTCTGTTGAGGTGAGTAATCCAGCTACACACCCTATTAGAGATTGAGGAAGGCACTCATGCGGATGGGTGAGGTACTGTTTGGGTGCTTTCCTAGTTGAAATAATCCTTAGGAAAGTAGTGTAGCCAGCACTCCACAAATTTTGCTTAAGAATGATAAACTGTTAGTATGGAAATGTATCAATCTCATTAAAGTGAAGTAATAGTGAACAAAAAAATCATGCTGTTGATGAAATCTAGTTTTTTGGATGGAGCCAATTTGAGACTTAATGACTACTTTTTCTAGAGGGTAACATGGTATATTTAAGCAAGCATTCATCCCATGTACAAAGGAAAATATCACAATTTTTTGAATGGAAACGTTCTGATATTTTATATTTAGGGAAGCAACTCATTACTATCATCATCATCAGGCTCTATCCCATCCATCTGGTATAGCTATTGTGAATAACTCCATGAGACGGTCCACACAGGAACGCTCAAAATGAGTTGGCAGATGCATGGCATTAAAAAAAGGAGCCTCTGCAAGTTGGCAATAGAAGCATGAAGTTTATTGATTAAAGTTTTGGGGCAATTTTGTTCGGTATAGTGATTAAAATTGTTTAAATAGTCTAGAAAACAACTTGAGATGGATTTCTAAGAAACCCAAAGTTTCTGCTGAAAGTACCATTACTGAAACTTTTGTCAGAGTAAACACTAATTCATCTTCTTTCATCCCCATAAATATGAATGGAAAAAAAGTTGTTTTCTGAGCTCACTATAATTATTTTTAGCTTGTCCTATCAAATTGGGGTTGGCTTAAAGAGTTTTCCTAATGACTTAAAAAATGTAGGCTTTTGAAAGATACTTCTTGTTGCACTGCTTTTTAGCCTGTTCAGAGAACTCTTTAAAGTTGACCCTGTTTGATGGGACGAAGCTAAGATGGGTTCAGGTTTTATGTTGGAAAAGAACTCTTATTTCTATTAACTTATGAGATGGGTTCATGCTGCATGTTGGAATAAGATTTTGGGACTTTTTGTGCAACAAGGGGATTCTGTCTTTGCAGAATTCGCAAAGAAGATGAGTTGTACCAAACAACAGATCAATCGGCTGTATGAAAATTCTGAACAAGCAGGAAACAATCAAACAGTATTGCCCTTCAATATTAGTTGTTCCCGGCTTCTTGAATAAGATTTGAGTTCCCCTTAACAATGATGGTTTTCTTTGACGTTGCTTCAGCATGGTTTGTAACCTTGGAAGGAGAGATCAAACTAACAGTTGTCTTAAAACTGCATTAATCTGCCTATAGAATCTTGCTGCATTCATTTCAGATATGTCAGTAAGCTTCTTGCTGCATTCATTTCAGCTATGTCAGTAAGCTTCTTGCTTGCATTCAATAATCAGTCCATACAAGCTTCCAGCAACAAAGTTAGTGATCTGAACAGATAAGAGATCAATACAGCCAAGTGGTATTAAACTAATCACTGTTTTATTATTAAGAAAACAAGTGTAGCTTTATGATTTAAAAACCCAGTTGTAAATTGGAAGGTGCTTGATGCGCTGACATTTAGTTTCATTGATGCAGTTGGGTAATTAGTTCCCTTGGGGCTTATTGTAATCTTTGTCAACCTTGGTTAACTCTGAACTGTTTAGCCCGGACAGGCCCTTTGACATTCAATTTGGGTTGACCCATTTGTTCATTTGCATGGAATTGGCATAAGAGCATCTTGCTTGAATGATGATTATACAGAATTTATCATTTTGTTAAAGTTTACTTTTCGGTCAACCTATGAAGAGTCAGGATCTCCATTAGTCCACAAAGTATGTTCTACTGCTTCATTTAGAGTTGTTGGTTACACCCTGCTAATTCTTCAAATGGAGCTCGTTAATTAAAGTCTTATTCGGACTGTGTTGAGATCATTTAAATGGAGCTACTATAGAAAATTAACCATTACTATTTACTTTCTGTAAAGTTCTATTTCTCATGGTCCTTTATTTTCTTTTCCTTTACTTTCCCACAATAATAAATTTTTTCTACAATATTCTGTTATATTTTTATCTTTAAAAATAAAAATTACGATTGTTTGCAAACATTGTCAGCAGGGGTGGCGGTTGTTAAGTGATGGCTACATTCTTGCTGCCTCTGCCAAACTCCATTTAGCTTTAACTGCATGCCTAATATATTGCTTTTGATCTCTTTGTAGATGCTGCCGTAAGCTGTAAGAATTCAATGGTGACAACTGTCATAATAAACCAACAACTACACTTTTTAAAAAAAAAACCAAGTACTACTCTGTCTTTGCTGCAGCTTTTTGTATGTGTGTGTGTGTGTGTTTAATGAAATTTCTTCTACTCTAAACCAACCTGGGTTTGAGGGGAAAGCAAAGGGGAAAAACTAATACAAAAACTTTGCCAATGAGACAAGTAGCACACCTCCCAGCAGACTACAGAAGATGGCATATAATTAGAGGAACTATCATCGTGAATTTTAAACTATCATCGTCAATTTTAAGTGCTTTTAAAATTGCGAAATGTGAGCTCGAACTATATACAATTAGCTGCATAAGCTTCAACACTTAAAAAAAAAGAAAGCTTCATCTACTCATTTTTGATATCCAAATAACTATAGAAGCAAAATAACGCAACTAAAGCAAAAGATAACTTTCAAAGTGTCCCAACAAAAACATACAAATAGCCGACACACTAATAGTTGAGTAGAGTTAGCACCTTACAATATCACACGTCCTGAGATTGATCCCTGATTTAAAGTACCACTACTAAGTACCAGTAATCCAGCTTAACAGTAAATAAATAAACAAACAAACAAACAAAAACTTTGTAAGAGTCATTAATCAGCCATCTAACAGAAAAAACAGAACCCATCTGTATTCTTAAGAATCTTATCCAAGGCTTCAAAATTAACGGTCAATAAAAATTAATTAATGACTAATGATGACAACCTCAAACTAGAAATTTACGAACTCAAAGTGAAGTTTTTCAATTGGGTACCTAGCCAATAGGGGGCTAGGACCCCACCTTAGGTTAGGTGAGATAGCCCTCGAGTGAGGAAAGGTGGCATGCCCAGGGTCCAAACCCTGGGCAAGTGAGAACTGACCCTCTTACCACTAAGGTAAGAGACCATTCTCAACCCGAAGTTGATTTTACATGGATTGCTTGTTTATAATCACCACCTCATTTATTTAGGCCAGTGGATTCGACAGTCATTCCAAGTATTCTTTTTCTTTCTGAAATTAAGGGAAATTTATTGAACTTCACAAACAAAGTAAGCAATCAAAGGGTATGTCTTGAAATAAATAAATAAATGAATAATTACAATCAAGGAGATTCACAAATTACAACAATGATAGGTGTTCCCAGCAACAAACACATAACTAAATTGGTTTAGTTCCTCCACTTCTCACCGATGAATTACCTACTTAAACATTCCATTCTCTTTTTATTATTCTCCTTGCCAATTGGTTCCATTCCCACACGCATATTGATTACTTCTTACAATGTGGACTTGCATGTAATTTGCGTGCACGCTTTTTTTTTTTTCTTTTTGGCCATAGTTCTAGACTAAACAAATGGTTAAAAAAAAGGGACAACAGCAGCAACTTATCTGGCTCAAGATAAATCAGAATAGAGAAAAATAATTCTCTTGGCCAACTCCAACATTGTTGAGAGAAGGATTTGATGATGATGCACAACATGGATATCTAGATATTGCCCGGTTCCATATTTTGTTACAAGGGCTAGTTGGAAACACTTGACATTAACATTTAAAAAGCAACCAATGCAAAGCATGAGATGAAAATATGTGCCAAAAATCTCAAGCCATTGTTTCATAGTTGTGATTATATTTCAGGAGAAGAATGGGAAAAAAATTCTGAACCAGCAAAATCCTCGTCTACGATTACAACAGCCAAAAAGCATCCTCAACAAAAATGCCCGGAGAGGCGAAGAAATCGCACTCTTCACAGTTGAGTTAAACAAAATCCTAATCACCAGCAAATTTGATGAGGCATGTAACATTATTCAAAGAAAAAAAGAAAAAAAAAATCCCCCCACAATCCCTAAATGATCAGATTTGACGTCTTATTGTGCAAAACATGTGATCTATCTGGGGAAAAAACCGAATGACTAGGAATTATCATGCAGTTCCAGTAACTTGATGGCAGGATATGAACTTGGCCAGAGCAATGGGCCTCTATATCCACAAGTGTTCCCTTCGGTATTCTCGAACAATAACCGGCACGCTTGTGGGTGGTACCTGCAACGCACAAACACATTGATATTAGACAGCAATACACAAGGAACTGAAGGTAGGTGCCCAACAAGTGCAACTGCTTAGGAGTGCATATGGTAACCAAGAGGAAAAAGAAATGGTGGAATGCTTTTCCCAGGTAAATTAGGGTATCAGAAACAGATGTGGGAGGACAACAAACTGTTCCCTCCTCCAATGTAAATACAGTGCAGAATGGAATTACTTCCACGCAGTTTGGAGTACAGAGAGAATAAACCATAACTGGAAAAACAACAGAAAGCACAAAAAAAATCATTGGGGGACGTTTAGACACATTGTTTCAATAGTATGCTGAATAATATCGAGCTTCATCTGTTGATAAGAAATAACAATATTCTAATAACCATAGAAGGATTGGACTCAGTTGAAGTCCCAAACTGCTCAGTAAGCATTATATGGGATGACACTCCAAATTGTAATCCTATTCTTTAAAGTTGGACATGGAAGGAACATCAGAATAGGTCCTTAAAAGACAGTTAACAGCTTACCATTCCATAATCTGTGACAATATAAGATACATAATCAGAAGGAGTTGCATCGTACCTGTTACAGCACGATATCAAAGAGCTTTCAGAATCAAATGGGGCAAATATGAATTAATATTTAATAAGCTGTGACAAGTATATTTATGCCGACTACTTACACAAGATTCAGAAGCTGTAAGTTTTCATTATCAGCCCAATTCTCGAGATGATTCAACTCCTTCCGTCCAGGCACCTTTGAGATGGCATCAGGATCACCTGCAAGGCATGAGTTTATGACAACAGGGTGTTCTAAAGAAGATGATTCTGCATACAGTTCAGAAGACTACAGTCATTAGATCATTTAAGGGGAGAGATACCTAGTTCATTAGAGCAAATAGAATCAAGCTGTACTCTTTCATGGAACTTATAAGCTTCACAGCATATCAATACAGGAACTCGGAAAGCATGAGCAACCATAGCTACACATGCAGTTCCAACTCTTGAGTAAACTGTTCCATTAGATAGCACCGAAGAAGCTCCAAGAAAAACCCGCGTGACTTCATGCATGATATAAGAAATAGCATTTATATGTGTATATGTACAGTTGAGGCCCTTTGCCACCAACCTTCGAAGCAATGCCTGCCCATCAAGCTTTGGACGTGAGTCTACCACCACGACACGGAACTGTTTCCCAAGCTCATGGGCATACAGTAATATCATTTCAACTACACTGGATGATCCATATGTAAGCAGTACATCTCCATCTCCAATCTTTGTTACAGCATGTCTGACTATAGCCTTATCTGCGAGCACTATCTTCTCATTTATAAAATGATCAATGTCCGACTGAAGTGAGGCTTTTGCTTCTGACTCTGAAAGAGCCGGAGGCAAGGTGGCAATTCTATTCTTCAAGAATCTAATAGCATTTCCCATACTGATTGAAAGTGGCCTGCACTCAATAAGAAATGAAATGTAACTACTGATTTTTGCTGTTAAGTCCCGATTAAGATTCTTTTCTGGTGGTGTGAAATAGTCCCTAATGGCTTCTTGAAATGCTAGGAGCATTGCAACACAACGAGCGTTACCACCAGAAATATCCCCTCCCAGATATTGCAATCCAACCTGAAATCATTGGTTCAAAAGATGTCAAAATGCAGGTAAGATCTGTCTGTAAAACAAACTCAAAATAATCTGGAACCTGATCCGATATTCAAAAGAAAAAAGATGGAACCCTTTTAAAGATACAACAGGGCAACAGTACCAGAAGGATACAGGTGAGCATGGATTGAGGAAACCATTTTGCTGCTTTTTGAGGGGGAAAACAAGCGAGAAAGAAAAAACCATTTTTGCAACATCCAAATTTGCAACTGTCCCAAATTTTCTCCGCCAAAAAAACTGGCCCAATTCAATGCAGAATATCACTTCAGTCTAAGTGATATTTGGCCAGCCACAATTCATGGCGGTAGGTTTCTTGAAACAGCCCAATTCAATGCAGAATATCACTGCAGCCTAACTGATATTTGGCCAGCCACAATTCATGGGGCTAGATTTCTCGAGACAATGTTATCCCCATAAAGAATTCAGACCACTATGCAGATTTTGCCCAGTTGCATAATAAAGTACTGTACTACAAACCTGTATATGATCATTAATCCAACTGACAACTGTCTGCAAGCAACAAATGTGAACTCTGCTGCATGTCTCATTTGACATATGCAGTCAGGAACCACAGTTTGACTTGCCCACTGTGGATGAAGAAACCCCATTTGAAAGATCCTAAACCTTTCATCTTTGGCCATTTTTCCGGACCATATGTATGCTGCAAACCAAAGGGTAGGATATTTAATTCTGATAAAAAGAAAATATTCCAATCTGTGAGATTTTTGAGGCGCCTCATCCGGTGTGCATACGAGACAATGATCTCAATCCAAACCATTGGCTCCACCAGTAATAGAATGAGCCATACAGAAAAAAAAAAAAAAAAACACTTTTGTGGTAGTCTTTTCGATTGCAGTATTTAGTAGTAAACTATACATCTGTGGTGCAGTCTTATCCAGTAGTAATATTTAGTGAGGGAAATAGTAGTAGATAAAAAGAGGGAGGGGGAAAGGGGGGATGAAACTTCTTATGAGTGATGATCCATGCAGCTGGGTTTACTGCACAATTCACTCCTTTGGTACTTCCTCATGAAAGCATTTAGGAAAATGACAGACAAATACCTTGTAAACAGCTGGGTGCATCAGATCAAGTTTTGCAATCGTATCAAGTTTGAAAAACTTCGACTCAAGGTCAGGGAGCAGAGTTCCATGTACATATTGAGGCAGATGTCTAAATAATTCGACTCTATTCCTAGCTTCTGTTTGCTTAACCACTGCACGTTTTTTAGCCTTTCCGACCCGTTGTTCATCATCAAACTGCATTCGTGGGGCTGGGACATCCTTTTTCCTATCTTTTTCTGGGGGGCGTTCAACTACTTTCTTCTCAGAAGCCACAGCAGAGGGGGCAATTGAAGCACCATCTTTCTTTAGCGAGGGTGAGGCAATTGAAGTACCATCTTTCTTTAGCAAAGATGGGGCAATGGAAGCACCATCTTTCTTTTGCGAAGATGGCTTTGCAACCTTAGCCTGTTTGGCATTCACTGGCGCTGCTCCTCCAAAAGCAGTTGTAGGCTTGCTTGCTTCACCTACAACCACCACAATATAAGAATACCATACTGTATTAGAAAGAAAGATAAAAGTCAAAATGAACACAAGTGTATGATGGAGGCATATGCAGCTACATCACCATCATTAAAATCTTATCCAATATATTTGAGGCCGTGTCCAAATGCATATTCTCTTTTCTACTTCGGCTTTTCAATATCCCCTTTTTTCCTTTTAGCTGCGAACAAAACTTCATGACAAGAACCCACAGTACATTGGAAGGTGCTTGTTGTCCAAACTGCAAGGTTGGAATCAAGTTCCCAATTTTGTTTCTAAGAACATGTCATTTTGAAATATCAAATACTAAAACTTAATATCTGTGAGGTTGCTCTATTAGCTACTTCTCATATATACAGGGGTAATTCTCACCCAAGAGGCATCTCTCACAGTACATCTATGAGAGGTAAAAATCTAAGCCTCTTGTGGGACTCACTTGGATGCTTGCCAAGGTTTCAGTGTGATGGAAACGTCTCATTGTGGATTAGATTTTGGGCCCCCCAAAAATCTTTTAATCAAATTGTCTCAGGCATTGATTAGCGGGCCTCAATTTTTGGCAGTTTACTGAGTTACATCTTTGTGAAACTCAATTCAATGGTGTATGCAATTTACGATGAGTGCTAATTCATAAGAGGTTTGTGAGTGTGAGGTGGTCGTAGGATTGATAGGCAAGGTACTAAAATTGTTGCCTCTCCTAATAACTGAAGAGGTTTCTCTCATTTGAATATGTCTGCATCCATAAGTGTATGTAAATGTGTGTATGTTTCCTTCTACTAAGAAGTAACTCTCACCCCAACATGATATTGCATGCTTTTACACATTTGCATGCACAAAGGCCTCCGAGGCAATCATCCATCTTAGTTCTGCTCCCACCCAAGCATTCCTAACTTTGGAGTTCTTATGAGATCCAGGGCCGTAAAGCTTTAAAACGCCCCATCTTGAGTCAAGACGAGGCTTGACTTACAAGACTAGGGTTGGAACTTGGATATTTTCAATGTGGGACTTGGACAAAGCCTCAAGGTGCTAACCGAAGCACTCCACCTTTACCCCTACAGATTTCCCTTATTTGGCTCACAGGATTACTTCACTTGGTCTCGCCTCAAGAGATTACCCAGGCAAATTGGGGTCTCACAATTTGTAAAAATATAAACCCATTGTGGAATGAACCCACTTAGATGCATGCCAATCCGGGAGATATATGCGATGGAAAAGTCTCGCTATGGATGAGTTTAGGTAAAAAAAATAAAAATAAAAAAAGTCATATCTATAAGATTACCATAACCATTGATTTAGGGGCCTTAAAGTTTACTAGTTTCTTAAGCTACATATTTTTGCAAATTCAATCCAACAATGTGTATAATTCATGTTAGTGTCAAATTAGTGCCAATTCATGGGGGCTTAATGAGTGAGAGGGGGTTGGATTGAAGAAAAGTGGGTTCCCCATAGTGCTTAAATTGTTACCTGCATGCCATGAGATGTAGCGCTAAGCAGAATAGAACTATATAGGGGTTCCATTATGCTAAGAGGTCCCTCTAACGATCTGCATGAGCTAATGTCTTCACCACTGCATAAGACCCCCAATGAAAAATCCAACCCCACACACTCATTAATCCCTGGTTAATTGGCACATCTTTGTTTATTGAAAATACATTGTATTTTGTTATCATTAAAAAACTCGAACATTGCTAATAATGGTGTCACAAAATCACAAAATACAATATATAACTTGATATTTATACATGAGGCCTCTTCATGTGCATCCATCTCTCATAGAATTTTTGTGCATACTCCTCCATCGGGCCCGCTGTGGACCCCACGAAGGGATGAGACCGGAGGAGACGAAAAGATCCATGTGAGACCATCCCATGTATCAAGTTTGGCCTTAAGTACATGTCCCTAACCCCTTCATCTAGGGCCCACATATCAATTCCGTTCGAATCCGTGTACAATTGATCCAACGGTCCAGTAAATTCGGATCTAACTGAAACTTGGGGCGTGTGCCTATTAGGGGGTCCCTTGTGTGTTGCAAAGTTTGGATTGAGTGATAGACGGGCCCCACCTAGAGTTCTTACGAAAAAAATGGTGACGGACGGATGCGCATGAAGATTCCCCATTATACATACTGATATTTGTACAGATTGTTATCAACCTTTGTAAGTACATCCAACAAAACTCAGCATATGCCTTGTCTTCGTGATTGTCAAAAAAATACAAAATGCAGGTATAATATGTGCTCCTAGTCTCAAGCCATGATTTGATACCTTATCTGCTTTGAGGTGTCTTTTATGTGAAGGTATGCAGAAAGAATACTTCCTAAAAACACTTCTTTTAATCTGTGTACTCATACATTATGTGTGTACAAAAAGTTGCCAATCTCTCTGGCTTGAATGCAATATAAGATACTACGTCTCCAAAAACAAACCTACATGGTAGTTTTAAAATCTACAAGCAAATGGACCATAACAATAAATAGACCATATACAGAGCTTGGCTACAAGAAAGTGAATGCAATAAAATGAAAACAGTGGTTGCTGAAACATTTAACTAGATTATGGCTCAAGAAAGAAAGGAATGGAGAAACAGAGTTCATGTAGCTGACCCCAGCACAGTTGGGACAAGACTTTGATGATGATGGTAATTTAACTAGGTTATGTTAAACAAAAGCATGTGAATTATCGCATCACCTAAATAATTTGAAATGGAAAAGAAAAATAGATGGGTTAACCTGCATTTTTTGCTGCAGCTTTTGCAGCACGTTGAGCCTCCTGAAGTGCACGCCTTTCAGCTTTCGAGGTTTTCTCTTTCAATGGTTTTGAACTCACAACTCGTTCATTTTGCACTTCAACCAACGGTCTTTCACCTTTTACTACAACAATTTAATCAGCACTCAGAGTTTTTATCAAATTCAATATTCGAATGCACTACTGAAAGAAGAAAGGGAAACTTTGAAAACTACAAGAACCAGCATAGCAAGAAAAGACAAGAGTTTGTTTGTATCCAATGAAAAGGCCTACATAGAGCACTCCAATTAGGATGCTAATACGATTGTAGCGCTACATTACCATTGGAAAGTTGTTAGAAGAGAATCTTCGAGTCTCATATCAAGTTTTATCTTAGAAGGTCATTTTCCAAAGTTTTTAATCAACAGATCTTATGACTTAAACCTGCGAAGGAGCAGATTACTGAATACTTGACATAACCACATGGTAATATCACCAGAAAATAAGTTCTAACATTAGAGCAAGAAGATAACTTGGAGTCCATTCACAGTTATTAATTTCTTTATTAGTTGAATACTGGTTCCATAAAGGAGTTAATCATAATAATTGAGGTAGAACATTAAATGGAAGCCTAATGATTCCAGATGGCTTTAAGAGATTGGGATTTTTATTCTCTAATTCGGAAAGGAATTGGGTTAACAAAATCCATTCAGAAAGACATGTCCCCATAAAACTCACTTGAACAAAGCAAATTTACAGAAGAGAAGACGTTTCCCAAAAAAAACTACTCCATGAGTGATGCAGGCCGAACCCAAGTCCGACGGCCCAGATCACAGGCCCGCAGGACATCTGCTTGATCCCCAGTTTCCTCAAGGATCCCTATCCTTATTTATTTATTTCCTATTTTATTTTAGTAGGTCTTATTTGTTTAGAATTAGTCCTTCTATGTTTAGAAACGATCACTCCTATATAAGGAGGAATTCTTCACTGTATTAAGCATGCTTTTATCAATAAAAATTCAGTTTCAAGAGATTTTCTCTCTCTAGTGTGATCGTGAGTTTCATTATGCTTGGAAATCCTTCTTTGGATTCGAACAATCCTTCGGGAGATTGTTCTACAATCGATCCAAGATCTAGGGCTGCGCCAGATTGGTATCAAAGCCCAGATCTGGTCGCCGGGAGACTTTGTCGTTCCCGGAATTTATCCTTCTATCCACCGTCCACCAGCAATCCTCTCCACCACCAACACCGAAGACCCATAGCAGCCCACATCTCACTGTTGACACCCCTTCTTCAACAATAGAATTCCCCGTTCCCGACCAACCCCGACCTGGTTCGATCCCTACCACAGTCCCCAAACCCAACCCTCCACTGCCATCCTAGACGATCCCAGACAACCCTCTTCCGTCCCAGCCGAACCACCGGAACCCATCTCCCTGCCTCTTTCCCAAATCCCCAACCCTAACCTTACCATACCCAAATCCCCAAATCCCCACACCAAACCGAAACCCTAAACACACGCCTCTGTCAAAACCCATTCGCCGGAACCCATCCAACCCCCATCAACCCCTTTCGGTCCATTCCACTCAAAACCAAACCCTTTTCCCCCTCTCCATCACATTCATCGATCTTTTTCCCAAACCAGAGTGAAAAAAAAAAAAAAGACAGAGAGCTGCCGGAGCAAGAGAGCGCAGAGAGAAGAAGCAGACATCAGCGAGGAGAAAAGATAGGGGAAAGACGACGTACCTGGCACCAGTGGCCTCCATCGTCGTCGGCTTCCAACAGCTTCGTCGTCGCCGTCAACAGCAGCGGCAAGCCGCACTCCGACGTTCGTCCGTGCCTCCATCGCACCATCATTGCTCCATCGCAGTGTGCACCCGCCGATCGTCACCTCTTCCAGCCGATTTTGTCGCCGAAGCTCCAGCCCTTTCCAGTCCTTTCCTCATTGCAGCAGATAAGTTCTTCTCCACTCTTTATTGCTTTTCTCTGCACGATACCCGACAAAAAAGTAAGAGGGAGAAACGGGCTGGGTACCCGACCCGAGTTATGTCCACTGATTTGTAAACGGACCTAAGTCGGTCCGACCCATTATAAAGTCCAACCCGACCCGACCCACCTTCTTGTTCTATAAAAAAAAAAACCCCAGCAATCATGCCTAGGCGTGCTGATGATCTTCAGCATTGGATGACCGCCCGCCAGAGGGATGAAACCATCCTTAAATTAAGTCAAGAATTAGAAGATGTCACGGGACGTCTCAAAATTGCAGAAACTGCCATTGCAGAGCTACAAACAAAGCAATTTGTTAGTCAAGAAGGATCCTCTAATGCGTCTATGATTTACACGTCCGTCCAACCAGAAAGACTTGAAAATCATGAATCCATTCGTGATTTTATGCAGCGCCTTCTGGCTGAACAAGATCATCAAGCTTACCATGTTGCACCCCCACCAGATGACATCACTAGAAAAGTCAAAATTGAAATTGCTGACTTTAGTGGTGATGCAAGCCTGAAAGTTTTTGTTGATTGGCTTAATTCTTTGGAGGATTATTTTGCTTGGTATGGTATGAATGATGCACAGCAGATAACCTTTACCAAGGTTAAATTAAAGGGTCCTGCTCGTATTTGGTGGTATGGTGTTGAAAACAATGAGCTTGCAGTAGGCCAGCCGATTCTCCGATGGAATATTATGAAAGAAAAACTCAAGGGCAATTTTCTTCTTTCTGATTATATGGATACACTTCACCAAGAATATCTGAGTCTCCAGCAAGGCACTATGACTGTGGAAGAATATACCAACAAGTTTCGCGAATACATTGTTCGCTGTAACTTGAAGACTGATGATCGTCTGACTATCACTAGGTACAGAGAGAATCTGCGTGCCAATATCAGACGAGAGGTGGCAATGTTTGATTATGCCACAGTGGATGAAATATTCAATAAAGCCCGCAAAGCCCAACATGAAATTTAGTTGCGGAAGTGTAATATTTTTCAAGCCGGGGAGTCTTACACAAAAAGAGGTCCTGATCCTACTTATAATCGCAATCAAGCAACAGTTTATAGGCCTCCTCCTCAGCGTCAAGTTCAGCAGACTCCTCAAAATCCTCGGCCAGGGATGCAACAAAGACAGATGAATCCCCAACAGAATCAGAGGTTTTCACAGAACTAGCCTGATAATCGCGCTTATGCAAGAACAAACAGGAGGGATATTGTTTGTCATGCCTGCAAGCAACGAGGACATTATGCCAATGAATGCCCTCATCGTAATTTATATGCTTCCAATGAGCCTGATATTGCTACTCGGCATGATGAGCATGTCGAATCAGGGCAAGCTGACATAGATCCTTCTTATGAAGATCAAGCAGATCAGGTAGATTATGCAGACGCTGATGATGGTATTCCACTTCTTTTTCTAGATCGTCGTTTGCTAGTAGTAGATGCTAAAGAGGAAGAAGATTAGAATCATGCTTCTATTTTTCGGTCTCGTGTCAGATGTATGGGCAGGGCATGTAATATGATTATTGATGGTGGAAGTGCTATGAATATTATTTCCCAAAAAGCAGTTGATAAGCTTAAACTTCCCACGGTAAAGCATCCAAGGCCATATAAAATTGCATGGGTTGATAAATTATTCTATTCCTGTTCGTCAGCAATGCTGTGTGCCTTTTAAGATTGGCAATTATGAGGATACTCTTCTATGTGACGTCATCCCAATGAACGTTACACATATCCTTCTTTGACGGCCATGGTTACAGAAGCTTAAAGTGATCACAGATCATGAACACAATACCTATGCTTTCAATTAGAAAGGTAGACGGATCGTGCTGCGTCCTTTGCAGACTCCGCCATCCTCCCCTACCTCTTCTCCCTCCGCCGCCGCATCTCCTCCTACATCGCATATTTTAACCATGCGGAAATTTGAAGTTGAAAGCAAAGAGCAAGGTGTCTTGTATGCCTTAGTTACTAAGGAAGTTGCTGATGAATCTCATGCTATTCCGCAGGAAGTGAAGCCATTATTGGACAAATTTGCCGACTTATTTCCTGATGAGTTATCCAAGGAACTACCCCCGCTAAGGAACATTCAGCATGCTATTGATCTTGTTCCAGGAGCTTCTTTGCCTAACTTACCTGGTTATCGGATGAGTCCCGCAGAACATGCAGAGTTAAAAAGGCAAGTTGATGATTTGCTTCAGAAAGGTTATATAAAGGAAAGTCTCAGTCCATGTGGTGTTCCAGCACTTCTCACTCCGAAGAAGGACGGAAGCTGGCGAATGTGTGTAGATAGCCGTGCAATCAACAAAATCACAGTAAAATATCGCTTCCCTATCTCTCGTTTGGATGATATGTTAGATATGATGACTAGTGCATGTATATTTTCCAAAATTGACCTGCGGAATAGATATCATCAAATTCGCATAAGACCAGGAGATGAATGGAAAACTGCCTTTAAAACAAAGGATGGTCTCTTTGAATGGATGGTTATGCCTTTCGGTTTAACCAATGCTCCTAGTACTTTTATGCAGATTATGACACAATTATTACAGCCTTATATTGGAAAATTTGTTGTCGTCTACTTCGACAATATTCTTATTTACAGCCAGCCAAAAGAAGATCACCTTCAGCATTTAGATAAGGTTTGCCAACTTCTCCGCCGAGAGCGTTTCTATATCAATCTCAAGAAATGCACTTTTATGAGTGATTCTGTTATTTTCTTGGGATATGTAGTATCTGCAAAGGAATTAAGATGGATCCTGCAAAAGTAAGCGCTATTCTTGATTGGCCAGTTCCTAATACCCTTATTGAAGTTCGCAGTTTTCATGGTCTTGCCAATTTTTACAAAAGGTTTATCAGAAACTTCAATACTATTATGGCTCCTATTACTGATTGTATAAGGAAAGGTGACTTCAAGTGGACCAATGCAGCCACCAGGGCTTTTGAGAAGATCAAGCAAAAGATTACCGAAGCGCCCGTTTTACAGGTTCCTGATTTTAACAAACTATTTGAAATTGCTTGCGATGCCTCGAATGTTAGCATTGGCGGTGTCCTTAGCTAGGAAGGACATCCCGTTGCATTCTTCAGTGAGAAACTTTCTGATGCTAAGCGAAAGTATACTGCATATGATTTGGAATTCTATGCACTTGTCCAAACACTTCGTCATTGGAGACATTATTTGATTACTAATGAGTTTGTGCTTTATTCTGATAATGATGCTCTGCAACATCTACAATCTCAGCAGAAGATCAGCGCTAACCGTGCTAAATGGAGTGCATATATACAAGAGTTCAAATTTAGCATTCGTCATAAAGCTGAAAAGGATAACATGATTGCGGATGCATTAAGTAGGAGGAAACATCTTCTGACTGCTATGTCTATTAATGTGCTTGGTTTTGAGCAAATTAAACAAGATTATGCAGCTGACAAAGATTTTGGTCCTATTTATGTGGATCTCCTTAAGGGTGATCATATTCAACATCCTCATTATAGTCTTCATGATGGCTTCTTATTCAAAGGTATGTAACTCTATCTTCCAGCCACTTCTATTCGTGAATATGTTGTGCGAGAGTTGCATGCAGGAGGATGTAGTAGACACTTGGGTCACAACAAAACACTTGCTCTCGTCAGTGACAGATATTATTGGCCTCGCATGAACACCAATGTGGTTCATATTTGTGAGCGATGCCGAACATGCCAGATTGCCAAAGGAAATAAGAAGAACACTGAATTATATCAGCCTTTGCCTGTTCCCCACACTCCTTAGGAAGACATTAGCATGGATTTTGTGCTAAGTTTACCCATGACTGCCAGAAAGGTTGATTCCATCTTCGTTGTTGTTGATCGCTTTTCAAAGATGGCACACTTTATTCCTTGCACGGCAACTGCTGATGCTTATAAGGTAGCCAAATTATTCTTCAAAGAAGTTGTTCGGTTACATGGGCTTCCAAAAACTATTGTTTCTGACTGAGATACAAAGTTTATGAGCTACTTCTGGAAGACATTATGGATGATGTCTAACACCAAGCTTAATTTCTCTACTGCTTATCACCCTCAATCTGATGGACAAACAGAGGTGGTAAATAGAAGTCTAGGCCAATTGTTACATTGCCTTGTCCGTGACCGTATCACAAACTGGGATCAAGTGCTCCCTATGGCAGAATTTGCTTACAATAATTCTGTCAACCAGTCAACTGGACTTTCACCATTTGAAGCTGTTACAGGAGTTCGTCCACGACTTCCTGTTGATCTTGTTCCGTTACCAGTTGATGCCAGAGTGAGTGCTGATGCTGAACATTTCTTCCAACACATGCAGCAAGTCCACAATAACGTACGTCGCCATATATCTGCCAGCAATAATGTTTATAAGCAGCAAGTTGACAAGCATCGTCGCTTTGTTGAATTTAATAAAGGTGATATGGTTATGGTGCGTATTCGACCTGCAAGATTGCCACCTGGAGCTAACAAGAAGTTACACCCTCGTACCTCAGGTCCTTTCAAGATTCTCCAGAAGATTAATCCCAACGCCTATATTCTTGATATCCCTACTAATTTAGGCGTCAGTTCTTCATTCAATATCGAGGATCTTACTCTCTATCGTGGCCATGATAATGAAGGAGAAAACGAAGAGCAGCTTATTTCTATACCAGTTAATTCTCTACCTCCTGATGAAATTGTTGATGTCCTTGATGATCAAATTGTTTCTACACGTCAAGGAAGTTACCAGAAGTTTTATGTACGCTGGCGGAATCGTCCTCTCTCCAATGCTACATGGATTACAACTACTGACTTCCAGCGCATCAATCCTGATCTTTATGAGAGATATCAAGCGCTCAACTCGCCGGAGTTGAGTTTTTCCAAGCCGGGCAGAGCTGATGCAGGCCGAACCTAAGTCCAACGGCCTAGATCACAGGCCCGCAGGACATCTGCTTGATCCCCGGTTTCCTCAAGGATCCCTATCCTTATTTATCTATTTCCTATTTTATTTTAGTAGGTCTTATTTGTTTAGAATTAGTCCTTCTATGTTTAAAAACGATCGCTCCTATATAAGGAGGAATTCTTCATTGTATTAAGCATGCTTTTATCAATAAAAATTCAGTTTCAAGAGATTTTCTCTCTCCAGTGTGATCGCGAGTTTCCTTGTGCTTGAGAATCCTTCTTTAGATTCGAACAATCCTTCGGGAGATTGTTCTACAATCGATCCAAGATCCAGGGCTGCGCCAATGAGAGATTGAGAGAGGAATCTCTCTCGCACACACCTCTACCTATTTTCACCAAGAGCATTAGCAAACACATAGCCTGAAAAATAACATATGAAATTAAATTCTCCAGTAAAGGATTAAGCACCATCAAACTAGGAAACTCTGCATCAAGACACTTGCAAACCAAGTCAGGCATCATGGCCCATGGTTTTCCAGCCTGGTAGGTCAATTAGACTCGGTTACTAGCTCAGTCAAGTTGACAGGGAAACTCAGCAGGTTGACCAAACAACTCAAATTTTTTTAATGCATATGTATAAAATAAATTAATAACTACATTTTAGGTTTCCAAGGTTTGGATCATGAACTGGGGGTCCACTGAAGGGTAAAAAATCAAATCTATATGATTTTTTTTTTTTGCACTTTTAATATATTTCTCAAAATCCATGAAGATTTAAGATATGAAATTGAACGCCTTTGGGTTTCTTGGTTCAATAAAAACATTGAATGGTTCAAATTAGAAATCTGTGCCCACATAACTATCAAAATAATAAAAGGCAGTTTACGAGTTTGATCCTGCGGCCCAATGTAGGTGAAAATGAAGTGGGAGTTGTACAAGTACCATTTGAGGTGGGAGTTGAGAAGACTGCATCTATGGTTGACCTCCCTAGCTTGAAACAAGATTGATTTTCAAATGTCTTGGTCTTTTAACTAGGACTTTGCTTCATGACTCTCCCGTTGTTCATAGTGTGAGTCATAAGTTTAATCTCACGATAATTGGTGTGCATCTGTGTATATTTCTTTTATTTTTTTATATAGATCTTCTCCATTTATCTAACATTTTCTTTGTCCATAATACTTGTTAAAAAGACAAGTTAACAAAACCCATACAATTTCTCCTAGGCATTTTCTTTTTTTTTTTGAAAATGGTAACTATATTCATTGCTCTAAAAAAACTATACAGTATAAGAGGAATTTTGTCCTAAACATTTCCATCTACCAAGCCTCCATGAAGATATTTTCCTATCTTCATTATTGCCACTACCCTAATCCTGCAATAAAGGTTTGTCTTGCTAACAAAGTTATCACGTTTCATTTATAAGCCTCCCATAAATCTTCATGTAGAAGTTTGTTAAGCAATTCTTTTTACATTTCTTTAGTAATATTATCCTTCACCAAAACTTTTTGGTCCTCACTCTTTAATAGCATTCAACATGATCGAAGTTCCTACTTTCTTTTTTCCTCATTCTTGCAAGCTTAAAAATATCCCTCCTCTTGTTTTCACCTTATTATATAGGTCATCATATGCTTTGAACTGTGGAGATATATATATACTGGGATAGCTACACTGTGCCCGGGCATTTTTTTGGGGGAAAATGCTCCTTCTAGTTGGGCCCATTAGAATGTATGATGATTAAGTAAGTGCATTGAATGGAAAGAACCATATGAAGCCTACCTATATGTAAAATCTTAAGTCCATAAGATTATTCTAACCTCTTGATCCATGGCCCTAAAATTTAATGGTTTAGAGGCATTATTTTATTATGATTTCAATCCAATGATGGGGAAAAGTTGAATAAGTGTCAAACTTAGACTTGTGACCATACATGGGGGCATAGTCTTTGTGAAAGACTAGATTGACTCAATGTGGGCCCCATGACAAAAAAAAGAAAGGCATTTTTAAAGTGGGGCATTTTTTAGAACTTACATGCGCACACACACACACACACACACACATATATACACACGCACAGACACGGAAACATTCAAGTGAGAACTAGTTCTCACTGTAGTCCTGTGAGAACTATCAGTTCATGATTTTTTGTGCTCTCAGTGCCCTGCCAAATTTTGTAGCAACATATTTTCTTTCACATAGCTTCCCAATTCTCTGCATTCTTTACCAAATTTCCTCCTTTCTAGTGTTTTTTTTTTTTCAAATTTCAAGCACGTGTTTTGCAATCCTTCTATATTAGCCATTTTGTTGGTTTCTCCTTCCAAATTCCATTCCCCCCTCCCCTCTCTCTCCTCTATCAGTTTATACTTAAATGTTGTTTTCATTTCTCCTTTTAAATCCCCCTTTCTTTTTTTATGGCACCTTTTATTTACTACCCCTTCTAATGCAAATATCTAAAACTATTATCCTATGTTACATGGTCAAACTCTCTTTATAAATAACCTTATAGTCTTTACAAACGAATCGGTCACATTTTGCAAGCAAAAAATTCCAAGAAAGTATCTCAAAACTCATTCCTTTATCCACATCCTTATCCTCCATGCACTCTCCCATACTATCTACTCTTCTTTCCTATATGCCCATATAAGCCCTCCAATGAAATCTTTCCACTAATTGGGATTACCGCATTACACCAGCCATCTCCTCCCAAATCTCTCGAGGCTTTCATCTGATCTTCCTTGAGGTGCGTAGGCGCTATCATAAGAGTTATATATTTATCTAATACTGATTTAATTTTTTATATAAGTCTATCACCCAATCTCTTTGACCCCACAATCTCTTATTTCAAATCCTTAGATATTTCAATTTGATACTTCCATAGATAGAATTCAAACACACACAAACAATAAATAAATAAATAAGAATTCAACAAAGATTAAAAAAGACAGTTTCTTTAGTACCTGATTTCAACACCGAAACTGTTGTGAGCTTGCTAGGCCCCGGAAAATTACGCGGCGACTTCACGGCGGTGGCGGTGGCGGTGGCGGCGGTGGCGGCCTCGATGCCGCCAGAGGGGTACGACGCCGCCACAAACCTCCCCGAATTACTCCTCCCGATCCCCGACATCTCCTCCGCGAACTCAGCATCATCGGCCCTGCTCGACGGCGACAGCATCTGCGAAGTCCCAAGGATCGACTCCGTGGGGTTGTAGCTTCCCACCGACATGTTGTCGCCGCCTATGGACGGCCGCCACCGCGGCGACATCGGGTGGGGGACGGGGATCGGGCGGGCCGCCCCGACGGAGGCGGAGAGGTTGTCGGATGCATGGCGGGAAGGTGGGATCATGACAGGGGAGAGCGAGTTTCCGGCGGGGGAGTTGGAGACCGGCGGCGACGATCCGACGGCCGGGGTGGACTGCGTCCGCTGGGGCGGCTCGCCGGGGGTTACGAAGCCGACCTGGCGGACTTTGGGGTCGATCACCATGCGAGAAGCTCGACGAGCATCCATGGCTTGAAGGGATTGCAGAGAGAGAGAGAGAGAGAAATTGTTTTTAGGGTTTGGAGGATTTTGGGAAGAAGATGTGGGATTTTGATTCCATGGAGATTAGCGTTTGGAGGGTTTTGGGAAGAAGATGTGGGATTTTGATTCCATGGAGATGGGGGTTTTCGGAGAGGGAAGATTTGCGATATGGGGGGGATCTAGGGTTTTTGGAGGGATTGGGAAAGAAAGAGAGAGAGAGAGAGAGGATTGGGGTTTTAGGGAATCTAGGGTTTGATGAGATTAGGAGGGAGGCTGATGGTGGTGGGGGTGGACATTGGTGTGGGAGCTGGGAGGAAAAGGAAGCAGAGGATTTGTTTTTTAATTATTTTTTAAGAATCCTTTTCTATGGCCAGGAGTTAGCCCAAATAGGAAAGGGAACAGGGACACCACAGTTTTGACTTCTGAAAATGGTTCCTAGGCTTTTGATTCTGAAGCAGGCTTTTGTGGTTTGCATTGTCAATATCAAAACAGTCCTTGAATTTTTCACTACATATTCTAGAGTAGAGAACTTTAAAAAAATAAGGCATTTAATTTTTTTTACCTCATCTCGTAAAAGTACTTAAGTTTCAAACTTTTCATTCATCCATTTAAAGGTATTTTTCATCAACTTTTCTCTTCAATTTTTTTAAATAATAAAATTAATCTTTATTGAAATAAAACTTCCATTTACTTCCTCTATATTCTCCTCATTTTTTTCATCGGCGTTCTCATGGTGATTAAGGATAACCTGCATCCCCACAGCGAAAAAAATCTGGCAGAAAAATACATTTAAAGAGCCGAATGTTTTTAATTAAAAATTTATTGAAAAGACTTAGGAACTAATTTGAAAAGTTTTGAAACTTGTTTCATTTTTTTAAAATAAGAATAAAAGTTAATGTCTTGTTTAAAAATTTTCTAATATAGTAAATCTTCATTTTTAGGGTGGCATACTTATTAGATGGAGTTAAATCATAGGAATACTAAACAAACTGATAGGGCACATTTGTGTAGCTTGTGTTTTCGCAGATGTAATGTGAAAAAGGAAAAATGACTTTAGGGTTTAGTGCATAGGACTTTTCTTTGAGGGAAATTAGTAAAGGTAGTTCAATTTTCTATGAATTCACGAAAAAGCATTTTCGACTTTGTGAGCAGAAGAGCTAATGCATTATGTGGGCTTTTGTTTTCACAAATGCTACGTAGATGTATCTGAACTAAGGATGTAGATGTGGGCGGGCCACCTAGGCCCAGCCAATTGGGGGAATTTGTGCCTTTCTTTACTTTTTAGCCATTTTACCAATTTTATCCTCCCCAACTGGGGTTGTGGTCGATCTTGATCTGAGTCCATGGTGAACTCGGAACCGGAACCGTTAGTGAGAGGACGGACCTGGAACAGGAACCAAAACCGGTTCGGAACCAATTTCCTAGATTCGGAACCAAAACCATTAAGGAGTGGATGGACCCAGAACCAGAACTGAAATAATTTCTTGGGTTGGGTTTGGGTTTGGATCCGGGTCTATGTAAAGAATGCTTTAAAGAAAAGCTAATTAAAAAATTTTTTTTTCTAAAGCTTGGGTAATATATCGAGGCTCGGGTCTACTAGCCGAAACCAAGGTGAAACCGGACCTTGAACCATTTAAGTCATGGGTCCAAAAATAGGAACTATGCCCATACCTGTTTACTTATCGGTTTTCAAATAAGGACCCAAACCTCGTTATTAACGGGTCGGAACTTCGGACAATCGGAGAATCAAGTACCCATTTACAACCCTATCCTCAACTGCTAAATAACAGTTAGATGAGGGGTATTATGTGTCATTTCACCGTTTTGTAAATATATAAATACTAATTTCCCTATTATTTCTCAAGACACATTTATATTCTACACTCTCTCTAAACCTTTTTTCTGGCACTTCAAGTTCTCTAAGCTCTCACATCTCTAAGTTTTCTTAACTCTCTTTCTCTTTAGTAAGTTTCTTTAAGGCACCAAGAACTCTATTCAAGTTCTCAAAATTTACTGGGCTATCATAATCGTTTAATCTTGACTCTAGCCTAAATGATTAGAAGGCAGTAGAAATCATTCTTATTATCACGACCTGAGCCCAAGAAATCGAAGATTATGTTTAAATCTAATCGGTAACACACGTACTCCTGTGCATACATACCTAGACCCAGTCCAAGTGCACATGCACAAGGAAAAAATCACCCGTGCAATAGTATTGAACGCGGAAGTTGTCAGTATCATCACATAATTTAGAGGATACACCAAAAATAAATAAAACATTATTTATAAGATATACAATAAAAGGAATCCTGTCTTTACAAGAGTGAGAAGACAGTTTCTACAATACACAAAATGCGGGGAGACATACTCCAATACAGAAACAAGATGCATCCCACATATCAAAAGGAAACCTATCATAATGCCATGCCGCTCTTCGGGGTAGATTGATTATATCCACTCATCAAGCCTTGATGGGACCTCTACAATCTCCTCTAAAGTCTTGCCGACCGGCGAGGGATTGAGAGTGGGATCCGAGCCTGTAATACTAAGGACAACCAGTGAATACGACAATTTAGTAAAGCATAAGCAACATTAAGTTAACACGTATTGTATCTACAAGATTCATTAACAGGAGATTATACATAGAGTTTCAATTTCGTATACTAAATAAATCGTGCAGTTGAATAAAGCATAATAGCAGAATCAATGAACAAATAAACTTTACTAGGTGGCTACTACATTTGCATATCTTCTCTTTAAGGATCTATGCGTTGAGAACACCATCGACCGGGCCAAAGTACGAATGAGTCTCTAGTTCCTGGGGTTCGAAAGCCCCAAGACAAGAGCACACTGCAACGGCAACAAACAAGCTACGCCAAAGTCAACTCTGCCGGGTATCATAAGGCTAAGGCTAAGTAGAGTCAGATTGTGTCAATCATGTCATATAATGCAAGTCAATTCAATTCAAGTTCAAGTCGTACATGTATCAAAACATACCACGATAAGTTTAATCACAAATAATATGATTGTTCAAGTCAACTTAAAAACAAGTTAAAACAATAGTAAAAGAATGGAAGGCAATAACCGGAGCCAACATGCTATGCAATTCGAGTCATGTTTATGAGATCACGATAGTTTACTAGCCAACCCTAAGTTAGTTGTCCATTGTTTCTAGCCGTGTGTCACGACCCGAGCCCAGAATTCGGGGGTTAGCAAAAAGCTAAACCGGTGACACACGTACTCCCGTGCACGTGCACCCAAACCCAGTCCAGATGCACGCCCACAAGGGATCTAACACGTGCGAACTAAGTGTACGCGGAAGCTGTACATATCATAGCAAGCAACAAAGGAAAATAAATAGCGGAAGCTAAAACAAATGCGGAACGGATAAGACAAAGACAAATACACTGATATAAAACCGAATACACACCAAAATCAATATATACAAAATACACAGAAGATAAGTCCAAAGTCCAAAGATCCAAAGTCCAAATACAATCTCTCAAAAACCAAAAACTCGAAAAGCCACTGGAAGTATGCATGAACGCTCTCGGCAGAGATGATCAGGCCCACTCTGCCAAACCTGAGGGTGCCTCTACACTTGCCCCTGCAGCCTCCTCGACCGCCGGGGAGCTGGGCAAGGTATCTGTGCCTGCAACACCACAGACAACACAAATGAATACAACGATCCAGCAAATATAAGTAACAGGGGTGTAACACTCATAGTATCAAAGTGAATAAATGACAGAATAATGATTTCAGAGTTTCATCTTAGTAAGCTAAGCAAATCGTGCATAGAAGTAAAGCATGATATGTGAATCAAACATAGAAATACTGACTAAGTGGCTACTACGTTAACCAAGTTCTCTCCAATAGAGAGCAGAGCAAAGCAGAGCAGATGAGAACACCACTGACCGGGCCAGGGTACAAGTGGGTCTCGGTTTCCTGGGTTCCGGGGTCCCAAGACAAAGCAACACTGCAGTTATACAGAGATACAGAGATCTAAGCCAAAGGTAACCCCGTCGGGCATCCTAGGGCTGAGGCTGAGTAGAGCCAGACTAATACCAATCAAATCAAATCCATAGAAAGGGAGATTATCCGCTTTGGACTCACCGATGACAAGGACCGGATCTTATCCTCACGTATTAACCTCTGGGCAGAGCCACCCGGGAATACCCAAACTCAGAGATAAACAAAGCCAGCAGAGCATAGATATAAATCCAAAGCACAGCATAGATCAAAGCATAGTGCAGAACGAAGCATAGAACAGAGATACAGGACGAAAACAAAAATGACTACGGAATGCATAAACTTAGATTAACAGAACAGAGGGCAAAATCATAAACAATATGCAATGCATCTCAGATTAATACGGAGTCAAGGTTCATTACAAGCCAGTCCTAAGCTAGTTGTTCACTGTCACTAACCGTGCATGTTGATGTAGTTTTAAGTTAGTCAATGCACCGTTGCCATCAAAGTGTTGCAATGTAATCTGTGCGAGCACCGACGTCCCTTAAACCAACACCCATGGGGAGGTGCTTAACAGTAAATCAACACTCACATGAATAAGTCACAGCCTAACAGACTATTCATGCGATCCAAGAATCCATTGGGCCGGTTTACATGGGTGGTTAACCTGTATTTGAGTCCTACAAGTCTCACCATTATCCTAAGTTATGTTTCAGAATTGCCATGCCTAACGGTTTAGCTATGGGGGACCTATGGTTGAGCCGAAGACATCTTACGCGCTTGTCGTACTATGCACTACGGCTTCACCTTGGTTCCATTCAAAACACAGCTAAACTGATCATCCTTCCATCTCTGATCTAATACCTTTTTACGGCTGAGCTACAGTCAGTATACGGCTTAGCCGTAGACCAATCCACGGCTTGGCCGTAGCATTCCACGGCTTAGCCGTAGCCTCACCGTAGGAGTACTGATATCAGAAAAGTTTCGACTGATCAGAGATTTAATTCACGGCTGGGGTACGGTTGGGTCACGGCTAGCTTACGGCTCAGCCGTAGAACAAATTACGGCTTAGCCGTAGCCTAGCCGTAGAACAAAACTCAAATTTCGAGTCTCTGGAAATCAAGCCGTAGAAGTTCACGGCTTAGCCGTACCATACAGAGATGAATTCGGGCTGAGTACAGAAACGGAAATTTGACACAGAAACATCCCCAAACAAGCTACAGAGGTTCCAAATTCACAAGCATTGGCTGTAAACATCAAATACACTAAAGAAGATGGAAATCAAAGCATTCAAATAGAGCACCCATGTGTGTTATAAAAGTCTGTACTTATACTTGCCTCAAATCTGAAAATCCACTGACTCAAGCTCCAAATCCACTAAAAAATCAAAGCAAATCAAAGAGATACACCATGCATGAGATGTAGACACATCAACAAAGAAAAGAGCTGAAATTGGAGAAGAAGAAGGGAGAGTTAGGAGAGAACCCACTTACCCAAAGCCACAAAACATAGACAGAGAGGAAAGAATGAAGAAGAACCCAATCCAATGAAGAGTAGCAAACCCAAATCAAACAAGGGCTCCAATCCACAATCGAGCAAGAGAAGGAAGAAGAGAGAATGAGACAACGTGGAGCTTCCCTGGAATTCTCCTTGCATGCAACGACCAAGACAAATGGGCAAGGAGTTGGACATCTGGAACATGACTCATATTTATAGATTTGAGAGTTTAAAACAAGATCCATGGAGTTTAAGCTATTTACAGTTCAAGTCACACGAAGGTCCATCTTCCCCAATTGACTCCAAACGGATCTGACACAGTTACGGAAATTGTCGAGCTCAACGAAATACGCGTGCTGACACCAAGATGATGCAAAGATGATATGAGCAAAACAAAAGCAAAATTACGAAAAAAGGCTTAGAACTACCTATTCCAGGTCAAAGGTCACTCAACTACCTATCCAAGGCCCAAAACCAAGTCCAAAAGAATAAACAAAACAAAACACACACTAATGAGCCACTAATCCGGCTCAAAGGGGATCGGAGTGTTACATCCTCCCCCACTAGGAATCATTCCGTCCTCGGAATGACTACCTACCTGCGCAAAGAGCTGGGGGTACTGGCGCGCTAGCTGCTCCTCTAGCTCCCAAGTAGCCTCATCCGGACCGTGATGCTCCCACAACACTTTAACCCATCTGATAGTCCTGGTACGGAGAATCTGCTCTCGTGTGCCAACGATGCGAAGCGGACGCTCAACGTAAGTTGCATTAGGCTGAATCTGGATATCATCGTAGCGAATCACATGGCTCGGATCTGGCACATACTTACGGAGCATCGACACATGGAAGACATCGTGCACACCGGAGAACTCAACTGGAAGCGTCAACCGATAAGCTAAATCTCCAACTCGGCTCTTGACTTCGAACGGTCCTACATATCTCGGAGCTAACTTACCCTTCTGACCAAATCGAACTGTGCCCTTCATCGGAGAAACTTTAAGGAACACCCAATCTCCGACTTGGAATGCCAAAGGTCTCCTCCGAGTATCAGCATAGCTCTTCTGCCTGGACCGAGCAATCTTCAAATTCTCTATCACTTTCTGCACTTTCTCCGTCGTCTCTGCTATGATCGTCGGACCATGAAAACTCCTTGCTCCTACCTCTTCCCAGCACACCGGGGTCCTGCACTTACGTCCGTAGAGAGCCTCATATGGTGCCATACCAATACTCTCGTGAAAGCTGTTGTTGTAAGCAAACTCACACAATGCCAAATGCATATCCCATTCCTTCTCAAAGTTCAGCACACTAGCTCTGAGCATATCCTCCAACGTCTGAATGGTACGCTCCGACTGTCCATCAGTCTGGGGGTGGTATGCCGTGCTAAAACTCAGCTTCGTGCCCATAGCTTCCTGAAATGCTCTCCAGAATGAAGATACAAAACGACTGTCTCGATCCGACACAATCGATACCGGGGTGCCATGCAATCTGACTACCTCGTCAACAAACTTCCTAGCCATCTCCGTGAATGTCATCCCCTTCTTGAACGGAAGGAAATGTGCTGACTTGGTCAATCTGTCCACTATTACCCAGATCGCATTGTTCTTTCTACTGGTCGGCGGAAAACCGGAGACGAAATCCATCGTAATGTGCTCCCACTTCCACTGCGGAGTGTGCAATGGATGTAATGATCCTGGAGGTCGCTGATGGTCAGCTTTCACCCTCTGACAGGTCAAACATCGAGCTACGAACCCTGCGATCTCCCGCTTCATATTGTTCCACCAAAATCTGTCCTTCAAGTTCCGGTACATCTTCGTACTCCCTGGGTGCATCGCATATCGGGCATCGTGCGCCTCTGTCATCAACTTATCTTTCAGCTCATCCACAGCGGGAACACACAATCTATTCCTGAAGTACAAAACTCCATCCACCAAGCTAAAATCCGGTCGATCTGCAATCCGATCTCTGAACTTCACCAGGAGGGGGTCCTCAAACTGGCGATCCTTGATCTGCTGAATCACTTCAGGCTGAAATACGACGGTAGTAGCTAATGTCACCAATTCACCTACCATCCGAACCTCTACAGGCTGATCATGCACAAGCATATAGAATCCTGCCAACGCCTGAAGACTGTCTGTCCTCCTGCTAAGTGCATCTGCAACCACATTCCCCTTGCCAGGGTGGTACTTGATCGGAAAGTCGTAGTCTTTGATAAACTCCAACCATCTACGCTGCCTCATATTCAAGTCATGCTGATCAAACAAGTACTGCAGACTGTGATGATCGGAATGGACCTCGAACTTCACACCGTACAAGTAATGTCGCCACAACTTCAGTGCAATACAATAGCTGCTAGCTCCAAGTCATGTGTGGCATAGTTCTTCTCATGCTCCTTCAGCTGTCTGGATCCATAGGCAATCACTTTCTGATTCTGCATCAGTACACAGCCTAATCCAACTCGAGAAGCATCGGAATAAATCACGAATCCCTCACTACCATCCGGGAGAGTCAACACTGGCGCCGTAGTGAGCTTTTCTTTCAACAACTGGAAACTGCGCTCACACTTCTCTGTCCACTCATACGGGACCTTCTTCCGAGTCAACTGAGTCAGCGGGGCTGAGATCTTCGAGAAATCCTGCACAAACCTGCGGTAGTATCCCGCCAAACCCAGAAAACTCCGAATCTCTGTCACTGATCTGGGACGGGGCCAATGGACTACTGCCTCAATCTTAGCTGGATCCACCATCAATCCATCTCTAGAAATCACATGTCCCAAAAATGCAACTTGCTCTAGCCAGAAATCACACTTGGACAACTTGGCATACAACTTGTGATCCTTAAGCAGCTGCAATGCTTTCCTCAAATGGTCTGTATGTTCCTCAGCAGTCTTCGAATAGACCAATATGTCATCTATAAAAACCACAACGAACTGGTCCAAGAAGGAAGTAAACACCCTATTCATCAAGGCCATGAAAGCTGCGGGTGCATTCGTCAAACCAAACGGCATGACAAGGAACTCGTAGTGTCCATACCGAGTCCTGAACGCCGTCTTCGGAACATCCTCATCCTTCACCCTGAGCTGGTGATATCCTGACCTCAAGTCGATCTTAGAGAAATAAGCTGCACCCTGAAGTTGATCGAACAACTCATCAATCCTAGGCAATGGGTATTTGTTCTTGATAGTTACTTTGTTCAACTGCCTGTAGTCAATGCACATCCGAAAACTGCCATCCTTCTTCTTGACAAACAATACAGGAGCTCCCCAAGGTGAAACACTGGGGCGTATGAACCCTTTGTCCAACAGATCCTGCAACTGTTTCTTCAATTCCAACAACTCTGCAGGTGCCATACGATATGGAGCTCTACTGATAGGTGCTGTACCTGGTACCACGTCAATAGCAAATTCTACCTCCCGAACTGGTGGCAACTCTGGCACATCCTCCGGAAAGACATCCGGAAACTCGCTGACTACTGGAATCTCACTGAGCTGTCGCTGATCTTTCTTCTCTGAAATGAATGCAAGAAATCCCTCACATCCCCTACGAAGCATCCTGTCTGCTTTACAAGCAGAGATCACACGTCTTGGGCACTTCATCTGGCTGCCCTCAAATCGGAATCCGCTGCCCAAATCAAAGTAGATAGCCTTGCTGTAGCAATTGATACACGCATGATATCTCGCAAGCCAGTCCATACCAAGGATCACATCAAAATCCAGTGTCGTGAGCAACACGAGGTCTACTGGGAGCTGATGACCAGCTATCCGCACATCACACTGAGGGTAAAACACACTGCACTCCACCCGCTTACCAACCGGAGTGGATACTAGCAACAAGTATGGAAGTGGTGTGGGTCGCTGTCGAAGCTGCACAGCAAAATGGGGTGCTACGTACGAACGCGTAGACCCGGAGTCAAATAAAGCTAAAGCTTCTGCATCAGAAATTAAAATTTTACCTTCCACTACCGTGGCCTCCTCCGCGCCCTCATGCGTAGCAGCATATGCTCGGGCTGTCTGGCGGTTCAGCTTCTGGGCTGGGCGAGCTGGCTGAGATCTGCCCTGAGCTGTAGATCCTGCATGTCTCGTCTGTGGCGAGGACTGAAACTTCGGGCATTGGGCCCGCCTGTGATCCGTAGAGCCACAACCGAAACAAGCCCCAATCTTCCTCCAACATCTGTCTGTGGGGTGATCCTTCCCACAGTGACTGCATACCAACGGAGTACTGCTCGAACTGCCCTGCTTACCCTTGAACCTTTTCTGAAACTGACTTCTGCCACTGGAACCTGCCGCCCTCTTAGCTTCTGTTCGCTCCTCCTCAAAGATGGCCTCTGCATCATAAGCCCTGTCAATAGCGTCGTCCAATGTAGCCGGCCACATACAAGCAACCACGTGGCGTTTGTGTCTCGGATTCAGACCGTTGACGAAGCGAGTCACCTTCTTATGCTCAGTGTTCACCATGTCCTCTGCGAAGTGAGACAACTCTGTAAACTTGTGTACATAATCTGCAACTGACATCTGTCTCTGCTGAAGGTTGAAGAATTCCACTTCCTTGGCTCGCTGAATATGGAGAGGCATGAACTTCCGACGGAATTGCTGCTTGAAGGTCTCCCAAACTGTGGCACTGGGCATAGTCTGAAATGAAGTCTTAACACTCCTCCACCATGTCTTGGCTACACTCCGAAGCATAGAGGCTGTGAGAACTACCTTCTGCTTGTTACTGCACACAATCGTGTCAAATAGCTCTTCAGTCTGCTCCAACCATTGCTCCGCCTGCAATGCATCCTCTATCCCATGAAACTCGGTCGCCCCTCGCTTACGGAACTTGTCGAAAAGAGCATTCGGATCTGATTCCTTAGGCTGGAAAATCACCTGCTGATCTATGCGAGGTGATGCTACTGCAGCAGCCTGACTCTGTCTATCTACCATGGATGCCATCTGCGCCTGTAATGATTGCATAGACTGCATCATCATCATCATTCGTTCCTCACTACTGATGTGTGGAGGTACTGATCCACTATCACCGTTGTGGCCTTGTTGATTCTCATCCCGAGATCCCGATCCTGATGCCATCCTGCAAAAGGAAAAGAAACACAACACACAAATATAAAATGCCCTGAGTTAGTCGAATCCCAAATCAACATATGAGACTTCGAGTCAAATAGTTGATAGCGTTATCTCACCACGATCTTAGATGCCTACATGCTTATAACTAGCATGCTCTGATACCATACAATACGTATGTCACGACCCGAGCCCAGAATTCGGGGGTTAGCAAAAAGCTAAACCGGTGACACACGTACTCCCGTGCACGTGCACCCAAACCCAGTCCAGATGCACGCCCACAAGGGATCTAACACGTGCGAACTAAGTGTACGCGGAAGCTGTACATATCATAGCAAGCAACAAAGGAAAATAAATAGCGGAAGCTAAAACAAATGCGGAACGGATAAGACAAAGACAAATACACTGATATAAAACCGAATACACACCAAAATCAATATATACAAAATACACAGAAGATAAGTCCAAAGTCCAAAGATCCAAAGTCCAAATACAATCTCTCAAAAACCAAAAACTCGAAAAGCCACTGGAAGTATGCATGAACGCTCTCGGCAGAGATGATCAGGCCCACTCTGCCAAACCTGAGGGTGCCTCTACACTTGCCCCTGCAGCCTCCTCGACCGCCGGGGAGCTGGGCAAGGTATCTGTGCCTGCAACACCACAGACAACACAAATGAATACAACGATCCAGCAAATATAAGTAACAGGGGTGTAACACTCATAGTATCAAAGTGAATAAATGACAGAATAATGATTTCAGAGTTTCATCTTAGTAAGCTAAGCAAATCGTGCATAGAAGTAAAGCATGATATGTGAATCAAACATAGAAATACTGACTAAGTGGCTACTACGTTAACCAAGTTCTCTCCAATAGAGAGCAGAGCAAAGCAGAGCAGATGAGAACACCACTGACCGGGCCAGGGTACAAGTGGGTCTCGGTTTCCTGGGTTCCGGGGTCCCAAGACAAAGCAACACTGCAGTTATACAGAGATACAGAGATCTAAGCCAAAGGTAACCCCGTCGGGCATCCTAGGGCTGAGGCTGAGTAGAGCCAGACTAATACCAATCAAATCAAATCCATAGAAAGGGAGATTATCCGCTTTGGACTCACCGATGACAAGGACCGGATCTTATCCTCACGTATTAACCTCTGGGCAGAGCCACCCGGGAATACCCAAACTCAGAGATAAACAAAGCCAGCAGAGCATAGATATAAATCCAAAGCACAGCATAGATCAAAGCATAGTGCAGAACGAAGCATAGAACAGAGATACAGGACGAAAACAAAAATGACTACGGAATGCATAAACTTAGATTAACAGAACAGAGGGCAAAATCATAAACAATATGCAATGCATCTCAGATTAATACGGAGTCAAGGTTCATTACAAGCCAGTCCTAAGCTAGTTGTTCACTGTCACTAACCGTGCATGTTGATGTAGTTTTAAGTTAGTCAATGCACCGTTGCCATCAAAGTGTTGCAATGTAATCTGTGCGAGCACCGACGTCCCTTAAACCAACACCCATGGGGAGGTGCTTAACAGTAAATCAACACTCACATGAATAAGTCACAGCCTAACAGACTATTCATGCGATCCAAGAATCCATTGGGCCGGTTTACATGGGTGGTTAACCTGTATTTGAGTCCTACAAGTCTCACCATTATCCTAAGTTATGTTTCAGAATTGCCATGCCTAACGGTTTAGCTATGGGGGACCTATGGTTGAGCCGAAGACATCTTACGCGCTTGTCGTACTATGCACTACGGCTTCACCTTGGTTCCATTCAAAACACAGCTAAACTGATCATCCTTCCATCTCTGATCTAATACCTTTTTACGGCTGAGCTACAGTCAGTATACGGCTTAGCCGTAGACCAATCCACGGCTTGGCCGTAGCATTCCACGGCTTAGCCGTAGCCTCACCGTAGGAGTACTGATATCAGAAAAGTTTCGACTGATCAGAGATTTAATTCACGGCTGGGGTACGGTTGGGTCACGGCTAGCTTACGGCTCAGCCGTAGAACAAATTACGGCTTAGCCGTAGCCTAGCCGTAGAACAAAACTCAAATTTCGAGTCTCTGGAAATCAAGCCGTAGAAGTTCACGGCTTAGCCGTACCATACAGAGATGAATTCGGGCTGAGTACAGAAACGGAAATTTGACACAGAAACATCCCCAAACAAGCTACAGAGGTTCCAAATTCACAAGCATTGGCTGTAAACATCAAATACACTAAAGAAGATGGAAATCAAAGCATTCAAATAGAGCACCCATGTGTGTTATAAAAGTCTGTACTTATACTTGCCTCAAATCTGAAAATCCACTGACTCAAGCTCCAAATCCACTAAAAAATCAAAGCAAATCAAAGAGATACACCATGCATGAGATGTAGACACATCAACAAAGAAAAGAGCTGAAATTGGAGAAGAAGAAGGGAGAGTTAGGAGAGAACCCACTTACCCAAAGCCACAAAACATAGACAGAGAGGAAAGAATGAAGAAGAACCCAATCCAATGAAGAGTAGCAAACCCAAATCAAACAAGGGCTCCAATCCACAATCGAGCAAGAGAAGGAAGAAGAGAGAATGAGACAACGTGGAGCTTCCCTGGAATTCTCCTTGCATGCAACGACCAAGACAAATGGGCAAGGAGTTGGACATCTGGAACATGACTCATATTTATAGATTTGAGAGTTTAAAACAAGATCCATGGAGTTTAAGCTATTTACAGTTCAAGTCACACGAAGGTCCATCTTCCCCAATTGACTCCAAACGGATCTGACACAGTTACGGAAATTGTCGAGCTCAACGAAATACGCGTGCTGACACCAAGATGATGCAAAGATGATATGAGCAAAACAAAAGCAAAATTACGAAAAAAGGCTTAGAACTACCTATTCCAGGTCAAAGGTCACTCAACTACCTATCCAAGGCCCAAAACCAAGTCCAAAAGAATAAACAAAACAAAACACACACTAATGAGCCACTAATCCGGCTCAAAGGGGATCGGAGTGTTACACCGTGTATGATGATGTAGTTTTAAGTTATTCGATACACAGTTGTCCGTCATTTGAGTGTCACAATGTATCGAGAAGGTGTATCGAAGTCCTTTATACCAACACCCATGTGAAGGTACTTAACAATTGGACAACACACATGAATGAGTCACAGCCCTTAAGACCATTCATGATATTCAGGTATTCCATTGGACAAGTTAAGGGGTATCGGTGAATCCAACATGAAGGCACTATAAGGTCTCTTAATCATACCTATCTTTTCCTTAATTTTCAGTGGTCTCACGGCTTAGCCGTGGGTGACTTACGGCTTAGCCGTAGGCATTTTACGGCTTACCCGTATTCTGCACTATAGCTCAATCGTGGTTTCCGAGAATGTCTTTTCTCAATTACGGTGAGCCACGGTTGAACCGTGCATTCTCTTACAGCTGGACCGTGATTCTTCTACGGTTTAGCCACGGTTGGATATGGCTTAGCTATAGCACACAATACGGGTTCGTTGTGGCTGAGACTATAGAATGATTTCTTGTTTTCCTACTCTAGGGACATCAAGCCGTAGCTTGACTTATGGTGGGGTCACGGCTAACTTACGATTCAATCGTAGTACATCCTACGGCTTAGCCGTAACTTAGCCGTAGTGTAAGTCCAAATTGGCTACTCTCTGGAGTTTGAGTCGTGGAGCTCTACGGTTTAGCAGTAGGCTTCAGAAGTTCTGTGACTGAAGAAATTCACATATGGTTCAGGAATGAATGGACTTTAAACAATTGGAAATAAGAGTATATCAATGTATACAGAAGGGCTGTAAAACATAAAAATCTTGAAAGATTAAGAAGAATAATAACAATCATAGTCTACCAACATGTGTTCATCGATAAAGTGCTTATACTTGCCTTCACTTGAGCTTTTTCAAGTTAATCTCTGTCCTTTGGTTCAAATTGGATGTCTATATAGAACCCTAGTAGCCATGCATGCAAAGAGTGAGAAGAGAGGAGTGCATGCAATGTATGGAGAGGACTCTATACTCATAGATGTTAGAATGAAACAAATTATTACCTTAGACCACACAAGGAGATGAATCAGAAAATGGGTGCAAAAAGGGTCCTTTCAATGAAAAGAAGAAGAGAATCGAAGAAGGAGAAAACATTGAGAGAAAAAGATTGACGTTGAGTTGAGAGAGAATGAAATGACTCGGTGGATCCATATTATATATATCCAACACTTGTCGAAAACTTTATAAGAAAGGCCAAATGGTTTAAAGAAATTATAGTTTGAGTCAACTAAACATGTAACGGAGACAAACGAAGTCGTTTGCGTGCGGGTCGATTACGGAAATCAACAAGCTTGACGAGATGCACATGATGACACCAAGATGATGCATGCATGACGAAATCTTACAAAATCTAAAATTATGAAAAAAAGGGCTCATATCTACCTAATCCAGGTTAAACTCAACCAAACTACCTATTCATGACCTGAAACGTAACTCAAAAAGACAAAACGACTTGTACTAAACTAATTTGCTAGTAAATGACCAAAACGAATATTAATTAGTCGCTAAACTGGATTAATTAGGGTCGGAGTGTTACACCTATCGAAGCGAGCGAAGCCGAATGTTCTCCTTCTCTAAAGAAAAAGAATAGAAGAATGATTCGTAAGGTTTGAAACTATTTTCGAATAATTCCGATTACTAATAATAATGGAAAAATTGTTGAGAAGGCATAATGCATATTTTGTAATGGGCTTTACAATTTCCATTAAGCAAGTGGAATTGGCCACCTTCATTGACACTTGCAATTGTGTATGCCCAAATCTTCTTTGGAGCAAATAACAAAAAATAATTAATTCATGTTATCTGTTAATATTTGTGCATTTATTTTAGTAGTTAAAAAAAGGCATTGTAAACTTCATTTGAGGAAATATCATATATTTCATTTTTTGTCTTCAAGTAATTTTAAGTTGTTTGGCCATCTAATTTTAATTTTATTGTTAATTTTGCCTCCATTTTATATTTTTTTCTAAAAAAATTAAATAAAGGCCGGCTGCTAGCCCATGGGCAGCATGGCTAGCCTATGTGGGGTATGACACAAATGGGGCCATGCCTTGGGCTGGCCCCCTTAAGTGCCTGGGCATAGCCCACGTTTTTACGTGGCCCTACACGGCGTGGCCCACATTTACATGTTTAATCTGGAGTTGCATAATACCATAGTGCCAAACTTGTCTTTCTAATTATATATCCATTGTACCCATTTCCCCTCTTTTTATGCTAGGCTTTTCTGTTGCTCTAACTCCATTTCTTTTACATCATATTATTGTTCCAATTTCATTAGATGTCTCAAAATATGCTCTTTCACATCATCTTATTTATTCATCTTTCATCTTTATCTTCTTGATAAGATTGATTTTGATGTTAAAATGTGGGTCATGGCTCACCCTTAAAGGGTGTTGACTTTTTCTCTTTTATAGCCTTTTTATTTGGGGATGATGAAGGCGGGAAGGGATTTGATTATATATGGAACATGTGATAAGCTTACTTTTCTATTGTTTCTAGGTAGATTTGGACTCGCGCATGATCAATCTAATGACCAATGATATCGACTTTGAAGGTTTAGATATAATGAATACAACGAGTGTTAGATTTGATATTGAATTTGGACTTTAAATGGGCTACACCCCACCATGCATTTAACAAGGGAGTTGCACCATACTACAATGCAACAATGTGGCACTATAGGTCTACCCTAATAAATATTAAGAGTAATGAATCTTCTTAATCCTTGACTTAAGGAATTATTTTTTAAATTGATAGAGTGAAACTCCACAATGGGACCATCCAACTAATGAAAATTCAAGATGAGGGCATTTATTCTGACACGGCCGAGCTTCAGATTTTTGGAGCCTGAAGCGAAGTTCTACGATGGGGGCCCTATATATATTCAAATAAAATTATGGGTGTAACGGTATATAAAGAGTTAGCTAAATACAGGGCCCATATTGCTTTGTCAAATTAGGGGCTCAAACCTATGACTTTACCACACTTAACTCAAGACCAACACTGTATTTTGAGCACTTTAGATTTTTAGCAAGTGGGCTTCAAGTATATATTCCACTCATTCAATTCTCGAAATCTCTAAGTCAAAGACCCATGAATTCGAGCTCTAAAATATATCCTAGAACATCATGATCCTAAAAGTTATAAGAGTTGGGTACTATTTCAAGGTAGAACATCTAAATTTAAGTAGGAAAGAATTTGGTTGTTGAATTTTTAGTTGTGTTTCACTAATTTTTAGACGGAGGGAGCCAAAATTCAAAACATTGATTCAATAGTGAAAACCAATTTGCTATCCCACCGATATATCAGTAATAAGGCATATTCCTTCTTATAGAGATGAATAAGGATTGATTCTTGACTGTCTTTCCATTGGTCAGGAACTTACATATTATGCATGAGTGTGTCACCTGCATATTTACAAGAGAAAAAAAGAATAACATAAAAAAGCAATCCAAAATAATGGTAGAAATGGCTATAAGCAAGGGTGTTTTGGAAGCCAAAGATTACTCAAGATTTTAAGATATTTTTTGATGTAGTAGATGAAAATATTCAAGTTTCATTTTGCATTGTTTGGAAAGGGTAGATTATAAGTTACAATATGGGTTTTTTTTAATTTTATAGAAATTATGGATATTGATTTCTTTAGGGGAGGAGTGAATATTGTAGATTCTAATATAATATAATATCTCAAAAGTTGCCAAACGCTTAGCATTATAATTTCTCAATATTATAATATACAAAAAAGAGTCTACCAATATTTAAATCTACACATATTTTATTATACCTGTACCCAAACACCGTGAGTGGAAGGTTCAAGTATTGCCATAAAATGAAAATCATTGAAATAACAATGCAAGTTATGGAGAACTCACTCGATATTAAACTCTCAAAGTAACTAAGTAAAAGATTCTCATGTAATCGAATTCCTAAGAATTCTAAAACTTCAATTTCTAAAGTAGTTAATTATGAAAAAACAAAAGGTAGAACTCCAAAAATTATCATCAACTAATTTCCCCTTTAAAAAAGAATTATAAGAGAAGATGAGAAATGAACATCCAACCATCACATATAGTAATTCAAATCCTAATAAAGTCTAGTTCCCATCTCATTTATGTTGCATCATTCACCCATCGCCTCTAATTAATTCTTCCTCACAGCATATTTGACCATGAATTTTTATGTAGGAAAAATTTCAAATAAGGCCCTAAGGTCTTGTCATATTTAAAAAAGGACATAAGTTTTGAAAAATTTCAAATTAGTCCCTAAGTTTTTCAAAAAAATTTTCAATGAGGGACATTTGTCCATTTGAAGGTACTTCTTAGAGAATTTTTCTTTCAATTTTCTTAAAATACCAAATTATAAATCATTTAAAGTCATGACATGATTTCAGTAATCACTACATATAGTCGATTAATGTGAGATGCTAGTTATCTTTCATTGTCGTAAAGATACTGGAGAAGGAAATGAGAATAATATAGAACAATTGAATGAAGAATTTATTCTTACAAAGGGTAATCTAGGTGTTTTAAAAAATTTAAGGGAACAAGTTGCCGAAAAATAGTTTTAAATGGATGGATATCCTTAATTAAGAATTTCTTGAAAAACTTAAAAGAGACTAATTTGAAAAGTTTTGACATTTGTATCCTTTTTTGAAATAAGGCAAAACCTCAAAGCCTTATTTGAAAATTTTTTTTTATGCATTCAATTCCATGGTAACAAAATAAAAAAGACTCTAGGAATGTACTGGGAGCAATGAAATAGGCAGCAAAGATATACTGAAACTGTGAACAATTGCTGCTACTACTGTGGTGACTGATTTGCAAGGAATCTTCAGGTGAGGGTCTCTGTGCGGGTCAGAACGATGGCTCAGGGGCAAATGACTTTTGGCGGGTCAGGTTTGGATTTACCACGACACAGCACAGATCAACTCCTTTTATCATCCCCACCACAAGCAAGCCACGTCAGCACCTATTGACATATTCCAAACCCCAAAAGGAGGCAAGTGGATTTGGAGGCCAAAAAGACACAAAATCACCCACATTGATTTGGCTTTTGCATGACCCATGTGGCCATGTCCAACCAAATGAACATAAAGTCTGGAAATTAGGCTAACAAAAGCCATCTCACTTTTTAAACCTACCCCATTTTTGTTCTTATGCACACAGCTGCATCCACCATCTCTCCCTTCTTTCACATGGGAAAAATAAATCATACCCAGCCAATGAAATCTGAGGCTGTCTTTCCTAAAATTACAGTTGGGTTTTCTCCCTATTTTGGGCATGAGTTTGTCAGTAGTCTGGTCAGGTCCCTAAAACATCCCTTTGAAGTTTTTGAGATGGACCCACATTTCAAATTTCAATGGACTGGGCCAGCCACTAGTGTTTTTCTTTCTGAATTGGAACTGGGTTTTGAAATTCTGAGTTTGGGCTAGCTTGATCAGGGAAGTGGAGGTGAATATGGTTCTTGGTTGTGCAGAATTGGGTATTTATTTCCATGCTTCTTTTTATTTAGGTTTTGTGCACAGTATCAAACTTTGGAATTTGGGAGGGATTGTATTTGTGGCAGTCTTGCAACTGAATGTGGAGTGCTTGGCCTTCAGAAAGAGTGTTTTTGTGATGGAATGTTGCTGAAGAAATGTTTCAGATGAGAGAGGAGTGGGGGTGGGTGTTCCTCCTGCAGAGAAGCATTTGCCAATGAGTGAAGGATTAGAGGTGTTCATTTAAATCTACATGCTAATCAGATTGGGCTTCCTGGTTGCTGCCTCAATTGCCGCCTTTGCAGCCAGGCAGCTGAACTGTCCCAGATCAGCTTCTGTGAAGCCATCAGGTACTTATTTTTATTTGACAATGAGGAATCTATCCAGATTGTTGTAAGTCATTTATCTAAGCTACCCATATATGTTTGAGAATTTTACATTGAGCTAGATTTGTGGGTTGATTAGCTATTCGCAGAAGGCGCAGCGAATCAATGTCTATGGTTTTTCCCTTTCTGCTTAAAGCCTATATTGTTAAAACTTATGCTTTTGATTTTGTTTTATTTTTTTCCTTTTACTAAATGTAGGACATGGAGAGGAATGCTTGGATCAATATCAAAATGAAAGAGAGGTGCAGTTTTCAGATAATGACATTACAGAGAAGAAGCATGTAAGTAATTAGTATCTAAGGATTTCATGACATTTTCCTAGAACTCCTTTTCCCAAATGTTTGAAATATTGTTATGCTTTCTTTGTGATTAAGAATTTTATATGTTGCAGGTGGGGGAGGAAGAAGCGGAAGAGGTTAAAAGCATTAGCAGCGTATTCAATGTAGCTATAACGAATTCGTCTCTTTTAGATCAGGACTATGAGGTAGAGGCTCTTTTTCCAGAATTTGAACTTCTGTTTTCTGGGGAGGTAGAATTTCCATTTGATGATGATAAATATGATCTAAAAAGCAACTCCCAAGCTGATAGAGCCAAATTGGTGTATGAAACTAACAAGGAGAATATTGCAAGTGAACAAGAACATTTACGGAATCTGGAGAAGGAATTGGAAGAGAGGAAAGTGAAGCTTGAAGGGGAACTGCTCCAATATAATGGGTTAAAAGAGCAGAAATCAGACATTGTTGAATTACAGAGGCAGTTGATGATTAAAACAGTGGAAATTGATAAGTTGAACATCACCATTAGTTCTTTACAAGCAGAAATGAGAAAACTGCAAGATGAAATTGCGCAAGGTATCTCAGCAAAGGAGGAGTTGGAGATGGCAAGATATAAGATCAAGGAGCTTCAGAGGCAGATTCAGCTTGATGCGAGCCAGACAAAAGGGCAGTTACTGTTGCTCAAACAACAGGTTACATCCCTTCAGATGGAGGAGGAGGAAGCCTCCAAGAGAAATTCTGAAGTTGACAAGAAGCTCGAATCTAAGAAGGAGTTAGAGGTGGAAGTTGTGGAGCTTAGAAGAAGGAACAAGGAGCTGCAGCATGAGAAGAGGGAGCTGCTTGTGAAATTGGAAGCAGCTGAAGCTAGAGTAACTGCTCTCTCTCACATGACAGAGGTGAGGATATGTAAAACATTTGATGGAGCTTGGAAGACCATTTATAAGGACTTACAAAAGGGACTCGTAAGAGACCTTTTTTGGGGACCCAAACTCTTAATATGACAAACATGGTTGTGGATGGGAGATTGCCTCCAAAATCTCGCGCGCTGGAGGATCTATTCTGATTTATCTTTCTCAAATATTAGACACTGAAAAACTGACAGTACCTGTGCATTTGCGAGCCACCAATTGTATAGGGCTATTTCTTATGATGGAATTCACCCACTTAATTGATTTTAGGTCACCAGAAGGTGGGCCACACAATTTCCATAGCTTGTATAACGACCTGAGTAGCCCACTGGCCCAATAACTTGGTGACCCTGTCATGTAGCCCAAAATGCTTAAGCTCAAGTTACTAGGAGTAACCTACGTAGTTCATTATATACCGGACTCATTTTATTCATAAGAAAAGTGGGATGGAGTGTTACAGCTTGTTGGAATAGAAACTTCCATTTCTCAGGATCAAGGCATCATATGCCCTATGAGTGATATATCCACCACAGGTGGCCCTCTCCGATCGTGATTAGATGTGATGAATGGACCCACTTCCTGCTGCTTGAATAGGTCTGCTTGTTTGGGTCCTTTCCTATTAACCATCAATGATATGTACTGAGTTTTCCATATAAATGCTGTTTGCTGAATCATTTCTATTTGCATATATATGTTCCCAATAGCTAGATTAGGGATATCCTGCAACATATTGTTATAAATTAGGAATATCCTACAACATATTGTTATTAGATTGTAGACATTGACTATGCTGCTCAACCTCACAATGCGGGGAGTCATTCCCCAAAAGTCACAAATCTTACAGAGCAAGCTGCAACTTCACATGGGCATCTTAACAGAGAACTAGAAGCACTTGAATCACTTGAAGTACTTTAAGTGAATCTGTACAATGGTTTGACTAAACCATATATTAGAAATGTCTGAACGAATGTTTAGAGAAGTTTCTCCTTAAATTCTTTCCTCATGCTGCAGAGTGAAATGGTTTCCAAAGCAAGAGAGGAGGTCAATAGCTTGAAGTGCAGGAATAAAGACCTTTCTAAGCAAGTGGAAGGACTGCAGGTGAATAGGTTTAGTGAAGTGGAAGAACTGGTGTTCCTACGTTGGGTCAATGCTTGCATGAGGTATGAACTACTGGATTACCAAACACCTGCAGGGAAGATGTGTGCTAGTAATCTCAGCAAGAGTTTGAGTCCAAGATCTCAAGTGATAGCTGAATGGATGATGTTAGAGTATGCTGGATCAGAGCATGGGCAGGGAGACACGGATATCGAGAATGCTTTTTCACAGCCATCTTCACCCATGAGTGAGGACTTTGATAAAACTTCTATAGACAGTTCGAGTAGATACTGTAGTATGAGTAAGAAGCCAAGTCTAATTCAGAAGCTGAAGAGATGGTGTAAAAGCAAAGACAATTCTACTGTATCATCACCTATGAGGTCTTTTGAAGAAATTTTTACAAGTAGAATGAGCATGAGCCACAGGCCTCCTATGTCAAGAGATACATTGGAATCCCTGATGCTAAGAAATGAAGGTGATGGTGTGGCCATCACTACATTTGGGAAGAAAGAGCAGGATCTAACCAACTCTACAGAGCTACCAACTATACCACACATAAGAGCTCGTGTCTCTTCTAGTGATTATCTAGACAATGTGGCAATGTCATTTCAGCCTATGTCTAAATCAGTGGAAGGTGTGTTGGAAGACAAGTATCCTGCATACAAGGACCGACATAAATTGGTATTGGAGAGGGAGAAGGCAGTCAAGGAAAAAGCAGAGCAAGCAAGAGGCGAGAGATTTGGTGATGGCCTGAAATTGGATTTGAATTTTTGTTTAGAGTCTAGAGCTAAGGCAGAAAGATCAAAACCTATAGCATTACCTTCAAAACTTGCTCAAATAAAAGAGAAAACTGTTGCCACTGATTTGGTTGGTCATTCCAGTGATCATAAAGTTGATACCCCTGTTGTCAGCAATAAACACATTGAGAGGAGAGCTCCACGGGTGCCTCGGCCAGCACCTAAAGCATCAAGTGGTGCTGCTGGTAATTCTGCTACATCTACTTCAAGTGGGCTCCCACCCCTGCCTCCGAAGCCACCTTTGCTTTCAGGTGCACCTCCTCCCCCACCCCTGCCTGGTATGCCTGGTGCTCCACCTTGTCCACCACCCCCACCCCCACCAGGAAGTTTGTCAAAAGGGTCAGGGACCAATGACAACGTGCATCAAGCTCCGGTGGTGGTAGAGTTCTATCTGTCTCTGATGAAGCGTAAAGCAAAGAAAGATGCTTCATCAATAACTTCTACAACTTCAAATGCAGCTGATGCTAGGAGCAATATGATTGGTGAGATTGAAAACAGATCAGCATTCTTGTCAGCTGTAAGCAAAACTACTTGCTTTTATCATTTTCTTTTAAGCAACTTGAAAGGTCTGAGGGATTTTTCTTTTAATCGATGTATATTATTGTGAACTTGGGGGCTGGATTCAGGTGAAAGCTGATGTGGAGACCCAAGGTGAATTTGTTCAGTCCTTGGCTGCTGAAGTCCGTGCAGCTTCTTTTACTGACATAGAAGATGTGGTGTCATTTGTGAATTGGCTAGATGAGGAGCTCTCCTTCTTGGTAAGTATGTGTTTCTGTATAAAACTCGGTGAATAAAGTATTAAACTCGTGTAGTCCAAATGGTTCAAATATCTTTGTGTTTGAACGTTGGCAGAATGGATGATGATCCATTCACCTCTGGTGGAATAATCCTACTCATTTCTACCTAATTACTTTTGCTGATTGTAGAGATTGATTTGGAGTGGAAAGCTGTAGGTCTGCTGGTTGGGACATGGGTGTGTGAGTGAGAGTGTGTTTGTATTCGAGTCTCCAATGCAGCAGAAAAGAAATGATAAAGATTGAAATAAAAGTTCCGACCATTCTGGTACCTTCAATTCTGCAGTTCCCAAGCTATGAAATGAATGACCATTACAATGTCAATATATTCTATCTACGTGCTGTTATGAGTCCATTCAAAATGAACCCCTAAGTTTTTTTTTCTTCTTCTAGCTTGATTTTCTCAATTGTATTATGGGGAAGACTTGTAATTAGGACTGGGGACATCTTCTGTATAGCACTAACATTTATCATTTGATGTGTAACTGTTGTGCCACATTGTAAGTTCATTTAGACCATGTCATATGCAGATCTGTTTTAAATGTCAGTAATGAAGTATAACTAAACAATGGTTCTTCCAATTTCTGATTCTGTTCTTTTAATAATTAAAAAAATCTATTGTTCATATACTTCTTTATTCTATTGTTGTTGTTGCTGTTTTTGTTATTTTGGAGTATTTCATGGCCATAGTTGATCTCACCAAAACTAGAACATAGTAACATTCTTTGAGTTTTCCCTAACCTAATTGGATTTAATAAATTTCCTAGCTAAGAGTGTTTTCATATGATAAATGAAGGGTTTTTTTTTTTTTTTTGGTTGGGGGGGTGGGTTTGTTTTGTCTAGAATGAATTAACGCAATCAATTTCAATACTATATGCGCAAACAATCATCTACGCAACATAAATAAATCAAACAAAAGCACACATCACAAGAAGACACAATTTTTACATGAAAACCCAAACCAAGAGAAAACCATGATCGAAAATCAAGCACAATGAATCATACTACAGTTACAAGAGATAAACTCACAATCTTTATTCAGTTCTTGCACAACCTAAGGACTTGTGATTCCCCTTGCACAGCACCCGCTGTAACGACTCCCTGCCGTCCTTTGTTGCAGATCCAATCATCTAGATGCCTTCTAGATGTTGTACTTGATTCTCCAGAACAATTTTCTACGCTCAGAGTTGTAGAAGACAAAGATTTCTGGAAGAAAGCTTCAGCCCTTCAACTATCCAATAAAAAGTTCTAGATAAGGTGATATCCAATAAACAATCTTTACTTAGAACAATGAGATCTGTTTTCCATTCCTTAAGGTTGAGAGAGAACCCCTTTTTATAGCCCCAAATTTGTGCCTCATAAGTCTATTCCAGCCAGGAAAGGAATTGGCACCAAATAGGAAAGTTTCACTTAAAATAGGACTAAAAAATCGCAAGTCAGCAAAACTTCCAGCCATATGTGACCGATCGGGTAGTGGTCCGATCGATCGAATTCGGACACAGCCTTGAATCTGATCGATCGGACCCATACTCGATCAATCGGGCAATCCATTTCTAATTTTTTCGGTTTTTCTTCGTTTCATCTTTGCTAGGACTCTGTTGCCTCTTTAAGCTCCTAGTCTAAAAACAAATAGAAATACAATTTCGACTAGGACTTGAGTTTTGTCTAATCCATGAATTAGCCAGCATACACAATTCCTTTCAATAAACATTTGGTTAAAGATTTTATTTTGTTATTTAATTTCCTCCGTGTAAAACAAAGGAATCCTGATGGACAGGGAACTTGTAAGGATTATAATAAGGTTCGTAACTCGAGAATGATGTCTTACCCTCCTGGCAAGACACGACAGTTCTCATTGGGGTGGCTAGGCCTTCCCTTGCATGTGTGAGTCCCTATTACCTTGCACATGTGAGTTTGTTTTCCTTACATGTGTGAGTTCCTATTACCTCATAGGTGTGAGTTGTCTGCCCCTTGCATGTGCAAGTTCCCACTACCTCGGATGTGCAAGTCTCTCAAGGACCCAACCCCATAGCTGGACTACTAAAAAAAAAGAGGGTTCGTCACTCCCTTCTTTTCTTCTTAGTATACTTGATGCTACAAGAATGCCATCATCCTAAGAAGAAGATAGAGAATACCAAAAACATACATCTAAAACATTTGGAAATATTCTATAGTTTCCGAACATTGATAATAAGAATCTATTGCAATTCGTGGAAACTACCAAAGCAAAGAAGTAGCATAGTGTGATAATATATCAATATTATATTCCATCCATAAGATTTCTGTCATTATTCACACAGTTTGCTTTGTATGTACCCAAAAGGCCCCTATAATTTTTAGTATCTAGATCGTGTATTATAATTATTTTATTGTGTGTAAGCTAGAATAAATGTTTTCACATTCTTTGCATATGCATACACAAGGATTTTTATTATGCAAATCAGGAATATGGTCCTAATTTCAATGGTACCAAATCATTTAGTTTGTGGAGAATAAAGTTTAACTATTACCTTAAATATGAAAGCAAGAGAATTCATTCTAATGATGCATATTAACAATATTCTACCATCTAGTAAGGGTCTCTTGTAGGAAACACCAAGTAATTGCGATCAGGTAAAGAATATTTCTTACACTTTTACATTATCGAGTTTGGTATGTACTCAAACATGTATAGGATTAAATCTTAGCTTAGCCACTAGTATACTTGGCTGGTATTGAAGTTATTGAGGGTTTTTAGAACATCCAAAAGTGAACGGCTTCAAGGTTCCAATTCGATTTCTAGCGTGTAGTCCAATTAACAATGGCGGTAAGATAAAAGAACTATAAAGCAATCAACCAAACACATAAGCGGCACATGATTTTTTATGTGGAAACCCACAACGGGAAAAAACCATAATTCATATCACCCGGACCAACGGAAACCAAACACTATGAAATTGAATAGTTACAAGATACTCACAAGCCCTTCCTAGTTTGCCATAATCTAAGGACTGTAGTACTCTCACTTGCCGACGATTACACCGTTCACCATTCCACGTGCTTGAATCGGACATCATCTTGAATTTGCAAGACAAATGAATCTCCTACGAAAATAGAAGCAACAATCTCTAGATGCTCTTCAGATCAACACAACCCTCTAATGGATGCTCCAGAGAAGAAGAGTAATCTCCAAAAAGTATTTTATGCTCAAAATAAAGAGATTGGATACTTAGGGTTGAGAGAGGAACCCTTTAAATAACCCAATATTTGTGCATATGAGTAATGGCATAGTTGGGACTCAAACATGCAATCCCTGCAGGTTAGGAAACCTGATTCACGTAGAATTGAGTTTCTGAAATCACCATTGCTCGTTCAAGCAGGCTCAGGTTCGCTCAAATGAACTTAAGTTCTGTCTGGGCAACTTGGCCAAGTTCGCTCGAGTGAGCTCCATGTTCGCTCGAGTGAACTGAGCTTCTATGTCGGACTTATTTTCTTCACGAATTTCTTCAATTTCTTCGCTGGCGTTAATTTAGCTCGTCCGGTGACATACGCTGTAGTCCATTCTAAAAGAAATACAAAATTACAACTCAATGAACCCTAAGTTTTGTCAAACCCAAAAATTTGCCAACACTCATAATTCAAACAGTTATCCTTACTGAAACGTTGATAAGAAGGTTGCAAGGTGTTTCAGGATTGAAGCCTATGCTCCCGTTATTGTTAACTTGATAATCTTATGGTGAGCAGATATCTAATTTTGAATTGCGGGATACACTAAGAGTAGGATGTCTACTTCCAGTTATATTTTTATTTGAGGGTGATGTAATCTTATGGAAGAGTACTATGATGTCACTGGCAGCGTCTTTCACAATGGAGGCAAGTTTCTTGGTACGCAATGAGGCCACTGGTTAGGAAAGCTTTTTCAAGTGTAAGGTTGGAATCAGCTTGTGTCTATTGAATATGTTTGGCACCAAAAGATGTTGCCAACACAATGACTAGAGACTTGGCATCTAGGTTCAGGAACATGTGATGCACCTAGGTCAATAGAACTCTTAACATATCTCCAAAAGAGATTAGTTTTAGAGTTTAGGCACAATTCCAGTTTATTTAAAATGGTCCATATATCAGATAATTCAATTGGTTTCCCGCAATTATGGTTTTCCAATACCATTATTGTAAATACTTATTTGGTGGGATGAAGCAGGGAAAAATGTATTTGATAAATCATCATCTTTCCCTTATCCCATTAATTTGGGGTAGGCTATTTGACATAACATAATTTCTGATTTCTGCATTCTGCGTTGGCCATATTTTGGACTGGCTGATTGTCCATCATCATCATCATCATCATCATCATCATCATCAAAGCCTTATCCCAACCATGTTGGGGTGGGCTACATGAATTCTGTTTCTCCATTCTGTTTTGTTTTGAACCATATCCTTAGTTAAGTTAAACTTCTTCAAATCTGATTCAATAACCTCCATCAATGTTTTTTTCGGCCTATCCCTACCTTTTGATCGCTGATTGTCCATCTGCTGAAATATTTTATACTCTTGATGTTATGGGCCAAATGAACCCTAACTTTGTTAATGTTATCATCTCTCTTTTGTTATGGACAAGAAATATGATTAAGAGCTCTTTCTGCACAGCACTAACATGTATCACTTGATGTCTGCCTATTATGCCACATTGAAAGTTTGTGTTAGACCATTTCATTTGTACATCCATTTTAAATGAGCAATCAGTCAGCAACTAATCACCGGTTCTTACAGATTTAGATTCTCAAATTAGTATATCTTCTTTTTCTTATACATAGATTAATTGTTCTACAGGTTGATGAGGGTGCAGTTCTTAAGCATTTTGACTGGCCTGAAGGGAAAGCTGATGCACTTAGGGACGCAGCTTTTGAATATCTAAATCTGAAGAAGTTAGAGAGAAATGTCTCTTCTTTCGTAGATGATCTAAGACTCCCCTGTGAAGCTGCTCTAAAGAAGATGTGTTCCTTGCTTGAGAAGTAAGTTGAGTTTAAACATGGATGTTTGCTACATAAAATGTTCTTACTTAAATCAATCCTTTTATGAAGACCTTAAAGAGTAACACACTCGAGTAAAATATTTGCCTTTAGTCTTTTTTTTTTTTAAATATTCGCCTTTAGTTATAAGGTCTTTTTTGCATGATTATTTAGTATCCTTTTTTTAAATTTATGACTTGATTGTTTACTAAATTTCTGCTTTTCAGGGTGGAATTAAGTATTTACACCCTCTTACGTACCCGGGATATGGCTATATCTCGGTACAAAGAGTCTGGAATTCCATTTGGTTGGTTATTGGACTCAGCTTTAGCAGGCAAGGTATGCAGTGCTGTTAAATTTCCAGCAATTTGACATCACTAAACGTCAATGGTTCATTAAATCACGACACTCTTTCGTGTTTTATTAGGCGCTTGTATGGACCTGAAACATATGAAGTGTTCATTTTTCTAGAAACTGTAAATTGATTTGGCCATACACTGAAACATCAGCCAGGGCCTTGCCATTTTGCATGTTGTTCCGACGGAAAACAGAATACTTCTGTTCTGACTAATTCATCTTGTTGAAACTGCAGCTGCACGATTTTGAAACTGGAAACTTCAAATTTTCTTGTTTCATGGGGAAAGCTGTAAAAGATCAAGGCCCATAGTAATGCGTATGTATGAAACATCAAAATTTGAATCTTTGGAGAAAAATATTCATTAGACTCTATGAAGTTTAAATAGTCTAAGAACAATCTTAACAATGAAACTGGGTTGTATGATTGCATAACTTTCTGTCCTAACTGAAAAAATTACCGGCTTTCAGCATATATATATATATATATATATAAATATATATGCAGAATGGTATCAACAGTATCTTACCTTTCATTCCTGTAGAATTTATGTATGATTTTAGCATAAGCTACCATATGTAATCGTGTAAACATCCAAACAGCTCCTTTCCAATTGACACACCTTTTCTAGTGATGAACATCGCAAAAGTTGTTGAAAGAAGAAAATAGCCAAGTTACATTTTCTGCTTGTTTTCTCTTTTTCATTTTTTTAAAAATGTTATCTTTAATTAGATTTTGTTTCTTACTGCAGATAAAGCTGTCATCCTTTCAGCTGGCGAAGAAGTATATGAAGAGGGTAGCATCGGAGCTTGATGCTTCGAGTGGACCTGAGAAGGAACCTAACAGAGAGTTTTTGCTTCTGCAGGGTGTCTGTTTTGCTTTTCGTGTACTTCAGGTAACATGAAAAAAATTCTGTTTCTTTTTTTTAATCTGATAACATGATCGTAGTATTGTTTCCTGCTCTGTATTCAACTATAGATTTCTTTGTTTCCAAACTCCACCTCTCATCATCATCATCATCAAAGCCTTATCCCAACCATGATGGGGTCGGCTACATGAATTCTATTTCTCCATTCCATTCTATTTTATTCCAAACTCCACCTCTAAAAGTACTTAATTCCTTGGTTAGCGAATTCTTCATCTGTGTACTATACAGAAAATCCTATTTTAATTTTTTGATTTTGTAGATAGTCACCATTAATGCAATAAAAGATCTAGGGGATGAGTTGGTTGCCCTGGACTCCACAGCTTGTAGCCTTGTAGAGCTAAAGCATTTATTTGTGCAGGTTCCATGAGGACACAGGACTCTGGTCTATATTTTTGTAGGGGCGGAACCAGGATTTTACACTGAGGGGGCCGAACTAGGAGTTTTTTTTTACATGCAGCCATTATGTTTTCAAGTGTTCCCTGGAATTTTCAGAAATTAGAATCTCACGTTGGAGGAGGTTGGCAAATCGGAGGTTGGCAATGATGTGTCAACTTCCGATTTTTTGTCATTTTTTTATCTTGAAATATGCATAAATTGGAATTGTCTTTCCTATCTAAAAATTAAATTGAAATCATTAGAAGCACATTTTAGCAACTATGATAAAATAATTGATCCACAAATCACAATCTAGTTGGGTTTTTTTTTTCTTACTATCTAATTCAATCATCACACAAATATTGAAAATATTTTAGAATACAAAACACATGATTTGGACATTAAAAAACAAAGTTTGCTCTTCACAATTACATACTCAAGCATGGTCATGCTAATGCATTTTTATTAAAATGAGCAAAACATGTCAACTATATTAAAATGCTAGAATCAAGATTAAATCAACATATTAATAATGAAAATATTATCTACTTGCCTTATGATGAGAGAAAATGGAAATGAGGAGAAGTCTTAACTCAAGACCAAACTCATGGTGCTCAAATGGAGAGAAAACTCAAAGCCAAGCCAAACCCACTTATAAAATGGGAGAGAAGATTCTAAAGAACTCCTGTACACCATTGTTAATCTAAAAACTCAAAACACCAAACTATGGAGAGGTTGAGAGCTTATCTAAAGCTTAAGGAAGAAGAAGAAGTTCGGAAAATTGTGTTCACGGGATAAAGACAACGCGAGAAAAAAGATGCCGGAGGAAGACTGGTGGTTGGTGGCTGGCCATGAGGTGGAAGAAAAAGGGAGAAGAGGGAATGAGGAAAGGAATGAAGAAAAAGAAAGAAAGTGAGATGGGGGTGGCTGCCTAATTATATATATATATTTTTTAAGTTGGGGTGGGAGGGGGGCCCTAGCCTCCTCCTGCCCTTAACTGTTTCTGGCCTTGTATTCTTGGATATGCTCTTTTTTTTTTTGGGTTCCCTGCCAAGGTGGCTGGTATCTATGAGAAAACCCACCCATACAAAAGATGCCTGCCCTATAGGAAGGTAAGCCCCAGCAATGGGAAAGAAACTTGCTCCTGCAAGAGGAGAAACCTAAGATCTACCCATGGGCAGTTAGGTGAGAAATGGGGCAACCAACCGACTGGGCAACCCTTTGTTCTCATTCTTGCATGTGCTTAATGTATTGTTCTGGACATGACTTGATACATGTATGGGACACTTATTGTTTTTACATCTTGTGTCTATGTGAGTAAAATATGGAATTATCATGAAGTTATACAACCCAATTGAATGGAATTGAGATTATATGAGTGATTGCCTGAGGGTGACTATGAGTGGACCACTCACAGTCCACGACATCATCCTCGGCGACTTGGCATGCACTGCCTGTGTGCATGATAGGCAGCCCAAGGGTGATGTGGCGGACCGTGAGTGGTCCACCCACGGTCACCCTTAGGCAATCACTTAGAGAATCTGGACTCAATTGAATGGCCACAATTACATGGGCTAGAAAATAATGATTTGCAATGGTGGGAGATCCGTTCTGTTCTTTCTTCTGTGATCTGTCACAAATGTCGCTGATGAAGTTATCTTTTTCATTTTTCCTGACATGTGTTAAGAACAAGATCACTCTTGCTCCTTTAGACATCATACCATAACATAAATTGAAAACATCCAAAAAAGAGATCTTCCTGATAATGTCACAATATTTTTGTGAGATTTCTCTATTTGTTTGAAGCCGTACATTTAAAATTTACATTTATTTTAAATTATTTTCTTATCTTCAGCAAAATCTTCATGATGATACACTGAGAAAAAACCTATGAATTTTGTTGTCTTTTATTTTCTTATTAAATGTTTCTTAGATATTGTTGGGCCAATGGGAATAGCTAACTGAAATATGTTGGATTTATTTATAGTTTTGGGGAGGCTTCAACGCAGAGACCATGCGAGCTTTTGAAGAATTGAGGGGTTGTGTTCTAACGGCACAAATAGGCAAGTCTGATAAATCTGAAGAATGAGAGCTTTCTTTCATACAATAATATCTGTTACTTTGTTGTGCATTTTGTTTAGACTCTCCAAGAGAAAGCAAATGTGTGAGGTTATACATTTTTGGTAATTAGTTCATTTATAGCAAAATATGATCAGATTCTCATATGTGTTTTTTCTTTTTTTTTTTACAACCAAAAAATATGAAGAAGAGAGAGAATAGCTTGATTGGGTAAATTTTGATATGGTTTTTCTTGTCTATACAAATTATACATGGATTGGATCATTTAAGATTTATTTATTTGAATGCAACCCCGGACAATGCAGGAGATTTTAATTGAGAGAGTCCTGATGGTGGCCTAAAGGAAATGACCCCATAGAAATCTACCTTTTAAAAAGAAGTGAAAAAGGAAAAGGGTATTGGACTTTTGTTTTCCGGAAAAAAGGGGTGTCTCTTTAGAGGGATGTCACATTTTTCAAATTTAAATTCTCTTTAAACCTACAAGCATGAGACGCTTAGCTGTTTCTTTGAAATTCTTGTTATGCCAAAGTTAATAAGGTAAGGGAAGAAACTTCCGGCTGACGGCTGACTTACTGATTGGAACCAATTTCATTTCATAATAATGTGGGCTAATCACTATTGAATTTTTTTTGGAAGATTAAATTTACCCAATGCATTTCCATTAAAATTAAAATTTGGACCATTAAAAAAAACTAACGATTGTTAGTTTCATTTCATAGTCATGACGGGGAGGTTTTAGTAAAAATTCAAAATATGAGGGCCTTCTTTGAGGTTGTTTGATTAAAGACAGGGCCTTTTTGAAAAAAAAAGAATAAACCTCTGAAAAAAAAAAAGGCTTGGCAAACAAAGATGTCCACTCTAACAAATAGGTCTGGAAATTCAATATTCCTTCTGCATGTTTGTACTGCTGCATTTCTGTGGAAAATGCATGTAAAGTTAGACTGTTCTTATGCAGCAGAACATTTTCATGTTCAGTGAAAAAAAACCTCAAAAAATGAGCTGGATTTTCTACTATTCTTTAAAAAAGCCTTTTCTCATCATTATTGTGAAAGTCTTGTTCTTGGAGCCGGCTACATAAATTTTGATTTTTCATTCTATTTTATTTTGAGATAAATCTTAAAATAGGTCGTACTTCATCAAATCTATTTTTTTCCCACTACCCAATTAATTAAAAGGAAATAGGGTTGTCTTTTGAAGGGTGTGTATCTAATATAGCATTTCAGGGTGTCATTATTTGGTTATTTTTCGCTTGTTTGTTTGTAAGGTAGAGTAGAGTACATTAAAATAAAATTTTTGATATTCAAAATTTTTTCCTTCTTTTTTAAAAAAATTCAAAATTTCTTCTTTTTTTTTTTGAGAGTCAAAAAGTCATCATTAAATTATAAATTTTTTTTACTTTTTATACAAAAAGTAAAAAAGATTCCCTATCAAGCAATTAAAAATAAAAAATCATTATAATTTCATTATATATTATTCTTTTTTGATTTTGAATTTACTCTACTTTATTTTACTTTATCCTACAAATAAACACGCCCTTTGGCTTGAGATAGTAGGTGGGTTTGTGTGGTTGACTGGCCATGTCTGTTCGCTTGTTTCTTTCTAACCATGTAGAATGTAACCAACCAGTCACCATCAACTCCAATATACATTGGAGAATTTTTTTAGAGAAAATTTCAAAATAGAGCTTAAGTTTTGTTACACAATGTGGAAAAGGACAAAATTAGATACACATGTCAAAATGGGCGTTAAATTGTTCAAATACCTTTCAATTCAGGACATCCGGTTCGATTGGTGACCGAACAGCCGGTTTGCCCTTTCTTTATAAACCCAAAAATGCCCTTAGGCTTAGGCTTTATGTTTTAGAGAAAAACAGACATGGTGTGTGTGGGGATTAGAATGTGATGAAGAGAGAGTGGTTGGTGATGGCAGTGGAAGAAGTCTTAGGTGGTATCAGGTAGTGGCTACTGACTGGCTTGGAATGATGGAGAGGAGAGTGTCGTGACTTCGGTTTGGGTGAGTTCTAGAGTTGTCTAAGGTGCAACAGGTTACCGTTGGCTTGAGTTGAATGGCTGGCTTTAAATAGTGTTTGATAATTGGTGCTTGATGAAGCAATAAATTTAGCTATAATAAAATGGGAGTTATGGGGTTTGTGAAGATGAGTTCAAGGTTTGCGGAGAGGACGAGAGATGATGTAACGTTCTGCACCTTAATTATACTATTATTATAGATTAAGCTATATTATAGCTAAATAAGCCGTTAGAGTCTAAGCGTGTCCATTTTAGCATTAGGATCGTGTGTGCGCAGTTTTATTGGATTTCGAGTTTGTCTAAACTTCGTAGGGGGTAGTTATCAATTTTAGGAAGTGTAGATGCTTTTTTTGTAGCTTTTGCGAATTATGAGGTTTGAGCTCATGGGGTAGCTCTCCTAATTCCATTATCCTTATCATTTTATCTGAACCAATTCAGACCTATCTTGTCTGCCAAATACTTCATTTCCTAAAATTAAGCCTTTTTATGAAAAAATACCTAAAAACCCATTAAAATAGGACAAAATTTCTCTTCCTCGAAACCATGCCAATAGTTAGTCATTGGAAAGCTAATTTTATTTCATGAACAGTGGCGCTGACAGTGACTCAATCCGACTTATGGTTCACAAGTTATGGACAAAACAAGTTTTAGCCAAATTATTATATGAGTGGCAGTTTTGTAATTTTACTTAAATCCCAACCCATTTCCTCTCTCCCCTCACTCTCTCACCTCACTCCCTCACTCTCACTCGTTTCACTCCCCCATCCAGAGACGAGTCTCTCTCCTCCCCATCTCTTTTCTCTTCTTTTCTTTTCTTTTCTTTTCATTCCCCTTTCTCTCTTCACTCTCATTTCTCATCTCTCACTCCCTCTCACCAACAGCGACGCCCATCTCCCCTCTCCACTCTCGATCGACCACCCACCCAATCGGCAGCTGCGATCCAAGATCCGGACTCCCCTTTGTTCGGCAACCACCACCGCCACCCACTTCCTCTTCCTTTCTTTCCTTCTTTTTCTATTTTCCTTATTTCCCCTTTTTCCCATTTCCTTCCTTCTTGCTGCCACCGCCGGGATCCACGCCTACTGCCGCCACCGGAGCTTCTCCTTCTCCTTCCATCTTCCTCCTCAAGCTTTCATCTTCCCAAGGAACCCATTTTCCAAGTTTTCCCCCAAACCAAACAACCCTAGGTAAGGTTTTGCTCCCCCATAAACTAGGTCATTAGAGTTTTAACTAAAATAGATTTTTGGCATGCTCATTAGCTTCTCTTAATCGTTTTTGTAGGTTTGATTTGAGTTGGGTTTGGATTTTCTTGAGTTTGAGCTTCTTTGGGGTTTCTTTGGTGAGCAAGGCATACCCTATTTTACCCTCTTCATCTAAGGCAAGTGGATTGACATATTTCAATAGTGATGTGCATGTATATTTGATTGATTTTAGCATTCTATTTGTCAATTGTACACCCTTTTGCTCATTTTGGGTTTTATGTTAAAAATGCTAGATTTAGGTGTGGTAATGTATGTGATGGATTGGTATGTTGGAGGTGATTTAAATGTGCTAAATGAAGGGGTGGGATACCCATTTTCTGCAGGTTAAGATGTGTGAGAAGAATTAAGGGCTTGAAACCCCATTTTATTGGGATTGTTCTATGGTGATGAAGGCCCGGGTGTGGGCTAGTTGTGGGACTGATTGTAGGGACATTTTACATGCATATTGGAGGGTAATTTGAGGACTTATTATGAGGGTCATTGGGGAGCAAATGTACCTCTCATAGATGGTATGATTTGTGTACAATGTACAAACTAACCGGATCCGGTTGATGTTGGACCTGGGCTATGCATCCTTCTGACTTAAATGAAATTAATTACCCAACCATACATCGCCTGGAGTTCGAGTAGAGTTGTTAGGTACACAAGTTGCCATCATTGACCTAGGCATGGCTTGTAATTCTTCCTTAGCCTTCCGGTTTGCATACTTTGCATTGTTATTACATTGTTTATGACTTTCTAGCGACTGTACCCTGTATTGGTATTGTATGGACCGTGTTGAGGCTTGGCTTGGTGTTTGGGATATGGGAGGACTACTCATTGTGGGTATGGATTTATGGTTGTGGACCGAATTATGTTGTGGAGTAGTTCCTCAATATTTGTATGGTATGTTTGGATTTAGCCAGCCCTTCACATTTGACTTAGGAACCTTTGTCCGCGTACCACTGAGTCGGCCTATGTGTGGGTTGTGTTGGATTGGGGTTTTCTGGACGACTGCAGATCGATATTGGTATGGTACAGATGTATCTTCTGATTCTGGACTGGGTGTGATGCACCCTATGGCGGCTTGACCAACCGTTCTGGACGGGGCCTTGTGCTCTATGACTCTGGACTGGGTGTGATGCACCCTATGGCGGACTGATCCACCGTTTTGAACAGGATGCCTATCATCCAAAGATGGTTTGGGCCACCGTACTCTGGGCCGGGTTTTACTCGGATATTGGCTTATGTGGTTGTGCATAATTGTGTAGCTATGGATTAGGATTCCGTTCTTTCTTATGCCTTTATTGTTCATCACTCTTATGATTATATATGTCTTTATTCCATTTTGACATTGTATATTATTGTGGTTTATGTTTATTCACTTGCCATCTACTGTTGTAGACTGATGTTGTAGTATTTGGTGTATAGGTACCGAGTCCTACCACCCCGAGGCGATGGAGGAGGGTGAAGCGCTACAAGCGCTTGAGCCAGGTGCTGAGTCCGAGTGGGGTGCAAATGATGGATATTGATCCATCTAGACCTGCACGCGAGTGACTAACATATTTTGAGATCTTAATGCTTTTCATTATTATTCTTTTGGCAGCCTGAGTTTTTGGTGGGCTTGCATTTAACATATTTGGTATAAATTTTTAAACTTTGAACTCAAACTCTAAACTTTACACCCCTTTTTTATGTGCAATACTCTGATTATTTTGATAATGCCAACTGCTAGATATTGCTTCCGCAGGTATTTGTGTTGGTATGAAATGTTAAACTCGCCGCGGACTAAAGATCCCGTGGTAAATTGATTAGGAGCCATGTGTCATGATGATTACAAAAAAAAAAAAAATATTGGCCCTAATCTCACGAAACCCCAGGTTAATATTGGGGGGTCGTGACAGTTGGTATCAGAGACTTGCATGTTTCTAGGAAATAAAAATGGATAGAAACAATAGGACGCGTGTGAGGATTTCGATTTTTCGTTAGATGGATTTTACCTACTTTGTGTATAAAGTCTATAAAGTTGCTTTCTAGCATAGGTTTGATAGGTATTTAACCTTCCCAGTTCTTTTGTAGACTATGGCTCATCAGGGGCGCCGGTCCCAGGATAATAATGGGGATGATTGTAATTCCTTGGATCCGCACTTTAATCAATTACTCCAAGCTCTTGTCCAAGCTCAAAATGCTCATACTGCACAGATGAGAGCCTTAGAGGCAGAAAGGGCTGCAGAAAGACAACAAGCTAGAGAGGAAAGAGCCGCTGATTAGGCTAGAGCTGATGAAGACAGGGTTGTTTTTCAAGCTCAATTACTAGCCGCCGCTGAAAGAGCCAGAGAGCCAATTCAGGTCATTTTACCACCCAGGGAAGTTGATCCAAATGACTTGTTTGAAAAATTCAGCAAGAGGTTCCCACCTGAGTTTGATGGTTCAGGGGACCCAATGTATGCAGACGAATTCATAGCACAATTAGAGAAAATCTTTGCTGTTTTCAGGTGTACTAAAAAACAACAAGTTGAGTTAGTTGCCTACAGGCTTAGTGGGATTGCTCGCCAATGGTGGGATACTGAGAAAGCTATAATTCATGCAGACACAGTGGTAGAGGCTGAGGCATGGGGAACTTTCTCGAAGGAGTTCCTTGACAAGTTCGTTCCAGAGTACTTGCGAGATCAGTGGAGGAAAGATTTTCAGAACCTAATGCAGGGCACCATGACAGTTCAAGAATATGAGTACCAGTTTATTAAGCTATCTCGTTACGCTCCCACGTTTATCACACCAACAGCGGAGAAGATCAGGAGGTTTGTTGATGGCTTGTCAGGAGACCTTACAATGATGATGGGGCGCCAACAGAGGGAAGTTTTTGCAGAAACAGTGAAGGATGCATATTGGGCAGAAGGACAAGTTAGAAAGAGAGTAGCAGAACTGGCTCTTTTGGGCAACCCAAAAGAGCCAATTCTGCTATTCTCTTTCTAAGTTGTCCTTCTGCCCAATATGCATCCTTCACTGTTTCTGCAAAAACTTCCCTCTGTTGGCGCCCCATCATCATTGTAAGGTCTCCTGACAAGCCATCAACAAACCTCCTGATCTTCTCCGCGGTTGGTGTGATAAGCGTGGGAGCGTAACGAGATAGCTTAATAAACTGGTACTCATATTCTTGAACTGTGGCCAGGGCAGCCGCAATATCAATCTAAGCAACCTTCAGGACAGAGTCAGCATAAGAAACAGAAATTTCAATCTCAGAGTTCCAATAGCCATAGTTTCAGCAGTCAAAGATATCAGTGTGAGAGATGCCGGAACAATCACCAGACGGAGAAATGTCATTGGGAGACAGGGAGTTGCTTCAAATGTGGGCATACCGGGCATAGAGCTCGTGAGTGCCCCACCACTAACAGTAGTGCGACTTCAACAGCATAGTCTGCAGCACCTCGAGCTCCTATGCAGCAGCAACCTTGGAGGCCCGCACAACAGCCCTACAGCAGCCACCTCGGGCCCCGCAGCAACAGCAATATCGACCACCTGCACCACAGGGATCGTAGTTTAGGGGATTAGCCCCTTAACATCAGCAGTTCAAGCCAACAATACAGCATGGTCAGGGACAGTTTAGGGGCCAGCAAAGCCAGCAACAACAAAAGAGTCAGCCGCGACCTCAGAAGACATATTTGTACATTTATTCTACTAATTTTAATTTTATTTTAAGTTAGAAACCCTAAGAGTGTATTATCCCTCTTTCAATTTATATAATTAAAAAAAAAAAAATAAAAGCAGCATGTGGATTTTTTAAAAATTTAGAAGAGGCATGTGGGCCGGCCACGGGTAGCATGGCCCAGCACTTTATGATTGGGCCGTGCTAAGCTGGCCGCCCTAGTACTTGGGCACTGCACACCACGGCACGGCTCGACATTCTACAAAGTGCATGACATGGCCTAGGCTATCTTCGGGACTGCTAAATGGGTTATTTTACCATTTATAAAAATATCAATGAGTGAACTTCTAGCCTCTTCACTACTCTATTGTCTCGAATCTGGGTGGCCCTCATATTTTGCAGCAGCCCTCTCCTTTTAAAAGTTGCCATGGACCGTGAAGATTGAAGAAGGCTATGAATGAATGGCCTCCAAATAATTTCAAACTGAAAACTTAGGAGAGGCGAGAAATGGATACTCAATTATAACGTCAGTAAATTAAATCCCAGATAAGTAGAGATCCGTTTCAATTATAATTATAATATATGAAGCTAAGTGACTTCAATTGCGAAATTAATATTGAATCTTTGACTATCCAATTGATTTTGACCACACAAATCTCAATTTTTGAAACCGATTTCAGTTGAAACAAGGCACTTGATTATCATTTAATTGACTGGGCAGTTAATAAATAGTTTTAAATCTCTATAAATTTAAATACCATTTAATTGATTCGGCGGTTACTAAATGATTTTAAATCTATATATTTTATCTCCATCTCTTCCACTACGACACTACCTATTTCTTCTTTCCTAAATGACAACTCATATGACCAATCATCTTTTCCTTCCTTGTCAAGGGATTTTTTTCTTTTTCTCATGTCGGTTGTAGGCTAATATTTATAAGAGATGGTGTGACTAAAAAAATACCACTTGGTGAGATCTATCTTTAAGTTAGTAAGATTTGAAATTATTTGGATATTGTTGGTGTATTTCAAATATTATTATATGAAAGTTGAGTTTGAAATTTTTATTTCTATATATTTTTTGGATTAAAGATTGCTTAATTATTCCATATTTATCTATATTTTATTTTTCTATAAATATCTCTATATGTATAAAGGAATATTATATTTTTAAATTTTTATAAATCTTTAAATTTATTTTTATTTCTTATATAATGAATTATATTGCGCCCATGCTAAGCATTGGGCATGGTTTTCTAGTTTTTATGAGGATTGTAAAATTATAGTGACAGTAGAATGCATAGGAATTGAGTGCATCTAGTTACATACCTTAAGTGTGTAAAAAAATCATAGATGAGTTTTTAAATCAAATAATCTTCTCTTTTACGGAAATATAATAAAAAGAAGAAGAGAAATACTAGGGTTATAGCTTAGTATTCATTTCATATATTCTTTTAATTTGAATTTCAAAAAATAATGTTCAGGTATCAATTTATGGTATGAGTGCTATATATTTGATTCTTAAAATTTTTAATACAAACAAGCAGATTAAAGAAAGAGTAAAAGACTCGCCGTAAGAAATGCATTTGCTATTAAAAGGGACCGAAGACTGAATAGTAACTTATACTAATATATTATTCCAGAGGTCATCTTGCTATGCCCAAGGCACTTCTTCCAACCTAGAGATGGTTCAATTGATTTAGGACCATAATTTGCTTTTCAAAATTGTGGGTTTAAGGTGTGTAAACCTACTAAGACTACAAATAATTTACTCGATTGTCGGAGCTTATAGTATTGGAACACCCTTCCCATTGGCTGAGAATAGATGCTTTTGATTACTTGGTCTATCCGGCATTTTATTTTCAATAATTCTTTATTGAAATCCATTTTACGACAATGCGGAACAAATTAGATTCCTTGACATTGGGTCCCACCAAGTTGGAGGTTATTAGGTAGGAACCAAACCATTTTTGGATGTCAGATAGGTTTTTGTCTATTCTTAACAAGGCGCCCCACTGAAGAGCTCACGTGCTTCACGTGCGTGCTGTCCACTTGTTGGAGAAAGTGACCTGTCTATGACACGCTCACTGTGCAAAGTGTACGATAGTCCACAGTTACCGCCCCTCCGAGAGCAATCAATCAGCTGCTTCAATCAGACGATCCTGATCGCTGCTGAGAAGCCTCGAACTGGAATCAACGACGAGACGAGAATGGGTTTTTCCTCCGCCACCCTGATGAACCTTGCAATCCCACCGCACAACGCTGTGCTCTCCGGAAAAGATGCCAACCTCAAACACCAAATGCCAAAACCTCTTGTTCAGGTTCTAAATCTATCGCTTTCTCATCACACCTTCATTTTTTTTTCGTTTTTGTTGGTTTCTTCTTCTGGGGTTGTTTGGATTCAGAGAAAATGGAGTTGTACAAAAACTGTTTTTAGTTACCGATCTTCTTTCAAACGCTCAGGCTTGCTATATAAATCCAGCTCTGCTGTTCTTTTTCTCTTCAGTTGTCTTTGATCTACTGATATGAGTTTTTTTTTTTTTTTTGGGGGTGGTCTTACATGTGGATTGTTAAGTAAGTGCAAATATTAAATGCGCTGTAGCTTATGTGATTTGTGTAAGTGGATGTCGTGGGCCTACTTAGATACAAGTTTGTTAGGGAGAGATGGAGAGAGTTCTACGGGTGGCAAAGGGTGATTTAACCACCTACAAGTTTAATGGCATCAGATGTATATATTTCCTTGAGATTGTACCCAAAGGTGAGTGAAGTGTAAAATTGGGTTTGATGATAGATTCTGATATGAAAAGAGTGGCCGAGTGTCCCCCCAGTATTGGACTTTTCTTGCCTTCGTAGGAGAACATATTCCGAGCGTGATCATGGGCCATCATTTGGACTTACTTATGGGGCGTACCTGGGCCACACCAATCATGGGGCAGGCGGGGGAGAAAATTTCTTACTTCATGGCCCTCAAGTAACAAGCTAGGCATATATTTTTAGAAGTTAAAATCCAACAATGGGTTAGTGTCAAATTTGGGCTTATGCGTGCTTGCAGAGGAATGAGTGTGAGGAGGTTGGATTGACTGTAGGAGTTCCGATGTCCTTAAAAAAGGGGGGGCCACATGGTGTCTCTCATGAGAGACATCCTCACGTGAGCATTGGCTGGAGATATTGCAGTGAGGCCGATGGTGTGTATTTCATTTGCAGGCCTACTGCTTTTGCTTTCTTTAAATTTTGCGGAGGGAAAGTTTAGCACTATTTGCACCAGCTTGTGTGAACACTTGAAAACATTTTGTGGTTAATGAATCTCAGTGTCCCTACTGGTAGGTAATACGGTAAGAAATCCTATAAGGGCAGTTGTAGTGGAGAACATTTCATTCAAGGAACATACACAAGGACAGTAACGGGCCTTGAGGGAAGAATAGAAGAGTTACTCTTACTACTTGAGAGGGAGAACAAGGAGGATAAGGAGGAGACCAATGAAGACATTGGGTGAAGTATGAGGGAAAGGAATAACCTTGTGTGGTGTAACACAATAAAGCAATGTCCAAGGGAAACTAATCCCTTTTAAGAGCATGTTCAACTAATTCTAAGGATTCCTTGGTGCCATGAAAATCCTCCAAGTTTTCTCAGGTGCCCCTTTCATAGTTTTGTGTGGTATTTTTTTTCTAATGCAAAGAAAGGAAAAAGTTGAACTGAGTTTCCTTCAGTCCATAGAAACCATTTCATGTTTGAAGGGAAGGCGGTGTCTTCCATAAAAACTGCTTTTCCATGACCATGTTGAAATAGAAATCCATGGAACATGGAATTTCAAAATTGCACAAACCTGCCCTGAATGAAGTAGTGAGGAAGACATGATGGATTTGGAATTGCTTAAATGTGACATATGCTAGTAAATATGGTTAAGTGGAAAGTTCAACTGACAATGCCTTCCTAAAATGGACAAGGCTTTGATAATGATGATATATTGAATTAGTAGCCCAACATCATAGATGATGTTTGGTCCAGAGTATGTCAAATCATGAATGCTTCCCATAAGGCTTGTGAAGTATTTAAGATGTTGAGATTTAAAGTTAGTTTTGTGATTATAACCAAAAAGCCAAGGTTAGCGAGGAAATTACAAGGTGTGAAGTTAAAAATTTCCAAACAAGGAAGTTTTTAGGCAGAAGTTTAAAGAAATATCTTAACATGATTGCTGAGCAACTAGTTGAAGTTGAATCAGATATTTTCATGTAACTAGAAGTTTCAATGTGGTGTACCTGTTATTTCTGTAAGGCGAGCAGAAATCTAGTAGAAATCCTTTAAATGACTGGCAATTGTTTAGAAGGGTCTCCTATAGCCTCTATACATGTACCCTTTATTGGTGATGTAGGAATTGAAGTATTGCGATGAAATTGTGTTGTGTGGCCCTTCATTCTGAAGTGTTTCTTGTTGTTGTAGGCTCTATTCCTGTGTATGTAGAACAGCAGAGCTTCTGAATCAAGCTCAATGTATATCTATTGATTTGGTGTTCGAGCTTAAGGCTCATGATGAAGAACGGATTGGTGCAATTTCAAGTTCTTCAACTCACTAGAGGCTGTGAGAGCTTGTGCATTCAAATGAAAGCATTGTTGGGCTCTCAGGCTGTATGTGAAATTGTGGGAAGGGGTTCTGTTCAGCCAGCCATAACAAAACATGAACATGGCTTCACTCTAAATCAGGGAATTTTTGAGATCCAAGAAAGATAAGAATACCCACTTTCTCATCCAACAAGGAATGGAAGAAGCTACATCTGAGAAGATTGTGGGTGCTTCTATTTCCCCAAAGCATTGGAGATTCTTTGAAATTCTGATGGGGGAGCAGATAAAGTAAAGACATATGCAGGCAAACTTGAAGCTTTAAATATGGGGATTGAATCAATTTAAGATTTACATTTTCAGGAGCTGGTGATAGTAAATCAATTTTGGTGAGCCAGTGAAAATCTAAATAACACTTGACTGTGGGAAAAATCTTATGATTGTTGGATTCAGATTAAAGAATTTGACCGTATTGTCGTGGCTTTTGAAGAATGAAAGGATATGGACTCTCATGAATGAGAAGTATCACCAACAAGATTCATCATTCATTAGAGCTGTCCCTTGAAACAAACGTCTCCTTCAAAGTTTAAAAGAGACTCTAGAATCAATAGAAGTGAAATAAGCCAAGCTTATGGTGATGGTAGGGGAAATGGAGGAAGTGACAAATGAATTTCTTTTTATTGATAATGGAGAAAGTGGCCAACCCCTATGAAAGATGGAATGTTTTAATTTCAAGTTAATGTTCTTAAGTTGCTAACCAATATACCAGAACCGTCTGGGTGTTAACGGTGCAACAAACTAACTACTTAACACCCCCCCTTGGGGGGACACCGCCCGGATGCGAAGCATGCATCACACATGAAGCGGCATGAGGCTTTTTCTAACCTACGCAGATTCAAACCCGGGATGTGTTGGCTCTAATACCATTTCAAGTTGCTAAACAATACACCCAAAATGTATAGGCATTAAGGGGTCGTTTGTTTGTAACCATTTACATAGGTAAATAAATCACACGGGTAATGATTACGCATAAATCATATTTATTTGGTGTGAATCCAATTCACATGTGTAAAAATCATATGTAAATGATGTGAAAAACAACTCACAAAAGGGTCCTTCATTGTCACATCTCATCAGATGGTCATTTGTTATGCACATCACTGTTAATGTGTGCGTGCTATAGTACTGCGAACATCCAAATGGGGGTTACTGTGTTTTTGATTTTTTTTCACTATTATAGGACCCAAAACAATAATCTGAACCATTAATAATCTACATAAGGCTAAAAACAGCTGCCACACGAAATTTCAGCAGTTGGATTGTCCTAGATTGTGAGATATTTGGCAAATAATACAGACCATTAGATCTATAATCTGGATTTCTGTGGGCCTCCTTTGCAAGATCCGAACCATTCATTAGCTCTAAAATGGCGAGAACAACTAGGAAGTTAAGTTTCAGATCATGAATCCTCATGATCTGTGAGAAAATAGTGACAAGCATTTATAACTGTTGATATTCCTCTCTCAAATTGACATGATTTAGTGTGTACACTGCCCAGTCCCTTTTTTTTTGTTTTTTTTCGTTTATTTGGCCTTTTATTTCAAGATCTGAACCTTCTATCTTTTTTAGAATATCCAAAATGGCTTTTAAATCAAATTTTAGCTGTTGAATCATCCTACATTGTGAGATATTTGGCAATCAATTCAAACCATTAGATTTAAAATATGGGTTTCTGTGGGGCCGCTTTTCAGGATATGAACCGTTCATCATATTTGAAATACCGAGAACAGCTAGGTGGTCAAATTTCATATCATAATTCTTCAAAACCTGGGAGAAAATTGTGAAAACCTTTATAAGCGTTGATGTACTTTAAATTCACATGTGCAAACTGGTGAAATTGACAAACAATGAAATCTGAATCACATGTGAGTCTTTTGCATATGCAATTGATTCACATGTGATTCATTTACTCATGTGAATCATTTTCACACAAAACAAATGACCTCTAAAGGTGCAGCAAACTAACTAGTTAACAAATGTCACAACTATAAAGTTATGACCATTTTTCTTTGAAACGTAGAAGGCCTACTACTAATAATGTCGTGGAGAAAAGCTAATCATGCAGAAAACTAAAATACAAAAATAGATCTGTGTTATTAGCATACAAAGGAAAGTCGAGAAAAACACATGGTATCTTGATAACAGTCAAGTAAACAAGTGTGGAAATGAGCATCTTTGCTGAAGTTGATGAATTGTTAAGCAGCCAAGTTATATTTAGACAATTTTCAATGGGTAATGGTTGCCCCATGATATTAGTGGTAATTCTATCAAAAAATCTCTCTGTGAAAAGGGGTGTCTTTCTGCTATGAGTTATCAGCTTTTCCAGATAAGAATATTAGACAAAGGAATGGAGGTTGAATGGTTGAGATTGTTGGGGAGCTTGTGGAACTCTTCTCCTCTATGTGATCACTTAGGAATTTCAACAAATACAAAAGATGCACAATCCAATCTAAGGAACCATAACAAATAATAATGAAGGAAAAATGAGGAGAGGAAAAGCAAAGAAGGAACACACCAATATACGTGGAAGACCCTCTAAAATAAGAGGAAAAAACACCACGATGCCTTCTAATGAAATCCACTATGCAAATGAGAGATTACTAGCTTCTACCTCTCAAGTTAGTAGCTTGAGGAACACTATCTCATGTATAAGAAATCCCCTTTTTCACTCTCTTGTTGGAAAAGAAAAGAAAACAATATCTCTCTTTCTCACTCTCAACAAGAGGAATGCACCCAGTAAACAATGGCTTCTCTTCTTCTCTCTCAACCTTCTCTTGTTGCTTGTTAAGATTTTTATTTGAAATAAAGAAGAGAATGGGGTTTTAGGAATCTCTATACTCACACATATGAATGACGCATGTGGACTTAAGTGGAAACCCATGCATGGGCCTTCACATGAGGATGTGCCCAAATAACCCAACAATATTACCATGTCCAAAGCATAAGCATACTTTAGAAGTATCTTTGAGATGCCTAAGAATCCACTTTACTGCAGCCCAATGCTCTTTGACAGGATTGGCAAGAAATCCGCTCACAACACCAACTGCATGTGCGATGTACGACCTAGTACACACCATAGCATGCGTCATGCTTCCCATTGTCGATGCATAAGGAGTTGTCGCCATCTCTTTTTTCTCCTTCTCATTCGAAGGGCTTTAAGTAAAATTCAACTTAAAATGTCTTGCAAGAGGTGTTCCAAACTGGCTTTGCATTTTTCATGTTGAACCAGTCCAATATTTTCTCAATATACTTCTCTTGCGATATAATGATGCAGGACGATGCAAACTTAATCTATTGCCATGTAGTAAAAGTGCTGAAATCAGAAAGGGCAGAAAATTCAGATCTGGATCTGAAATTTGTCTAAGATTCAGATCTGGATCAGTACGAATTCCAAGGGTGGGTCAACATTAGATCTAGACCCTTATCACAGATCCCGCAGTAATAGTTCCCAGATTTAATAGCGGATCTTAATGGAAGGCAGAACTTCCAACACTTAGGGCTTGTTGGTTCAGTTGTTCAAGATCAGATCTGGGCTCTTGTGGTGGCTAGTAGATACTCAAGAAGAGAAGAGTAGAAGAGATAGAGAATACCTTTATTGGGCTCTCACCAAACTCCAATCACAGGAGGCGTTAGAAGTGGTTGGCAAGAAGGTGGCTTGCAACCAAGTGGAGAAGAAGAAGAAGAAGCTCTTTTCTTATTCCAGAATTTTTTTTTCTTACATGCATCATAATGGTGGAGAAGACCTAGCCCTAGATTTAAAGGATTTCTCCAACCAAAAAAGGAAAAAGGAAAAGAAGAAAGAAAAGATAAGAAAGGAAGGAAGAGAATAAAAGGAGGGAAGTTAGGATCTTGCGCAAGCTAGACTTGCGCACCTTGGGATTCGTGCGCAAGTCTATCTTGCGCAAGAATCTTTTGGTTTCTTTTTTTTTTTTCACTTAAATGGTGGTCCCCCTTTTACTCCCTTACTTATTACATAGACAAAACGAAACGGGTCCCTCTACAGACTCTAATAAAAAACTTAATTGGGACCAACTAATTAAACAATTAGACTATGGGACCAAACAAATAACTTAAGGGAAGAAATAAATTAAACATGGGACCCAATACATTAACATATCAAACCATGGGCCCTCCAAACAAAACAAATCCAAGGACCCCTTCACTTCTCCAATCCATGTGCCACTTCCCTATGTGGGGCCTTCACTGTAATTGTGCACATGGGCCTTCGATGCTCCGCCATCGTGATCAAACGAAATCCAACCGTCGGATCTCCTCCGAAAGATAATCCAACGGTGGATTTGTATTTTCTTCGCGTTCAATGCCATAGTACTGATCATCCAACCAAATTAGAGCTTGATCGGCTGCCCTGCGCTTTCTTCTCTGATAAACTTTGTATGGTTTTGGGGAATTTGGTAAGATGTCCCCATCATTGCCCCGCGGCTGCGAAAATCTCACCTCTGGTGAGATGAAACTATCAAAGCGTTCCAAGAGATCGGGATCAATGCGCTGCAATTCAGTCCTTGTGATCCAGGTGCTGTCATGCTGAGGTCGATCCTTCCATTTGACAAGGAATTTTTGAATGCCCCCGTGTTTGGTGGAGACCAACTGGTCATCCAATATGTCTTCTACTACATCCTGCAACTGAGCTTTAGTTTTAGGAGGGGGGGTCGGTTGGGGAAGGTGAGAGAAGGATGCTGGTTCAAAATTAGGTAACGGAGAAGAAACACCGTATGGCTCAATGGGGGATGGTGTGGGGCCATGAAAAGGAACAAGGTCTTCAATGTTGAAAGTGGAACTAATGCCCATATCAGAAGGAATGTCCAGCACATACGCATTAGGACCCAACCTGTTCAAAATCTTGTATGGACCCATACTGCGAGCCTGTAATTTCTTGGCAATTCCCTGCGGGAATCGTTCAGGCCTTATGCGAACCATTACATCATCACCCACCTGGAATTCTGTGAATCTGCGATGTGAATCAGCAGATAATTTGTACTGTGTATTATGTAAATTAATTTGTTTCCTGATTTCAGCATGTAATGCATGTATGCGTTGAATGAATGCATCAGCAGACTCAGAAGGACGATGAATGGATGAGATGGGAATGAGATCTATAGGCATTCTAGGTTTGTAACCAGTGACAGCTTCAAATGGACTCATGCCTATGGACCTATTTACAGAACTATTGTATGCAAATTCAGCTATTGGTAAAACAGATTCCCATGTTCGCACATGTTCACCCACAAGACACCTCAACAGATTTCCCAAACTTCTGTTCACTACCTCAGTTTGTCCATCAGTCTGTGGATGATAGGCAGAAGAAAATTGCAATTTAGTGCCTAAGAGTTTCCACAGTGTTTTCCAAAAATAGCTAGTGAACTTCACATCCCTGTCAGACACAATGGTCTTTGGGACACCATGAAGGCTGACAATACGCTCGAAAAAGATCTTCGCGATATGCGAAGTGTCAGAAGTTTTTGAGCATGGAACAAAATGGGCCATTTTGGAGAAACGGTCCACAACGACAAAGATGGAATCGTGCTGCTTGGATGTCTTAGGAAGCCCAAGCACGAAGTCCATGCTAAGATCTTGCCAAGGTGCGTGAGGCACTGGCAAAGGAGAATACAGGCCGGTATTCTGCTTGCGTTGCTTTGCTAATTGGCAAGTACGGCAACGCGCAATCGTGTGTGCAACATCTCGTTTGAGACTTGGCCAGTAAAAACGATCTTCCCCGAGAAGGATGGTCTTATCCCGACCAAAGTGACCTCCCACGCCTCCCGCGTGGAGTTCCCAAATTAAAAACTCTCTCATGGAAGTCCGGGGAATGCAGATCTGATTACCTCTAAAGATATAACCGTCTTTCAATGTAAATCGATCAATGCTTCTTAGAGGATTGTCAGAAAGTGAAGCATACATATCCCCAAAATCAGGACAAGTAGGGTATTCATCTCGAAGACGATCAAACCCTGTGACTTCGACATTCATGGAGTGAATTAAATGGATCCTGCGACTTAATGCATCAGCTGGTTTATTATCCACTCCCGCCTTGTGTTTTAACACGAAAGTGTATTCCTGCAAAAGTTCAACCCATTTGGCATGTTCTCCTTTCAACTTAGATTGGGAATTTAAGTATTTCAAAGCGTCATGATCAGAGAACAGGACAAATTCTTGCGGCAAAAGATAATGTCGCCAATGTTTAAGGGTTTGCACTAATGCGTAGAATTCCCTTTCGTAATTGGAATACTTCTGTCGCTTAGCATCATTCGGCTTTTCGCTGAAGTAAGCGACTGGGTGTCCTTCTTGGCTCAAGACACCTCCGATTTCCACACCCGACGCGTCACAAGCCACTTCAAAAACTTTAGAAAAATCGGGCAATCGCATGACAGGGGCCTCTGTCATTTTAACTTTAATCTCCTGAAAAGCGGTAGTAGCAGCTGGGCTCCAACGAAACTCACCCTTTTTCATGCAATCTGTGATAGGAGCCATGATGGTACTAAAGCCTTTAATGAATCGACGGTAAAATGTGGCCAGACCATGAAAGCTACGAACCTCATGAATATTGGATGGAATTTTCCATTCAACAATAGCTCTAATCTTCTCAGGATCAACAGCCATGCCCGCAGCAGATATTACGAAACCTAAGAAAACCAAATTATCCGCCATGAATGTGCATTTCTTAAGGTTTGCGTATAGTTGTTCTTTCCGCAAAGTATTACAAACTTGCCACAAGTGTTTAAGATGTTGTTCTGTAGTAGTGCTGTAGATAAGAATATCATCAAAGTAGACTACCAAGAACTTACCAATAAATGGCCTCAACACTTGTGTCATGACCCACATAAAAGTACTTGGTGCGTTTGACAACCCAAATGGCATGACAAGCCATTCATATAGCCCATCCTTCGTTTTGAAGGCAGTCTTCCATTCGTCGCCAGGACGAATACGAATCTGATGGTAGCCACTCTTAAGGTCTATCTTGGAAAAGATAGTAGCACCAGCCATCATGTCAAGCATATCATCTAACCGAGGTATTGGAAATCGATACTTAACGGTAATCTTGTTGATAGCTCGACTATCCACACACATCCTCCACGTTCCATCTTTCTTTGGAGTCAATAGTGCGGGAACAGCACAAGGGCTTAAGCTTTCCCTAAGGAAACCCTTGGCAAGAAGCTCCTCTACCTGTCGTTTTAGTTCTGCATGTTTTGCAGGATTTAAACGATAATGGGGCAAGTTAGGTAGGGTCGCTCCAGGAACGAGGTCAATTGCATGCTGAATATCACGCATGGGTGGGAGCTCGTTCGGTAAGTCATCGGGAAAGACATCCCTAAACTCACGAAAAACTGGTTCCACGGCACGTGGAACATCAATAGTGGACTCCTTACCAACATCCGTAGAAACTACGGCATAAACAATAGGATCCTCTTTAGAGCCCTTATGAGTCCTCTCATCTAACTCAGCCTGGAACTCACTTGCACTTAAGATGTGTAAACCCTTGGTTGTAGGAGTGGAAGCACTAGTACTGGGTTTAGCACTGTCTTTAGGGTTATCCTTGCCTTTAGGGGGTAATGGATGTAATTTTACCTTCTTGTCTTTGAATTGAAAGGCACAAATGTTTGTACGCCCAAAGTTGGTAACATCCATATCATAAAGCCAAGGTCTCCCTAAAATGATATGTCCCACGTCCATGGGAACCACGTCACACCAAAGCTGGTCCTGATAGGTGGACATACTAATTGGGACCAAGCACGGTTGGGTCACGGGAATGGATGTAGAATCCACCCAAGAGACGCGGTATGGCTTAGGGTGTGGAACAGGGGTCAAGCCCAGTCTAGACAAGTTATTGGCTGACACCACATTGGTACAGCTCCCGCTATCAAGAATGATCTTGCAGCTCTTCTCATTACACTTGACGTAGGTATGAAAGATGGAAGTTCTACGCCAATCCTCATTTTCTTGAATGGTCAATGCACATCTTACAACCATTAATTTTGGTGGATCATCTTTTGTTAAAGATTGTGCATTTCCAGGTTGAGGATAAGAGGGTGTAAATCGAAGAAAGGATACCCGATCTTCCGGATTTTCACAATCCTCATCGCTAGGCACAAAATCCGGGATATAGGTATCTACCGTAGGATCATTCTCATCTTCTACGTCTTCTACGCAGAGATTGATGTTGCGGGTAGGACATTCACTGGCGTAGTGTCCATAACCGTGACATTTATGGCAGGTGAGAGATTTAGAACTGCCACTAACGATTCCTTTGCCTTTGTTATCCCTAAATGTACGCGGTCCATTCGTGGGATTACGGGTAAATTGGGAATTTGAATTAGATTTGTTACCCGAGGAATAAGGCTTGGAATCTGTTCCCCGATAATCACTGCGTTTAGCTTGCTTGTTTTTCATGGCTATCTCGAGGTTAAGGGTCACCTCGTAAATGTCTTCTAAGCTAGCCGTTTTTACAGTGATTAGTTTCCTTTGAAATTCAGGGCGAAGACCTGTTCTAAATTTTGAAATTCGCTCAGGAAGGTCTTCTTGGGTATTACATCTTAAATTAAGTTCTTCGAACTTATTGATGTATTCGGTCACGGACATGCTACCCTGCCTAAGGTTAGACTTTTGATCTAAAAGTCTATCCCTGTAAGATTGGGGCTGATACTTGACCCGTAAGTGTTCCTTCATTTCATCCCAAGTATCAATAGGTGCCTCATGGCGACGCTGTAAACCCCGCTCAAGATCAACCCAGTACAAACGGGCTTGACTCACCAATTTCATTTTGGCGAATCGGACATTTCTTTCTTCAGACATATCATACCAATCAAAATAATGGTCCATGTCAGATTCCCAATCAGAGTAGACCCTAGGATCAATGTGACCATCAAAGGTTGGGCCTTCAACCTTTACACTTCTCAGGGCCCACTCTTCAGGATTCCGTCTTCTACCTTGGGGCCTACGGTCATCACCCGCCTCAGATTCGAGGTCGGTCTCATTATTTTGCTCTCTACCCCTATGTCTCCCTTGTGGGCGATTCCGAACATGACGATGCCCGTCATCATCACGTTGGGACCTTTCAATCTGTTCGAGGCATGCCTCGAGACGAGTTGTGGCCTCATGAAGGCGGATGTCAGATAGCGCCTGCATGGCAGCCAACCTCTCATTCATAATGACATTGTTCTTGGCCAGCGCCTCATCCATCAACTTGGAAATTTGGGATGAATCCATTGTAAGGTGTTCGGGTTGGAAATCCCTACCACTCCTAGTGGGCATACAAGATGGATGCTAAGATGACTATCCTAAATTTATTATGCACTGCTGGAAATAATTGCAGAATTGAAATATGATGCAATGATATGATGCAATGATATGTTATGCACTGCTGAAATTAATTTCAGAACTGAAATCAGATTCAGATGCGATGCAATGATGTTATGATGCAATGCTGAAAATAATTTCAGAACTGAAATATGATGCAATGATGTGTTATGTACTGCAGAAAATATTTTTCAGAACTGAAAAGCAACTGCAGTTGTGTTGCGATGCTGTGTATGCTCTGCAGAGAAAAATTTCAGAACTGAAAATCAATTGCAGATGTGCACTGCTGAATAGATTTCAGATCTGTAAATTGCAGACGTGATATGATGAATGGTGGACTGAAACCAACAGATTTCAGATCTGTAATCTTCCAGAACTGAAAATACACTGCTGCAGTAATTTCAGATTTGAAAAGAAGTTCCAGAACTGAAAATACACTGCTGCCAGAACTGAAACTCAGATCTGTAATTTTCCAGAACTGAAACTAATTGCAGAACCCTAAGTGAACCTATGGCTCTGATGCCAAAATTGATGCAGGACGATACAAACTTAATCTATTGCCATGTAGTAAAAGTGCTGAAATCAGAAAGGGCAGAAAATTCAGATCTGGATCTGAAATTTGTCTAAGATTCAGATCTGGATCAGTACAAATTCCAAGGGTGGGTCAACATTAGATCTAGACCCTTATCACAGATCCCGCAGTAATAGTTCCCAAATTTAATAGCGGATCTTAATGGAAGGCAGAACTTCCAACACTTAGGGCTTGTTGGTTCAGTTGTTCAAGATCAGATCTGGGCTCTTGTGGTGGCTAGTAGATACTCAAGAAGAGAAGAGTAGAAGAGATAGAGAATACCTTTATTGGGCTCTCACCAAACTCCAATCACAGGAGGCGTTAGAAGTGGTTGGCAAGAAGGTGGCTTGCAACCAAGTGGAGAAGAAGAAGAAGAAGCTCTTTTTTTATTCCAGAATTTTTTTTTCTTACATGCATCATAATGGTGGAGAAGACCTAGCCCTAGATTTAAAGGATTTCTCCAACCAAAAAAGGAAAAAGGAAAAGAAGAAAGAAAAGATAAGAAAGGAAGGAAGAGAATAAAAGGAGGGAAGTTAGGATCTTGCGCAAGCTAGACTTGCGCACCTTGGGATTCGTGCGCAAGTCTATCTTGCGCAAGAATCTTTTGGTTTCTTTTTTTTTTTCACTTAAATGGTGGTCCCCCTTTTACTCCCTTACTTATTACATAGACAAAACGAAACGGGTCCCTCTACAGACTCTAATAAAAAACTTAATTGGGACCAACTAATTAAACAATTAGACTATGGGACCAAACAAATAACTTAAGGGAAGAAATAAATTAAACATGGGACCCAATACATTAACATATCAAACCATGGGCCCTCCAAACAAAATAAATCCAAGGACCCCTTCACTTCTCCAATCCATGTGCCACTTCCCTATGTGGGGCCTTCACTGTAATTGTGCACATGGGCCTTCGATGCTCCGCCATCGTGATCAAACGAAATCCAACCGTCGGATCTCCTCCGAAAGATAATCCAACGGTGGATTTGTATTTTCTTCGCGTTCAATGCCATAGTACTGATCATCCAACCAAATTAGAGCTTGATCGGCTGCCCTGCGCTTTCTTCTCTGATAAACGTTGTATGGTTTTGGGGAATTTGGTAAGATGTCCCCATCATATAACCAAAGCTTTTTCCCTTGTCTATCTTGAAAGATTTGCATTCCCAAAATTTCCTTGGTTGGTACTATGTCTTTAATAGCAAAAGACATGCTTAAATCCTTCTTTAACCTATCAATCATATGCATGTCTTGCCCAACAATCAACATATCATCCATAAAATGATGAATTTACCTTTGGAAAACTTTTTAGAGTAGACACAATATTTGCCTTTGATCTACGATAGCCATTGTACATTTGGATCTGAGATGTGTTACAGTTAGAGTTATTACAGCTGAAGAAGATTAAGACGAAGATAAATCTGTTAAACATGATGACAAAGGCCTTACCAAAAGATAAGTTTGAGTTATGCTGAAGCTTGGTGGGATTTTATCTTCTATGAGCTTTGAGATTGTTGAGCCATTTCCTATGCAAGATGGATCCCTCATGAGTCTAGAGGGGGAGACTATTGGGTCATTTGTGCCCATCCTTGTGTGAAGGCCCATGTTTGGGTTCCCGCTTAAGTGCACGTGTCACTCACATGTGTGAGTGTGGAGATTCTTAAAACCCTATTCTCTCCTTTATTTCAAATAAAAATCTTAAACAAGCAACAAGAGAGGGTTGAGAGAGAAGAAGAGAAGCCATCGTTCACTAGATGGGTTCCCCTTATTGAGAGAGAAAGAGAGATTGTTTTCTTTTCTTTTCCAACACGAGAGTGAAAAAAGGGATTTCTTGTATATGAGATAGTGTTCCTCAAGTTACTAACTTGAGAGGTAGGAGCTTGTAATCTCCCATTTGCATAGTGGATTTAATTAGAAGGCTATGTGGTTTTTCCTCTTATTTTAGAGGGTTTTTCACGTATATTGGTGTGTTCCTTCTTTACTCTTACTCTCCTCATTTTTCGTTCATTATTACTTGTTGTGCTTGCTTGGATTGAATTGTGCATCTTTTGTATTTGTTGAATTCCTAAGTGATTCATATCGAGGGGAAGAGATCCGCAAGCTCCCCAGTAGAGATTGACAATGTCTTGTCTCTGCTTTATATAAGTTTATTATGATCTATTACAACACCGATAAAAAATGATATACTTGAAGTTAGTGTATATTAGAATCCTCAAATCCTTACATAAAGGGTATATCATTCAGGTATATTGCAATGTATTCTTCTGAAGTATAATACTAAGCTGTTATGCGATCAATATCATACCCTGTAGATATATTTTTTAGAGTAGACACAAATGTACAGCAGCCTAATGTTGTGCAAGATTATTGCTTTGTGTTTTCCTTCATAACCACTCATGGATTGTGTCAGAGGTAACTATTTGACTGCCATACCCAACACAACATACCCCACCCCACACCCGCCCAAAAAAAAAAAAACAAAATCATAAATCCACAACCCATTCAAGCTCACTAAAGGCCCATGAATATGGTATTTTCCCTAATTTGATACTAATTTGAATTATATTCACTCTTAGATTAAATTTTATAAAAACACTAGCTTGAGAAACCTCTAAACTCAAGGGTCCCTAGATCAATGGTTGTGATGTTCTCATTGAAATGATTTTTACCCAAAATAAAACCTACAATAAGGTCCTTCTATCAAATTATATTTCAATGATTGGCATGTATCCAAGTTGGCCCGACATGGGACTTGCAACGTTTCACCCCTCACATGATATGTGAGAGGCACCCGTTACCAGAATGTAACCCTTTTAAAAGACAGGCTTCTAACATATCAAGATGAATTAGGAACTTCTTGTCGTACTCTACCATATCCACATTTTGGCCACAACTCACCCACTCCATACATGGCTCTTATTTGGGCTTGTTGGAAAGTCATTCAAAAATCTTTAAATCAGGACAGTTTTGCAACAGTATTATATCATATGATTTATGAATACTCCAATTTGAATTATGAAAATCCAACATCTGCCATTGCCACATATGTAATTGGCGAGAATTTTAACCAATTATACAAGTATGTGTCAATATCACTGTCAATCTTGGACTGACGAAAATGGTGGCATCTCTAATGCATTGATCATCACCATCTAGTCTTGGCTTTTGTTTGTTTTATGTGCAAGATCTTAGACTTTTGGACTACGAATAATGGTAGATAGTTGCATAAAACAGAACACAGGATTATCTTTGCTTTTGGCTAACAATCTGCATGTATCCCTTCCTAGTATTTCATGTAAATGTTAATTGGATTTTATTTAGTGTCTATCTTCAATATTGAAGAAACAAACGTGCTTCCCTCTTACAGTTGAAAAGCAAGTCAAATCACGAACCACCACGGCTAAAACTCTCCCGACGAGATGCAATGATCTGCTTCACTACGTCTGTGGCAACCACCCTTTTACCAATGAATCCTGCAAATGCTCGCATTTTGAATGCAGATATCATCCAGCAGTTCATGGACAAATTCCGTGAAATGGCAGGAATTTCAAAACCAAAGGCAGAAGGTGAGAAAAAAAAGCCACCAGTCCCCTTGAATGACCAGCCAAAGGATAAGAATGAGAAGTCCAATGAGAAAGCTGCAAACTCAAAACTCGAACCAAAGGAGGCTGAGAAGCCCCAGGAAAAGGCAGAAAATTCTAAACCAAAGGTTGATGTTAGTAAGGGTGATGAGAAGCCAGCAGCACCAGAAAATAGCCCGTCGACGGAAAAACCAGTTGAAGCTAAAAATCCCAAGTAAACTATGTTGTCATTCTCCTTAGATACACTTCGAATTCTTAATAATAACTATGTGCTTATGGACACTTTTTGGTTGCAGAACATGTTCTGACAAAATTTTTTTTTATTTTTATAAAAACATTGCGGGCATTGTTGGTGGGGTGCACTTCTCTTTAAGATGAGATTTTATTATATACATCTTTTCCATGGTCAAATTCAAGTGGGCTTCAACTGGCAAAGGTCAAGCTGTTCTATTCTTGAGGTGCACTTGGCAGTTGAATCTTTTTTCTGTTCCTTTGCACCCCTCTGGAGTCATTTTTCTAATCCTTATTTCACTGACCTGATGAGTGTTTAACTAATTTTCACGTAGCCGGCAATGCCCACATGCAGTCAGTTGAGATAGGTGCACTTATCCATATAATGTAGGGGCTGTGGAAAGGAGTGGCATATAAAATTGGCCATTCGACTAGTCTATCCTTTCATTTGTGAGCTTAATGTCATTTGGTTCTTTCCTGGCTAGTGAATATTTATCTTTCTTGATGGCTTTTTCACTATCACATTGTGATGTCAGTACTGTTTGATAGGACACACTGAAACTGTGTCACAAGTAGAATGAGATTTAATTTAAATTAGTTCCATAAGAATCAACCACCATCCAGATCCAAACTAAATTCTAAAGCATGACAGTTTGAAAATGACATCTATTTCCAATAATTTTTGAGGAATCAAGTGGTGGCAAGCAAATTTGTCGTATTGAGTGCACCCAAAATGTGATCCAACCCAAGGGGAAATGAGATTACTTCATAATGTTTTATATGGTCTGCACTAGTGCAAATTGATCGAGTTTCTTGGATTGCTTTATTGGATGACGTCTTACACATGTCAATCAACCCCAGTCAAAGACATTCAAATCTTCCCTTGGCATCTACGTACTAAAATGCTGTTCCATGTGATATAGTGATAGGTGGTCTGAGAGGGTCATGTCCGCCAGTCTGGCTAAAGTCATCTGCTCCTACTCGTAGGACTGGTGGGGCTTTTAGTTGTTCCTATTACAGCACCTAATTTATGCTCGTGAGGCCATTCCCTGCAAGTCTACTTATAACTCAAGTCCATGGTCATTGATTACAAAGCATCCTGGAAAGCAACCCATACTTTCGTCCCATTGTAGCTATGGATGGACTTTTTCTGTCTGTCCCAGTCTAAAAGGAAAAGCTCAGTACTAGATCTTCCAGCTGCATATATTCTCACCCTTCTGTCAAAGTTTGTGCCATTCCTCTTACACTACTTTTATAATCAGACAATGAGGACTTGCCTTCTGGAATGATTCTCTCTGAAAGAGATGTGTGCAGTTGTCATTTGATTTAATAATGATGTAGGTGAGCAAAAATTGATGCCATGGGGCCACCTTTCTGGTCGAGGTGAACTATGTTGAGGTTATTCTTCACAAATTGAAACTTAGGCTGATAAGCATTTCTTTGGCAGCTATGTTTCCTCTAAAAGAAAGTCTCACGTGGAAAAGGGGTGAACGTAGGAAAAGGGTCTGTAAAATAATAGTACATCCTGTGCCTTGCTCCTTGCTTTCTTGAACAGGTTTTTTGGAGTGAATCCCAGGTTCTATTACTGGTTCCCCCAATTCGGATGAGGCCTTCATGTTAGGCAACTAGTAGTTTTATTTACGCTGCCATGTGGGACATATATTGCTCCCACGATTGGAGGAGGGTTTATGTTAGGCAAGTAGTTGGCCATAAAAGCTTGTCAAACTGAGTTTCGAGTCCACTTTTATATAGAAGTAGCACTTGGCTTACCTCTCATTGCTGAAAAAAGGTTGTAGGTGATATGATATGTAGTCTTTTCCTTTTCTTCTTAAGTTTACTTTTTTTTATCATCATTATCATTATCAAAGTTTTGTCTTAACTATGTTAATGTTAGTTATAAGAATTTTGTTTCTCCGTTCCACTCTTTTCAGGCCCAAAATCCTCTGAGATGCAGTCTTGTCCTTTTATTCCCAAGGTTACTCTTCCGAGTCCTTGAATTTCTTAATTTCTGGACACTGTCGTTGTTTATCTGAGAGACAATTGACAGTCGACATTATGGATTACACTGCAGTTCGTGATCAACATGGTTTGTGGATGGTTAATCCTGGATGTAGATTTCTGAAAGTTGTTGCTTTCTTTCGGCTACATGATGCAAATTCTGTCTCATAAACACGCAATTCCTGTTCATTTGGCTGTCTATCATTTCAGACTTCCATTCTAAGGGGCATTAAAAATTGCATTGATCCAACGGGTGAAGGGTGTAGAGTCAGTGATAAAATTATGAGAAGTGACTATTGAAATTTTTTTTTCACATTTGACGATTAAATAGTTTTTCATCCTTTTCTATGAAAGTAGATCCCAGCATGTGGGAAATTTGATGGTATTCCTGTTCAATTCTTTTGTTCCTTGTCTTCTACCCTTCACCCCTCTTCAACCCCTCTATTTTCCAATGTGAATGATAGAAAAGTTTCAAAAGTTCATTTGATGTAAAGTTTGGCCACTAGATCTCCCACAATTAGTGAGAAGCCTGGACATTGTTCAGTATTAATTTATTTTCTTCTTTGTTTTGAAGTGATCATCCTTTTCCTCTGGACCTGAATCACAAAAACACAATAATTCATGCTTTGATCAATCATTAATTCTCCTGCATAAGGAAATCTTAAATCTACATTATCAAATCTTCCCAGTAATTTATAAATTCATGATTTTTTTTTTCAAAAAATTTCTAGCAACACTACTATTGCAGAAGTCCGAATTTCCAAAATATATTTGGTGACACTGAACCATTCATTTTCTTACGTTAAATATTCTTTATGGCTCATTTTGTTGAGATTTTTAGTAGGAATGAAACAGATACATTCTATGTTGTAAAAAATTGTGAGTTCATTTCATCCCTATATCATACCATCAAGTTGATACTAATCTGACTATTACTTGCAAATTGACACATGCAAAGCATCTACCATTAAAGTTGCAGACTTTCAGTTAGATTAACATAATCCATATATACGGAAAAAATTCTCTTGCCCCCTAGCGCATCGAGACTATCACCAAAGGTAGGACCCCCTAATTTTCATTGGGACCTGCATAACGAATGACACTGATATGAAGTGAAGTGCGCAGGAGAAAATCATCCAATATATATGTAGTTATAGGTGCCCTGGTCCAACTCGGATCTGAATCCCACGGCTCGCTCGATTCCACTCGAGTCTTCGAATGCTAACAAGCCCAAGTCTAAATTGGGTTCATTGGACCCTTGCTTAGCCCGGCCGAAGTTTCACCCTTATCCCTTTTTTTTTATATGACCCAAGGTATTCCTTGTCAACCAAGCCTTCAAATCTTTGGCTTTTCGGCTTGAGAAATACCATATTTTGACACGTAAGGACTATTCCTTAGGAGTCTATATATATGGCTGTACATATAGTATTAGGATAGCGCAAGGGGTGAGAGTTAACTTGACACCTTGGGGAGCAAATCCAACGTTCAAACGAATTGAGCTACTGCCTTGATGGCATTGCACCCTTATCCTTGCGATACTCAACATGGGACCCCCACCCAACTTATGGAAGTGAGACACCAATCAACAGGGCCAAGTTGAGTCTGCCCCAAGAAGAAAAGCATCAGATTCAGCATCAGATTCAGTAAAATATAAATTCAAAAAGCAGGAGAAAAGAGAGTCAAAATATTCCAAAATCCAAAGAAAGCATTTTTCTTTTCCTTTTTTGCCCCCCTCTTTCCATTGTATATATTACACTTCACACAATTGTACATGCATTTGGATTCTCATCACTGAACATGCTGGTGAGGTGATTCCCATCAGTGGCAAGATTGTAAATACCCTCACGAGTCGGTGTCGGATAATACTGATATTCCCCACATAAATATTCAGCTTTATTACCACTACTGCTACTCTCCTCATACTCCCGACCCGTTACGGACGAGTCTTTGTAGCTGTATCGGGCGATATCCGACCCATATCGGGAATGATACGGATCCTTGGGGCCGATATAACCGGGAGCGCTCCTGTCGGAATCGACGTAGTGGACTTGAACGACTTGTTTTGTGTGGGTTGTGTCGGGTAACGGATGCATCGGCTGAGGGGCTGGCATGTCGGGTAGTTTCTGTGGTGGGTCCCACGTCGTCGTGATCTCGGCCGGTGGATGAGCGATGTAGACGGGGTTGTGATTGCTTTGAGAGACAGCTCTGGCCAATTTAGCTTCTGATTCCGGCTTGTGAGCCTTGTGTGATCTTCTGTTCCTACCTTTACCTGCTGAAAGCAGTGAAAGTAAATATCGGAAACGGTACATCCTATTTTGAAATCGGCTAGGGAAAATGATATAAAGAAAGTTGCTTGTAACGAGGGTGGCCAGTGTATGTAATCATATGGGAAACTATACACTATGAATATATCCGAACCATAGTTTAAAACTGTGGTTTCGGAGCGACCCGTTACAGTTTGGGCGAAAACCGATATGTAAAATCCCATCTAACATATCCAAATCGGTTCATTTCAGTCAATGAAAGGCTTTTAGAGAGTTTACATGAGACTAGAGTGTAACATACTTTATTGGTATGCATGAAATAATCTAAAATAATAAAAATACAAAAGAACAAAAACCCATGCATGCATGCGCGCATGAGATTGCATGAGTTCGAATCCCAAATGTAAAAAACAAAATAATAGTATGTAGACTTTGGATTTGGATTTGGATTTTTCACATCTTAATGGGATTAGACTACTTAAATCTTATTTTTACAAAGATTTCAAGGAATAAGATGTACTGTTTAAAATAGTCATAGTCCCACAAGACAATAGTTTAATGGACACCTAATTTTGGGTCACAGTTGTTTTGTATGAATCAGGCTGAAAGATGAAGAAACATAGTAAAATTAGATAAAATACTATATGAAAGCATGTCATGCTTCAACTTGATCAGCTTGAAAGGAAGAAGGAAATATATTACCTCGAAGCCTCTTCAGAGCACTAGATATCATGATGCACATATGGCTGCAACCCATCTCTCCCTCTCTCTAGGCCTCTCCCAAGTTACAAGTGCCAGTGGAAGACATATATATGCCTTTTTCTTCTCTATCAAGTAATAGAGTCTCAGCCAAGAATATTGCAACTTAGTGGAAGAATCACCTTCTTGCTAATTCTTCGCGCGTGTAACGAATAGGGTCCTATACGTGCCCGATAGGACGGTAGAGGTGGAGCCACATGTCATTTGGAATCCAAAGGCCATGAGAGCTTCCTTCTCAAGATTGTTTGTCTGCAATACATATTGGAATGAAAGGCCGATGTGACCATCAAAGTGGAGAATGTGAAGGTCCAATTGGGACAAGAGAACGTGTAATGTCCAAGTTAGAAGGGCTGTGGGATCCATTTGGATGAGTAAAAGTGCAGAAAGTTGGTGGATCCGGGGAAAATTTTTTATAGTAAAAATTTGCAATGTAGATATTATACTTGGGGGTCATTTGCTTTCTACGCATGAGATATCAAAGTGGGTCCCATATATGTAAATGCTACATATGTGATATGTATTATCCTGTTTGTATGTTTGGAATATTTTTCATAAATTTACCAAAAATCCAAGAAATCCAAGAAGCTTTATGATATGAAGCTATTTGGATAATGAGTTAGGGCCAAAAATACATTAAAAAAAAATAGATCTATAAGTTGAAAGTTTTGAACGTTTTCACAAATTACTTAAAATTTATGAAAATTTAAGACTCTCAGTTTCAATGTTTTGAGAATTAAATAAAAAAAATGATTTGAATTATAAATATGGGGCCCACTGAAATAAAAAAAAATAGAAGTCTAGTCGACAGGATTTGATCCAATGATCGATTTAATAACCAAATGGAATCCCTGTCCAGAGCAAGTAATGGCACCTTTTTTTGCAAGTGGGAGATTAGTGGAGACAAGAAAAAATAGTTAAAATATATTACCCTCTCACAGGTCCGCATTACAAAAATCATGTGAAGGACAACACTTTTTGGCCCCTAGTTGTATATATTGAGGGTAACCCATGAGCATGTGAGAAATAGAAATCAAAACTGTGCCAAACGGGCCTTAAAAACACAAAGGATAGGTGTTTAAAATGTCCATTGGTTCGTCAAACAACCATTTACTGTAAGAGCTTATTTGTTCGCATTATAATACATAAAAATCAAATAAATATAAATAATTAAAAAAATTATATATAAAATTTTTAATAAATGAGCATCAAATAATCTTTTTTTTTAATACAGAAGTTGAATGAAAAAAAAGATGGTATATTTCCTTCGGACAATAATCCCCAGTTTCACATTGTAACTGATAATATCTAGAAAACATCCAACCTTCTCCATTTCATCTCAAATCAATCTGTTTGGCATTTGCAACCTAAAATCGACCATTAAGCCATTCAAAAGCGATACCATTCCAGAAAAATGTCACTTTCTAATGAAATCTCAGTTCATGAAAAACTTGTCACTGTTTCATATTCCTCGCAATCAACAGCTCAAGAGGGCCCTTCAAAAACTTGACAGTATTGGAATTAAGCAAACAGCTACAAAGCCAACATAGTAAAAATCCTAAATCCGCCCCTAAAACCGATACGAAGATTTGGAATTTGCCCCGAAATACAATTAGCTATGACTAAAAATCCTGTATCTGTCACTGTGTCCGAAGAATGTCGAGCGTATTTGACCTGGCATGGAATGTGATTAATCAGATGGCCAATCCTTTGTTAGAGATGTTGGTAAACTGCTTTGGTGCTTGAGGATTACTTCAATGGAATCAAACCTCGCATAAATATTGGCCGTCATGACCAGCACATTTATGGACCTATCTGGGTCTTAGCTTGTCCAAGCCCAGCTCATTCAGTTTGGTTCTACGTTTAACTTGGTTTTAATAAGTCTTCAAGACTAGGGGCTAGCTCAGCCTTGAATTTTGATCAGTTTTCACAGCCCAATCTAAGCTCATGTACACAAACCCATTTATTATATATCCTTAGGTTTGAAAAGACAAGCCATCTTCATTTCTTATTTGCTTGTCATTTTATTCAATGATAGAACGCAAACAACAAACTATTCTCTTCATCAATTATAAAAGTTGAAATATGGACGATTCCAATTCTAAAAGATTGAATAAAGATTTGATTGTCGGTTTGGTAGAACTGGTAGGGTTTGTATGTGTGTCCCCTTGGTTTTTATTTTTAGAGATGAGATTAAAAAATAAAGTTAAAAAGGCTATTTTCTTCTGATCACTCTTCAACTACGGCTCCTACTTCTAACAAAAAGCAGATATAACCATTAAACGTTGAATCTCTTAAGAGAAACTCAAGCATTCTGGTTGTGAAATGTGAAAGAAATTTATCACAGTGGCCCAAATGTGTGGCCCATCAAACTGATACTCTACCCAAAGCAGAGATTTACATAGATCGAATGGAAAAAATCCACGAAAGATGGCTTCTTCAAAGGATGGGGAAGTGCCCTCTGCAATTCTCTTAAAAGTCTTATAGCCCATTTTATATATAAGCTTTTGTCCAAATGCACAACATTTCTCTCTTCTCATTACAAGTCTTTTACTCTTTCTTTGGGTCTGTTTGCTTGCATTAAAATACCTGAAAGAAATGAATCCACAGCACTCATACCATAGATGGATAAATGAACATTCCTTTCTAGAAATCGAATTAAAAGAATATATGAAATGCATAGCAAGCTATAACCCCCGGCATTTCTCCTCGTTGTATTCTATTTTCCTAGAAGAGAAGATTATTTGATTTGAAAACTCATCTATGATTTTTTTTAAAAACTAATTATGATATGTAAGTGTATACATGTCCTCAATTCAATTCCTATATATTTTAAATTCGCCATAATTTTACAATCCTCGTAAAAATAGGAAAGAGTGAGAACATAGATGAGATGGAGAGACTTTAAGAAGCCTCCTGAGAGTCTTTTCTATCAAAACTATGATCATCATCACACTAACTCTTAATCACACATGCAAAACAGAACTATATATATATATATCACCATTCAAATAGGAATTGCATTGGAGACCGTTGGATAAACGACCGTTGCGGGGTGTGCCCTGATCCGTCGACCCTTCATCTGGCGAAAGCAGTAGACCACAGCTCCGATGGGCCACTCCACGATCGCCCAAACGCCAGGAACCCCAAGGTGGGCCTCAACACCTTGCAACGGCGGAGATTGCTCGTCGTGCCGCATTCCACACACAAGGGTATCCCAACACCCAGACATCGCCAATTGAAACAGAAATTAAAATCCAAGCAACAAGGAGAGGCCAAGAAGACGGGAGAGAGAAGAAAGCTCGGACAAAACTATGGAAGTGGAAGCTCAAAGCTGTAATGAATGTAGGAGAGATTCAAAGAGAAGAAACATGACGAGTGTAGTAAGGAATCTGAGAAAGCCCACAAATTGAAACATACAAATTGTTGGTGGTCTTGTGGCAGTAGCCTCTCAAATTAGTGTGCATCTGATGATGGGCGTTGGGGGCTAGGCCCATTTTTATAGATATAGATGCTGTTGGGAGTGCTGTGATATGACATGTGGCAGCAAAACATTACAAGAGTTACATGTGTATGTTTGTAGGTTAATCGTGGCAGGATGGAAGAGCAAGGTCTGGCCCCCAAGTAACTAGAAGATTAAGTGCGTTAGAAAATGAAAAATTGTGCGTTGTTTGTGTTAGTTTCGGATCAACGAACACTTTTTTCTGGAACGAAGGTCAGGGCTACCTAGTGGTGTAAAACTTCGCAAGCCGGCCCTAGCACGGCCCAGCCCGGTTGTTAGCATGCTGTCGGTCTGCACGGGCCATTGACTGGGTTGACCATGCTGGCCCAGCATGGCACGGCCTAAAGGCTGGGCCAAGCGGCTAGGGGGCAATAGGCAGCCGTGGCACAGCACGACCGAGCACGATAGCTATATTTAACAAATATTTATTTATTTTAATAAATTAAATATAAAAATTAAAATATTACAGCTTTTCTGTCATTTGTAAATTAACATCCATATTTGTTCATTTATTCTATTACTTTCAACTTTATTTCAAATTGAAAACCCTAAAATTTTACATTGTCTACTTTTAATTTATATAAAAAATTTTAAAATTAAAAAAAGAGGGGTATGTGGGCTGCCCGTGGGTGGAACGACCCAACCCCTTTGGGGCATGACCCAGCACAACATGGCATAAGTCATGTCATGGGCCATGCTGGGCCGACTCCTAGTTAAGCTGGGCACGACATATACGGCCCGACCTGGGCATGATACGGCCCGTTTTACACACCTAAGGCTACTTCTGTGGAGTTTTTTTTTTCTTTTAACAGGATTTTGAGAGTATTGTGGCCCTAACACATTATGCTTGTTCGTCAATGATTGAAGTTTGAAAATTCTCCAAAAATTTATTCGTGAAATATTCTAAGGTCGTGAGAAATATCACACTACGTGATATCCTACATCCAAAGATATTGCATAATTTTCCTTCTTTCATAACTTTTTAGTCTCCTTTATTGTATGAATAACTCCACGGGAGTGTTTTAACCTTGAACAATTGACGGGGAAAATTTTAGGTATTAGGTTAGAGATAGGGCCAGCTTGAGTTAATTTGGAGCCTAAAGCGACAATCCTAAGTGATGCCTTTTATATTTTTTAATATTATTGTAAATATTTTATTTAAATCATATTTAAAAACAAAAGGAGACATTAATTAAGGAAAACCGTATTTGAAAAATTTGATACCCTTGCAAAAAAAACCCCACCTAAGATTGGTAGACCCAACTCAGTTTTCTTGTCAATTTCGACTTGGTTTTTTTTAATAATAATTTAAGTAAAAACTTATAGTTGATATTTAGGATGAGTAGATATGAACTTAGTGGGAGCACTTTGTGAACATTATCCATCACCATTGGTATTTTCTGCCGTATAATGATTGAATGCAAAAATGGTAGAACCAACAACAAATATTTTGTGGGGGCAAGAATCATTTAGTTGTAAATATCTTGTGGGGGCAACAATAAATATTTAAATCATTTTTTCCTATCCACAATTAAAATGTTCCCACACTTAAAATGTTCAAGTGGTGGGGACGTTCTCAAGTGATCTGTACTCGATACACGTGGCCTGTGGGTGGTTATGTGTATCCGGGGTTTTTCTAATGATTAACCGTAAGGGGGCTCGACAGATTCCCTTGTTACCCAAAAAAAGAAAAGAGAAAAAAGAAAAAAGAAAAACAAGAGCTGATTATTCCTGACCTGACCCACAAACCAACTCAAACCCAAACTAATAATTAGGGTTAGAGTTGACATTTATGATGAAATAAATGAAATGTGATGGGTTTGGGTTGAGTACGTTCTTCATATGTGACTTGCCAACTTCACTAATTGCAAATACTGGTCAATCCAACTCAAACCCAACCTGTTAATTTAGAGTTTGGGTTGAGATTTTGATGCAGGACCATAAACACTATCCTACATTGAAGGCATTTTAGGTCAATTGACAAATTAATAATCATAAAAAGGCTAAAAACTAGTTGAACTCCAATCCACCATAAAACCAACTGCTGAACATCAAATGGCAGTAATACCACCGGCTGAACATAATTTGACTCAAAACCGTAAGTGGAATAGAATGTGACTAAAACCAAACTGTCAACCTTCAATCACGTCATTCAGAAAATAATAATTGAAAAGATAGCAGTTACTTTTTTAGAATAACAGTTTTTTTTCTTTTTAATGTGAAAAGATTATGTCTTATATTTTGGGGAGAAACAAAAAGAAGACAATTGTTTTTCTTGAATGTAAAAAGATAAATTTTTTTTTGTGAATATGAAAAGATTATGCCTTATTTTATTTTTCTGTAGAAATAAAGGATCACAGTTGCTTGTTTTGGAATTTGAAAAGAAGTGAATCTTTTATTGGGATTTGAAAAAAAGGATGACAGTTAACATAGTTGAACTCCAATCCACCATAAAACCAACTGTTGAACATCAAATGGCGATAATCCCACTGGCTAAACATAATTTGACTCATACATAACCCAAAAGTGGAATAGAATGTGACCAAAACCAAACTCTCAACCTTCAACACGTTATTCAAAAAATAATAATAGAAAAGATAGCAGTTACTTTTTTAGAATAACAGTTTTTTTTAATGTGAAAAGATTATGCCTTATATTTTGGGGAAAAACAAAAAGATGACAATTGTTTTTCTGGAATGTAAAAAGATAAGAATTTTTTTTTGTGAATATGAAAAGACGATGCCTTATTATTATTATTATTTTTTGTGTAGAATAAAGGATTACAGTTGCTTCTTTTGGAATTTGAAAAGATGTGAACCTTTTTTTGGGATTTAAAAAAAAAGGATGAAAGTTACTTTTTTGAGGCCTTATTTGCAGGGGTCTAAAGCAAATTAAGGCTTTTTTGGCTTAATGGTAAAGCCAGCGGTGGTTAGAGATTTAGTTAAAATCTTTTTTTTTATTTGTTTAAAATTTATACCTTTTAATTTATATGACACCTTTTCTATTTTTATTTTGTAAATTGACTATTTACTTCAATTCACTTTCTTGTGTTGTATGAACAACTCTATGCACTCTTTAGGCACAAAGTTAAAAGGTAAACCAGTTTCTTTGCAACATGTAGAGGTTAATGAAGGCATTGTTATTCAAGGGGTATCCCCATCTCCATCTCAACGATAATCATGTGATTCCTTGTGTGGAATGTGCGCGTGGTCTAAATAGACCTGCAATGCAGGCAGAAGTTAGACATTTGATAAGTAGTTTGAAACTTTCTATGATTGCACTTCTAGAGACAAAAATAAAAAGTAGTAATGCATATATTGTGAAGAATAGTATTGTCTCAGTAGGATGGATGGACTCGTCTAACATCAACTGTGGTAATACTATGCGTATTTGGCTGCCTAGGGATCCAAGGGTTATTTCTTTTGGCTTATTGGACTTTCAACTTCAAACAATGCATTGTCAACTATGTTTTCTTAATATGAATCTCTTCATCATTGTTTGTTATGGGTTGAACACTTACATACTTCAAAGAGATTTGTGGGACAAATTAAAGGACTACTCAAGTTCTATTTTTTGTTCTATGCCATGGCTTGTGGCGGGGGATTTCAATCTTGTGCGGTGGACTTCTGATAAGAAGGGTGGGGCTTTCCCAAGTATTAGAACCATGGGAGATTTCAATGCTTGTGTTGATAGTGTTGGGCTAGAGGATGTTCCTTTATCTGGGCCATCTTTTACCTGGTCTAACTCATCTTTTGGAGCTTCTAGAATCCAATGCAAATTGGATAGAGGATTAGGGAACGTGGGATTTTTTCATTCTCATCCCTTTTCTGGAGAAATTCTTTCGCCAGGTTTGTCAGATCACTCTCCTATATTATTTTCCATGAATGGATTGTTTTGTAGAAAATCTCCTTTCCGCTATTTTAATTTCAGGACAAAAATGGATGGTTTTTTTTGAAGTGGTTAGAGATGCTTGGCAATTTGATGTTTCTAGAACTCCCATGTTTCATATCATTTCTAAATTAAAGAAGGTCAAAAATGCCTTGAAACATTGGATTCGAAATCAGCATAGAATTCCAATCAAAATAATTCAAGCTAAGCAAAGGCTTGAAGAGATTCAAAAATCTCTTTTGTTGGATCCTAATAATATCCAAATCTAAGTTGCAGAAAAGGAAGCAAAGCATGATATAAAATCCCTTGATATTCTTATGTGTTTAGAAGAAAGTATGATAAAACAAAAGTCCACAGATCAGGCAATAAATCTGGGGGATGGTAACACTCGTTACTTTTATGGTCTTATGAAAAAAAGACAATCTAATACTTTTGCAAATATTCGTGATTCGAATGGGGTGACTCATCAAGATCCGACAGCCATTCGGCATGTTTTTGTTAATCATTTCTACTCACTACTTGGGTCAACAATCACAGATATTGATTCTGATTTATCTCATGTTGAACCTCATGGAAAACTTTTAAGTGAGGAAGCAGAAATACTTACACAACTAGTTACAATTGCTGAAATTGAAAATGCTATTAAAATGGCAAATCCGAATAAGGCTTTGGGACCAGATGGACTTGATGCTCATTGTTATAAGGTTCGCTGGCCTATTATCAGTAATAATATATTTGTTGCAATAAACAATTTTTTCCATTCTTCAAGAATGCTGCAACAAGTTAAATCCGTTTTTATAATACTTGTTCCCAAAATAGATGATGCTATCACCCCTGATAAATACCGGCCAATTTCCCTTACCAATGAGCTTTATAAAATAATATCTCGTATTCTGGTAGGAAGAATGAAACCAATTATGGGGAAACTTGTTGGTCCAATGCATGTAAGGATTTTTGTGTTGGCTAATTCATGGGTTGGATAAAACTTGAGTCAGTTGGTGTTGTATTTTATATAGCTTTAAGTATAGATAATGGTTTGAGTCGCTAGATATACTGAAGTGAAAAAGTCGGAAAAAGAGCGACAAATTGAAGTGATTTTCTATGGACAATATGGTTTAAAAAGGTTATATCTCACAAACCGAGCGTCAGATATAGGCAAGCAGCCTACCGTTGGAAAGCTCGTTTTGAGTAGATATCTGTAGAGCTAAAGATTGTCTTAATTGGGGCTAAAACGAGAAAATTATGACATCTAAAAGTTTACAGAAAATGTGCTGAAATTTCACCTGGGTAGAGGTTTAATCCGACTGATCGGACCATTAATCCAACCGATCGGACAGATGCAGAAAAGTTCGTTGACTTGCGATTTTTCAATTCAATTTGAAGAGGAAGTTGCTTGTTTCATGCCAACTCCTTTCATGATTGAAATATACTTATGAGGTACAAAATTAGGGTTATATAAAAGGATTATCTCTCAACTTCAAATAGAGATCTCATTGTTCTAAATAGGGAATATATGTTAGAGATCAGCTCCTCTAGATTCTTTCATTGGAGAGTTGATGGGCCGAAGTCTTGCTCTAGAGATTCTTATCTTCTACATCTCTTGCAGAAGATCGTCTCCTAAGCGTAGAAGATTTGAGGAGCCAAGCTAACAACTAGAAGGCATCTAGTTTATTGGATTTGTAACAAGCAACGACAGGCGGTCATTATAGAGTGATTCTTTACAAGAAGTTCACGTTACATAGTCCTGCAGATGTTTGTGAGTGGCTTGTAACTACGTGAAAATTCATAGTGCTTGATTATTAGTTCAGGTTGGACTCGTGGTTTTTTTTTTTGTTTAGGTTTCCATGTAAAATCTATGTCATGTTGTGGTGTGTGCTTTTGTTTGATTTATTTCCGCTACATAGTTGATTGTTTACACACATAATATTGAGATTGATTGCATTAATCCATTTTAGAGGATCTCTCCCCAAAAACCTTCAAGTGGTATCAAAGCGGGTTGCACTAATTTGCTGTATTTAATCCTAAGAGATATCTAAAATGGTGTTTAATCAAGGAGGCATATATATGATAAAGCCATTTATGTTGAAGGATAAAAAATCTGGTAAGAAGATGCTTAAATCTGAGTATGATATGTCTAAAAAAGTTTCTCACACTGTGCTGAACAATTAAATTATATAAGTGTGGGTGGCTATATGCAAAAAAACTCTGATTGAGAAGATCCAGCTCCCACCCTAATTGCTGCTACGAAGATACAATTAAGGGGGAGCTATAATTGATGGAGAGTTACTGTTGGATCCAAGTTGACATATTCTGCATGATGGTCATTAGCATTGTTAATTATGGATAAAAAAGAGGAGAATTGTTTAGAAGTCTAAAGACAGATGGAGCTGAAGATGGTCTCTTTTGTAATTGGTGAAGAGCTGATGGTAAAATTTTCTTTGCTATTTCAATTTCCTTAATGTATTTTTGGTTTTATTTTTGGGTGGATTGATTGTATTGGAAGTTTTGTTAATGACTTGCTAAAGGGGGAGATTATAAGGATTTTTGTGTTGGCTAATTCATGGGTTGGACAAAACTTGAGTGCATTGGTGTTGTATTTTATATATCTTTGAGTATAGATAATAGTTTGAGTCGCTAGATGCACTGAAGTGAAGAAGTCGGAGAAAGAGTTACAAATTGAAATGATTTTCTACAGATAAAATGATTTAAAAAGGTCATATCTCACAAACCGAGCGTTGAATATAGGCAAGCGACCTACCGTCGAGTAGATATCTGTAGAGCCCAATATTTCTTAATCCGAACTAAAATAAGAAAGTTATGACATCTGGAAGTTTGCAAAAAATTTGCCGAAATTTCACCAAGGTAGAGGCTTAATCCGTCCGATTGGACAAGTGTAGAAAAGTTCGTCGACTTACGAATTTTTAGTCCGATTTAAAGAGGAACTTGCTTGTGTCATGCCAACTCCTTTCTTGATTGAAATATACTTATCAAGCACGAAATTGGGGCTATATAAAGGGGTTATCTCTCAACCTTAAGATAGAGATCTCATTACTCTAAGTGGGGAATCTATGTTGGAGATCATCTTCTCTTTAGTCTTTCATTGGAGAGTTGAAGGGCTAAATTTCTGCTCTAGAAATTTTTGTCTTCTACATCTCCAGTAAAAGATCGTCTTTTAAGTGAAGAAGATTTGAGGAGTTAAGCTAACAATTAGAAGGCATCTAGTTGATTTGATTTGTAGTAGGCAACGACAGACGATCATTGTAGCGTGATTCTTTATAAGAGGTTGACATTGCAGAGTCATGCGGATGTCTGTAAGTGGCTTATAACGGCGTAAAAATTCATAGTGCTTGATTATTAGTTCAGGTTGGACTCGTATTTTTTTTCCTGGTTTGGGTTAAAATCTGTGTCTTCTTGTGGTGTGTGCTTTTATTTGATTTATTTCCATTGCATAGTTAATTATTTGCACATATAATATTGAGATTGATTGCATTAATCCATTCTAGAGGATCTCCCCCCAAAACCTTCAACGCAGTCGGCTTTTATTCTAGGAAGATTTATTGCAGACAATATCTTATTGGTTCAAGATCTTCTTTTCAATTTTCATATGAAAAAAGATACCCCTCGTATGTGTTTGAAATTATATTTGGGTAAAGCCTATGACGGTGTTCAATGGGATTTTCTTAAAGTAGCCTTGTAAAAAATGGCTTTTCTGGAGCATTATATCAACATCATTATGACCTGTGTCATGAATCCTCATTAATCAGTTATTATCAATGGCCAAGCAGAGGGTTATTTTCCAACTTCTTGAGGTATTAGACAAGGATGTCCTTTATCTCCTTTTCTATTTTATAATTGTGATGGAATTTTTCTCTACTATGATGCATACTTGTGCTACTTCTATGCTAGTGCCTTCACCTTATTGTAAGATAGGTATGATTATTTCGCACTTATTATTTGTAGATAATGTTATTATATTTAGCAAAAGCTCTACTTTGGTAGCAAGAAACTTAAAAGCATTTTTGGAAAATTCTCAGAAATTTTTAGGGTTAGCTGTGAATTGGGGAAAGAGCTCTGTTTTCTTCTCTAATACCTGTAATGAAGACAAAAGTATTATATCTTCTATGCTTGGAATAGTGGAGGGAAAATTTCCATTTAGATATTTGGGAGTTCTATTATCAATGAAGAAGCTTAACTTTCAAGATTGTAAACCTCTGTTGGATAGTTTCCAAAAGTGTCTCTCGGGATGGAAGTCTAAAATTCTATCTTATGCAGGAAGGGCTAAACTGATTCGATCTACTCTCTCTACTTTGCATCTATTCTGGGCTATTGTTTATATACTTCCCATCTCAATTCTGGAAGCTATTGATAAACTTATGCATGATTTCTTTTGGAATTCATGGACTAACTATCATCTTCATCCAATAGCTTGAAGTAATGTCTGCAAACCAAGATCTCATGGAGGTCTTGGAATAAAGCAAGTAAGAGTGTTGAATGAAGCTTCTCTTATTAAGCAAGTCTGGAATATAGCTTCCAAGAAAAGTAATTGCTGGATAGATTGTGTTAAAGCCAAATACTTCAAAAGAAGATCTTTATGTGATGTTAAAAAATATGCATCAATGTCCTGGGGTTGGAGATGCATCTTCTCTATCAGACACAAGGCCATGCCTCATATTTGTCACTTGATTGGAGATGGGAGGAATACATTTTTCTGGATTGATCCTTGGTTGCAAGAGGAAAGCCCAATGGATATTAGTGGCGATAGAGCAGTATATGATCTTCGGTTTAACCGTTATATTAAAGTGCACAATTTTGTTGGCGAAGAAAGTTGGTTTCTTCCTCCTCCTTTATGTACTTTGTTAGTTCTTTGGAATATTATTCTGTAGCAAGATGTGCTTTTTAATTCTTTTTCTGATGAAATAGTGTGGACTTTGGAGGACTCTGGCTTATATCCTATGAAATCTGCTTATAATAGTCTTATTCTTCAATCTTCTCAAACGGGAATGCCTTGGACTCAATTTTTGTGGTTTGAAGGACTTATCCCTAAGCATGCTATTTGTATGTGGATGGTTTTTTTGGGGTGCCTTAAGACTAAGGATTTTTTGCTTTCTAGAGGTATTCAATGCGGTCAACAATGTGTTCTTTGCACACCACAAGGGGAGAATATTAAGCACTTATTCATTGATTGTTCATATTCCTAAGTAGTTTGAGCTGCTTTTCTAAAAAGATTTCATATTCTTCCCACTCAGTTTACTTCTATTGATGAGAAGGCTTCTTTATTTATTGTGACTATTGATAGTACTTTTGATGAGCTGATCTGTTTAGTGTATCTAGTCTTCCCTGCATTTGTATGGCACATATGAAGAGAGAGAAATTATAAAATCTTTACTAATAAATCCAGAAGGCTGGATCAACTTCTCAGAGGAATCTTGAATCAGCATCACAGTAGAATTGTCTACTTGAGTCTATTAATTCCTTCTCTTTTAATAGTTTGTGGGACCTTCCTCCTGATGCATGTATTGCTTCTTGATACCATAATACTTTTAATTTGTACCCAGGTTGGCGTTATGATCAATGTGGACCCCAAGTTCAGGTCGACAACTGTAGTTTTACCCGATGAGTCCGGGATTATATCCACAGGGAGCTAGTTTTTGCAGAAAACCTGTCCTAATTGAAAAACTAATTCTAGCTAATAAAATCTATAAAAAAATTAGACAACTACCAAATTCGAAATTTAAATTCAAATTACAATCACAAATCTGAAAATTAAATAACAATTCAAAAATAAAACCTAATCTAAGAATCCTAAACTAAAAAGGAACCTACACTAATTACTGCAAAACAAATAAATGCATGAAACCACCAATTGTAGAAAAATTAAGAACATGTGTAAACTAAAAAAGAAATCATTCACTAAAAGAAAAAAAAAATATGAATTCAGATTTTCACACTTTGAATATTAAACCATTAATTGGTTGTCACGCCCTGATCCCGGGAATTCAGGGATTTGAGTGGGCCCTCAGGGCACGCATACGTAATCCCATAGAAATCCGTGCCCTGAAGAATTATGTACGAATTCCTACAAGGGAGATTTCACAGGAACGTGTGAGGTATGCCAACACAAGTAGGAATGTAACTCATCATAAGCGAATTCCCTGCGAAATACTCAGCAATAATCAAAAGCACGTTAAAAGAACATATCTATTATCATTCATGGATAAACATATAGATATATGTATATAGCAGTGTTCAAGCTCCAATTATATTTCGTATAATTCAACATTTACTTAAAGGAGTTAGGTACATAAGGACCAATTTGCGTTTTCCTAGAATAGACCAAAAAGTGACTATAACATATCCAAAACTGATGCAATCCGTAAGATGACTAATAAAAAACATCGTCATCCTTTCATTCATCTATACCCCGAGGTACCGTTAGGGCACTCTCTGGGGGAGCATCAATACCCGAGTTGGGACCGGGTTCTGTACCTGCAATTACCAAGGATAACACTGTTAACACGACGGTTAAGCAAGTACCAAGGCATAGAAAGCAAGTAAAACATAGTACATCAATTGAACTTAAAAGTATACATTGTTTAAAGGGAAGCAATAATAGTTTACTAGACATATGGTGCGTGTATGACAATGGATGAAGAATTACAATTAAACATCATATTGAATGGCAACCACGATGCTCTATTCTCCCAAAAGGGAGCATACATATGAGTCGCTAGGGGATCAAGCTAGCTTCCCGAGAAGCGTCGACAACTCCTCCATAAACTACTGCAGTATGGACATACATATACCCAAAGGGCACAAGCTAAGTGGTGTCGACTCGGAATCAATCATATTAGTCATAACATACATAATGAATAGTTAAACGAAACACATGCATATGGGCTACAAAGGCTCGAACCTCGGCTATACCCTTGGCTAGCAAGCACACACTCAGCAGAAACTCTGGCTTGTCAGACACGCACTCCTTAGAAGCTCAGGTCTGAATTGCCTTGGGGTTTGCTAGAGGGAGAGAATCCGATAACAAATCATGTTGAAGGTAACATATTGTAACAATATGAATGAATTCCAATGGAGTAAGTATCTCATGATCCCCAAGGACATTCAACACGATGTACTCATAAAACATTCGGTGTCATTGTGTTACCACATCTTGGTATTGCCTTGTGTGTATAAGGAACACCCCCTTCTTATGCCAACATCCATGACTTGACTTTGGAGAATCATCCAGAATTTGTTTATCCTCTTAATGTATCCTTACAGTTGGGCCTGTGTAGGGGTAAGAAGGTGCCAATATTAAGGCCTTATAAGATCAATGAAGAATTCCTAACATCCTAAATTCACTGTGTTCATAAGGCTTAGCCGTATACGACGTTACGGCTTAGCCAAGTAATTCAGGTTTCCTTCAACAGTACAGATGCATTTACGACTTAGCCGTTTTTAGCCTACGGCTTAGTCGTACTAAGCCTACGGCTAGGTTACGGTGAGGTTACGGCTTAGTTGTAAGGCATTTCACGGTGCAGCCATGTGCAAGCCATAGAAGAGAACGAGTTTCTGGAGCTCTCTGGAAAGCTCGCCGTAGGAAGACCTACGGTTTAGTTACAGGCTGGCCACGGCTTAGTCGTAGGGCATTTTAAGGTGTAGCCGTGGGTAAATCGTAGTACAAATCTAAGTTTTGCTACTCTCTGGACTTTGAGCCGTAAATGCTCACGGCTTAGCCGTAGCTTCGCCGTAAGCTTCAAAAAATTTGAAATCAGTTCTGTAGCTCATTTTCAGTACGGGATCAATACAAAACCTTATTGTGGGGCAATTCTAAGGCTCAATTAGAGTGTCCCTGAGAGTGTCCATACTCACACACCCTCCTATTCCCTTCTTGTCATTCTGACTCAATTCACACCACATTTGTATCAATTAAAACAATGCAAAGAAATGGCTGAAATTGGAAATGTAAGGAGCTAACTTAATAGTCAATAACTTAATCATGCATGCGATCCACATGACTCAAATACTTGCCTTTTAACAGTGTTAAACCTCTCAAGCTCCTTCTTGCTATGTGCTCAAGGGAAAATCTCTAACTTGAAGTGGGTTCTCTACATGGCAACATATAAATGGTGAATGTGATGCATTAATGCGTGCATGTCATGGATTGGAGTCTTCTTGACTCCAACAAGCCTTACTGTGTGGAATGGGAATAAAGCCCTCACCTTGGTGAGCTGTAGCTTAAAGAAGGAGGTGATCCCCAAAGAAGAGAACACTCCTAAGAAAAGGAGAAAGATGGGTGAAGACTATTCCCAATGCATGCAAGACCCCTAACTCTAGTAGTTTTTCAAAATTGAAGTGAAAATGAAAGGAATCAGGAAGAGAGGAAGCAGCCCCAGCAACCAAGGAGGAAGAAGAGAAAATGGGACATTGAGTCCCCTTTTTAACATAAAATTTCATGTATTTAACATGCAAGTCCAATCTTTTTATGAAATTTCAGTTTAGGCCACATGGACCTCAATTGGCTCAAGACGAGTTCGGATCAATGCAAACCCAACACGAAAGAGGATCTACACGAAAAATTACACAAGGAGTGATTGACGAGGTGCCCATAAGATGCAAGATCAATTTACAAAAAGGCCATCAATTACTGAAGTAAGGTTCAAACTCCGCCCAACTACCTATCCAAATCCCGAACCCAATAGTTTTGAATTAAATTAGCCTTATTAAGGTTTACTTAATGTAAAACAAGATTAATTAACGTAAATTAGGATTAGCGGGATTCGGAACCTTACATTGGTGGAATTAATAGAAAACATCAGAAATACCACACAAGTGCGTACTATCACTATGTATAAATATACGATGCCGATCCAAGGCGGCATGACGCCTTGACCTCACTAACTGTATTTCTTAACTAAAACGAACCAATAAAACCAATAAAATTCAAAGCGTTACAATTTGAAAATAAAGTACTCTTACCCCAGATCAAGACATTAAGAAAAAGATGGGACTGAGCGCATAATCCGTTCTCCAATCTTCAAGTTTCACATCTAGGAGGAGTAGATAAGAGAAGGAAGACGGATTGAAGAAAATGGACCCAAGTAGGGCTTGGCCGAGCCAAACTTTGTTGGACGTATGATGAGGGGTGGGAAATGTGAATGGTGTATGGAAGAGAAGAGAGAGAGAGCAATATTGGAGGTGTGGAATAGATCATGTGGATCTGGTATGGCTTGGACTGGTGTATGCGTGGTATGGGACTTGGGTTTTGGGACGTCTTTGTGAGATGGGAATGGTGATGGCCATTAGAAAGGAATTGCTGTGTAGAATATATATGAATGGGAGAGTAGTTGATGGCTGGGAATGGAAATTGATTGGCTTGAAAAGGAAATTGATTGGCTGGAATTAATATATATATATATATATATAAAAGAGAATCTGGGACGTGGAATGGTTTATGGGTGGTAGCTGGCTTCATGAATAATCAATGTCCAGTTGTGGAATAGTTTTGTAATGATGGCAGCAACTTGTTTTTTTAGAATCCTCATCACACATTCTACATATTAAAGTGGGCCATGTAGTTGAGGAGGAAAGTGACCCACTTTACTTTCTTGTTTTATTCTCCCTTCTTTCTTGGAGCTTTGAAGATAATTAGAGAGATCAGCCCTCTTAATTTGTTGGGAGATTTTTAGACCAAAAGTGACATCTATGCATGTGCTCCTCTTTCCAAATTTGCAAAAACTCTCCCCTTGTTTGTCTCTTTGCAAGGAATCTTCCAACTAAGACTTTCCCTTCTCATCTATTCTTGCAATTTCCATGAGATCTTCTTGGAATTAATTAGCTTGAATTAAATTTGCAAGAATCAAGATAATTTGGACCCCTCTTTTGATGCCCAAGCATGTGTGCCCATGTGCATACGTGTGTGGGGTCCTCTTGTGCTTTAATTTCTTCTTTTCTTCATTTTTCTTTTTTTTTCCTTTTTCTTGGATTTCTTCACATATAATTCATTGACTATAAATCTTGATTGCAAGTCCATTTTCTTGAATTTTCCTATACACGAAAATGACTTTCATTAAAAATAATAATTTTAACCTAAAGTTACAAATGTACTAGTGTGGACCCGATTCACATAAAATGACTCAATGAATTCACATCATTCATCATCACTCATCTTTAAATAGCTAGTGATGATGAGAAATTTTATTATTTCATGTGAAAATCATGAATTTGAGAAACGTTTTAAAAATGGAAATCCAAAAAAAAATGAAAACTTCTATGATTTTATGAGAAATTAATGATTTTCAATGATTTTTGCAAGAAAACTCTAAAATGAATTTTCTAAAAATCATAATAGCTTGATTTCCTACTAAATGAAGAGATTTCTAATGAGTAAGTCCTTAAAATCTCCTAAAGTATATATAAAATGATGTATTTTTAAGGACTTATCACGTTATACTATTCTTCATTATGCAGACACTATATTTGGTATTCTTTGGAAACCAAATAGGTGACCAATGGAAACTTATCTTCAACTGGATTCTCATTTAAATCCTTTTCCTTATAAGTTAGATTTCATCTTTTTTGACTCATATTTGTCTGGAAATGGAGTTAGATCTTAGACGTCCACTTCAATGCCCAGACTCTTCTCCTTGGAGAGTTAGATTTTTATTAAGAAAGATGGCACATATGATTCAACAGTTTCACTTTGTTCACTACTCCCAGATTTCTCCCATTTCTTGAAGGTTTGCAAAAAGATTAAAAGTTTGTACTTGGCCCCAATGGTGATTGATGCAAATATTTGTAATGCTTTATTAATTAATACCTGATCCAGAGTTGTGGGTTTTTTTAATTGATTGTTTTGTGTTTCCATGGGATATGCCCTAGTTAGTTATTTCTTTAAGAACTATTGTAAAAATATTTTTGATTAATAAAAGGATTGCTAACCTTTAAAAAAAAAAACCTCTATGCACTAGCGGTTGAACAAAAAAATTTTCCATGGGAGGACAACTAGTGGACAAGAATCTCTTGAAAGGGGCTATATGTCTAATAAACATAAAGTTTTTGTAACTTTTCTGCTTGTTGTTACCAATAATTGAATACATAGAATGGTAAGACAGCAAGACTTTTGTTTTGAAAATATTTAAAAATAAAAAATAGGTATGAAATTTAGAAAATGACCATCAAAGTAACTCCCCTCTAATCGAAAACGTATACCTAGCCACCTGCATACTCCATTACATACAAAGAGCTTCGCATTCGCATCTGTGGAGGATTCAAATTTTGTAAAACTTTGAGATTGGATTTCTGTTGATTTCGCCATAAATCCTTGAGCTAAGCCCACCTTTGTATTTTAAACCCCTTGTTCACGTCTTCATCTTATTTGTCATGGAGGAAAATCTTACTCCAAATAATGGTATTCACTTTTTAGGAATTGCTTATTGGTGATTGATGATGTGTAGAATACTATTGAATTGTTTTGATTTTTTGAATTTTCTCCATTTATTTAAACCACATGCTTTAGACTTAATTAATTTATAGGAATATAAAAGTGCCATTTTTTTGTATTGCAACCAAGAGAGATCCCGCAGGCATAAGGAAGACAGACAGCCCACTCATTTGAGAAAGAAGCCCGCACATGCAGAAAGAAGAACTTGCACAAGAAAGAAAAGTTGGCATATTCAAGATTTTTTGAACCCCAAATATCAAGGTGAGAACTGTCGCTCCCGCTTGGATAAGGAGCCATTCTCAACATACAACTGTCGTTGAAGTGATGAAAGAGGAGATTTTTTTTTATTAATCATTTGGTCCCTCAGCACATTCTCAAAGTAGAACAAGGATCCTTTGAGCTACACAAAAACAACTCAAATTGTTGTTCCATGACTCCTCAAGTAAACTCCTCCAGATTTTATGTTTTTAATTCAGACTTCAATTCAAATGTATTGAAGGCTTCATCACTAGTCTCATTTTTCCTAAGAGCTAATGATAACATCAAGGAAGACTATGAACATGCTCACATGGTTTAGAGAAAGATGAGTTTGAAGGTTTTGGGTGAGCCTCTAGAATGGATAACGCGATCAATTTCAATATTATGTGTGTAAACAATTAACTATGCAGCGAAAATAAATCAAATAAAAGTACAGCTATAAGAACATATGATTTTTATATAAAAACCCAAATCGGGGAAAAAACTATGACTGAAAATCAACTATAATAAATTATACCATAGTTACAAAAGATATACTCACAACCTTATTCATTTCTCTACAACTTAAGGACTTGTGATTCTTATTACACAGCACCTAATTGCAACAACTCACTGTCATCCTTTGTTACAAATCCAAGTAGCTAGATGCCTTTTTGATGTTGTACTTCATTCCTCAGAACAATTTCTACGCTTAGCATATGATCAAACAAAGAGATGTAGAAGACAAAGATCTTCAGAGCAAAGCTTCAGCTCCTTAACTTTTCAATGAAAAATTCTAAAGAAGATGAGCTCTAATTAAGTAATCTCTACTTAGAACAATGAGATCTATGTCTTAACATTGAGAGGTAACCCTTTTTTATAGTCCTAATTTTGTGTTTCATAATATAATTTAACCAGAATAGGAATTGGTACAAAACAGTAAAGTCCTACTTAAAATAGAAAAAAAAATTTGCAAGTTGATGGACTTTCAGTGCAGGTCCGATCGATTGAATTGGGCCACACTACCTTTCATCCGATCGATTGGATCTTTGCTCGATCGATAGGGCAGCCCTTTTCAAAATTTTTGGATTTTCTTCGTTTTAGCTTTTTTGAGACTGTTGCTTCTTCAAAATCCTAGTCTAAAAATAAATAGAAATACAACTTTGACTAAGACTTGAGTTTTATCTAATCCATGAATTTAGCCAATATACAAAATTCCTTTCAAAGTTCTTTCATTGTAAAAGATAGGCCAACGAGGTCGCTGCCAACTTTTTTTTGACTTTTTAATGATGTGGGTCAATAGGATTATGACCTTGGGTGGTGCCCACTAAATCCCCAAATGCATACCAAACAAATGAGGTGGGTTTTAGACGTAAGATATTGAGAGCAAACCTAAGCATACTATACCACTCCAACTCTTGTAAGGCTATACACTGTACACCCACAACTTATGTTTCACGTTTTTGAGTTGTGGATCCCACTCAATTCTCAATCGAACGTACTCTTAACCCCAAATGAAAAAACCAAAGGTGAGATTGTTGAAATTAAGGTGGCCTAAATTCCAGCAATCTCTCTCTCTCTCTCTCTCTCTCTCTCTCTCTCTCTCTCTAGTGGAAAAGAGGGGAAAAATTAAATAAGGAAAACCTAAATGTTGACCTGAACTGTCTTGGCTGAGTCTCACTTGCACCTTATCTAGGTCGACTTAGCCCGACTTGACTAGACTCAGTCCAAGTATGATTCTAAGTTTTAAAAGCTTGCAACTTAGTTCAAAACTTAATACATTTGGTTATATTAAGTAGCTCATTTTGAAATGTGCTCAAGTTGAATTTTCTCACATCCTTGGAAGCCTAATTAACTATATAGCACATTCTTTGACTAAACTCTCATTTTCTTCTACTCAGAATGTAGATCGGGAAAGGCCTTCATTATTTCCTTGGTGCTGATTGGGGTATTATTTTGTGACTATTTTATAGCTTTGTTGGTGTCTTTTTTTTAGAGTGTTTGTTCTTGGATTTTTTTTCTTTTTTAGAAATGAATGAATTCTTTTTTACCAAAAAAAAAAAGCTTAATACTCACTCTCATTCTTTGTGCTCATTTTTAGATGGAACCAATCTTGTGAATGGTCCTTACGGTCTTAAATTGTGGACCTCTGACTGGGGCTCAACTTGGGACCCTACTGATCATGGGAGAGAGGAGATCGAAAGATCCAACTGAGGACAACGTAAATATCAAATTTGAAGTAAATCTAATGTCTTTAAGCTGAAAACCTTTGGTCTATATGTATAATGACTTTATATCAAACAATAAAAACTGACTCTTAATCGAACGATCCAGTCTATTCAAATTCATGCAAATCCACGGGATTCAATGACTATAAGGGGTTGCGTATGTGTGGTCTATTTGGATGGGTCATAAGATAGGCCCCACTAGGCATTCCTCACTATGCCAAGTGTAAGGACGATCTCACCTAGAGGACTTGGTCAATTCATCATATTAACATATGAAAGACTTGAAAAAAGTGTTAGGAGGGCTATCTATGGTTTGCACCTATCTAATCAAGTAGCTTGGAATTTGAATACAGAGAAGTCACTTAGAGGAATTTGTTGTGTTTTTGTTTGCTTGCTCTGACAAATGCTTGCACACTCCCTCCAAAAGTTTCACTCTATTAATGATACTATAAAGGATCGATTCCTGATTGTTTCTATTGAGGAAAGGTACCTCATAATGGGTTGAGTTAAAAACTAGAAAATATCTAAAAATATGATGCATTCACTTAATGATTTAGATTATTTCAAAGGTAAATTTGAAAGAAAAACTTGCAATTGATTATAACCAATTTTAATTCTTATTTTAAAATCAACCATTTATAGGTGTTTCTACTAGGGCTCAAGCTCAACGGGGCCTCTCCTTTGCTAGTTGATTGTAAATCTGGATAGTTAGTTACAAAGATCATAAGTTTAAGAGTATAATGTTTCAACCTTTTAATCAACTGGGTCATGAAACAAAAGGATGTAGATTCTTAGATATTCTAAACAATAAAGAACTGACCTATAATTTTGTGACATAGATAATAGAATAAGGCGAAGAATGATCTCTTACTTTGGTGGTAAGAGGTGTCAGATTTTACTTGAGTGCTTAGAATTCAAACCTCGGGCACACCACATCTTCTTAGGCTCGTGGGCTTTGTTTTCGCATGTGTGGGCTTCTTTTTTAGATGAGTGGACTTTCTTCTTGTGTGTACAGGCTCTCTGTTGGGTGTTGGGTCCCGGTCCCATTGGTCAGTTTATTAAAAAATAGAACAAGGTGGTAGAGCGTTCTAAGCAACCTAAGACCGAACTTAGCTTAAATTGTATTGGCTAAAGAGTTTTTTTTTCCTTCATTTTTCATTTTTATTTTTGTTGCTTGAAAATAACTCAAAGCTATGCTTCACCTTCTTCCAAGTGTTCTAACTAGCTGTGTTTTTAACCAGCTAAGCTACTGATCAAAATAAAAAATTTATAATTCTGATTGATCATGGATTAGGCACATTGGGATTGAAATATCTTTTAGATTGGATAAAAAATGAAATAAACTCACATGCAATTTGGATTGGGCTTGAGTATTTAAATCTCATTAGTCAATGTTCCCATTTTTCGTGTACCCTACACCAAGTCTGACGGACTCACGTTCAAATACATTGGGAGGCACCGACTCTAATGGCAGAAATCGGTGTGATTGATGTTAGGATATCTTTGAAAATTGAAAGGTACCCTGTGCAAGCCATGTTCTGAAATCACACTTATACGTGCAAGTCCCATGAACTAATAGTTTTAAGTTCTTGTACTAAGCTTAGTCTGCCATAATTCGCATTAGTCAATCTATAGTGCCATAAATCGACAGTCTCATCCTGATTAACATAAGGGAAACTATATACATGCGCACATGACCACTAGGTACCACATTGAGTTTGTGCACTAGTGAAATTCAGAGGTAGATCCTGCCGTAGGGACGGTCCAAATGCTTGGATTGTTGCATAGTGCTTAGGTGCAGAGGTCCAACATGGGAGGTTTTTTTTTTTAGTAGGGGAAGCATACTACTTATTTACTTTTCTACATCGTCATACTAAATTGGAAGCAAATTTATATTGGTGTAAATTTTTACATCACTAAGCCCAAATTAGAAAAAAAAAACCATAATCATAACTTAACAAAAAAAAACGTACTTTTTTCTGGATAATCATCATTCATAGGAATGAAAACCTCAAACGAAGATATCACAATCCAGCCACCTACACTTTTAACATGATTAATAGGACCATCTGCTATAGAAATTGCATCTTTTACACTAGACAGGTAGGTCGGCCTGATGGGTCAAGTCATCCCTTTCTTAGGGAATGGGTTGCATGTCCTTGATAATTTCTCATACTTAATGTAGATCAAGCTAGTTGAAATGGAACTGTTGTTCATCAAAATTAGAATATATGAGAACTCTCTCTCTCTCTCTCTCCATGTAACCCAGCCTAAGGAGAATGATACTCAAGAGAGCCCATACAAGTGAGAAGAGGAAACCCATAAAGTGGGAATGATATAATCCAAGCAAATAGAAAGAGTGGTACACATACCCACAGATTGATCCTTGAGCAACTAGGTAACATGTGGGGTTGCCAACCAACTTAGTTATGACTAGCATCCCCTTCTCGTAGAGTGTTTTTTTGATGAAGCTGCATATAAATGTTTAGCCCTTGTAATTTGTTTTTGAAATTTTGGTACATTAGGGAACCTGATCTTAACTAATCTCCCCTCCTATAGTAAATTTCCAAATTAACACATACATGAAGGACCATTTTATCAACTAATGTATTCGATGGTTGGGACTGTAAGGATTTTTGTAATTAGCTAAATTCATGTATTAGACAAAACTTGAGTCCATTGATTTGTACCTTATTTTCTTTAGTATGGACTTTTGATCGCGTTGCAAGAACTGCCGAAATTTAAAAAATCAGACATACTGCATGCGCTCGAGTGGGCATGTTCACGCACTCGAGTGAGGCTAGACAGAGGTAACCACACTTAAACCGATGAAGATCGTTCTCAAGCCTGATAAACATATCACAAATAACTGGATGCGCTTGCATGCACTCGAGCAGGCATGTGATAGAAGCCCACCGACCTATACGGATTTGTTTCGTATTTGTCCCAGAGTAGTCTGTTTTGGTTTTGGTTGTAATTAGATTCTAAACCTAAGGCATGAATTATAGGCTATATATAGAGTGGTTTTTTTTTAACCCTAAAGAGATCTTCTTCATATTCTGAGTTGAGAGATCACATTGGAGATTTTATCAAGAGCTTTTATGAGAGTTAGGTTGAAGGCTTTAAATTTTATAGTTGATGCGTCTACTTTCATGTTAGAGATTGTGGCTTCTACATCATTGTAGAAGATAGTTTTTTATCGTAGGGATCATTTGTTGTGGTGATCAAAACACTAAAGTAGGACACCGATGGACTGTGTGTCATGGAAATCTATTAAGAACAACTACAACGCCTTATGTCGAGGGATTGACTATAGGATTGTGAGTATATTTTATACTGCGAGAGTTAGTAATTGATTTTGTCTACTTTGGACTTATGAGTTTTTCCCGTTTGGGTTCTATGTTAAATCATGTATTGTCTTCTTTGTAGCATTGATTGCTTTTATTTTTTCACTGCACAGAAGTAGTAATAGAATCACAATAAAAAATAAATCCCGGACATTATAAACTTTCAGGACCATTTTCTTGCTTTATAAAAGGTGTACCCTGCAGGCCAAAACAAAAGAAATATGTCGAAAGGGAACAGTAGCTTGTTGACTCAAGTCATCCATTTGTTTTTTTTGTTCTCTCTCTTGTGTGGATCCAACTTTCAAATCGAATGAGTCAAGTCATCCAATGCTTACTTCAAGTCAAGCTAACCTTTATTACCAAAAAAAAAAAATCTTGTTAACATTTACCAAAAAAAAAAAAGAAAGAAAGAAAAAAGAGTCATGTTAACCTTTACCCAAAAAAAAAAAAAAAAAAGAACAGAAAGAAAGAAAAAGAAAGTCATGTTAACACGTCCACTCCACCTTTTCACAAAAGATAACTGAGTATGTTCTCGTGGGGGCGTGATCTATCATTTTCCATCATATAGTTTGGCAAACGTGGACAAGATCCTAACCTTTCATGCACTGGACCATTCGAACCTGGTCTTTGGCCCACAGCCAGAGGTGCCAATCAAATTAACAGGTTGGATCCATACACATCCAATGTTTTATTGATGTTTACGCATGTCAAGTATATGGAGAATGATTCAATTGGTGTGGCCCTCTGTAAATGACCCATTTTTGGAGAATGATTCAATTGGTGTGGCCCACTGTAAATGACCCATTTCAATCTGGTGATCATGATTGACCATTCCATTAGTGGGTCTTTTGACAATTAAATCTGGTCCACATATCGTCTTGCCATTTAACCATCCAATTAAAGCCTACCAAAGAATTACATGGCGATCTTCAAATTAACATGCCTTGCGTCATGCCCCATGTGCATCTCTACACCATCCATTTTTATCATATTCTTATTCTACATAGCTTACTGTCACGCCCCCAAAACTGGGCTGGATCCAAACCCGGTTCCAGGGGTGTGAGAATTGGGGCCAATTAAAATTTTTCTAAACATAAACAGCACGGGCCCCAATTCCGGGTGGATCGAAGTCCTTCGTGAGGCTATGCTTGGTGATCAAGCAACCATAATCACACGCGGAACTAAAATCCATGCTCATCGCAGACGGATATTACATCACAATAAGATAATCAATCACCTTAATAATAAAACCAGAGTCAAGTGCTTCGAAGCATCACAATTAGAGTTAAAATTTCAAAACAACCAAACTTAAATTAATAAACTAATGGCCCGGACATGGCCTTATTACATAATCTAAAGTTTTCGAACTCAGCACTGCACTAGGACACCTCAGATGATGTCATCGGTGCTCCACTCAACAACTCCGCCATCTGGCGAAATTTCCTGCGTCGCCTAACCCTCTGGTTCGGCACCGGCAACGGAACCTAGACATCCAAAAGTAGTGGGTCAGATTGACATAATCTGGCAAGAGGGTAAGCTGCAAATAATGGATTAATCAACTGAATTAAACATAAGTATTCATTATGATCCAAATTATATCAGATACAAACCCTAATGGCATGAATGCACAGAAATGGGTATTCCCGTGGATAAATATAACAGAAACGGGTAGTCCTACATACAGATAACAGAATCGGGTAATCCCGAAGATAATAACAGAAATGGGTATTTCCGTAGATAATAACAGAAGGCACAGCTGTATACTATTATCCACAGTATATGCTGACCCGATGGCGTACGTCCACCTCCGAACTGCAGTCGGTCAGATACATATATATAAATATACATATTTACAAATGCATATGTATATCGATGCAGAATGAACCATGATATAAAACCCTTAATTCTAACATTCAATCTAATATCATTTTGAGTATTTAGAGTACTTAAATTTGAAAGCGTATTATGAACGTGTGTCAATTCAAATTCTTTGAGGGTAAGCACTAATCCACCAACGGTCAAGTTAGATAAATATGCACATGAGAACTAACCCTCTATCACAATGGAAATATGAGTCCCCGATGCCGATATACTACTTTTGGTGCCTATCATGTGATGCATCCCGAACCTCACATTCCCATTCTGCATTTAGTCTAATTCTCATGTGAACATTCAACTAACATTCCTAAAAGTCATAATTCATCTAATCCAATTATATATAATTAGTATGTTTTACTAATTGGGTAAAAGATGTTTAAATTACAAATCCAAATTTAAATCAAGTTATGATCAAAGGGGAAAAGGGAATAATTAATTTCTTAGTTATCATTGTTGTGTACAAATATACCTTATTAATTTATACAAAACTAAAGGTATAACTCCCGGGCCCCAGTTTGAAATCAAACTCAGATTAAAAACCCAAATTAGATGCATAAACACAATCTACATAAGATTTATTCATCCCCAATTGCATCTTAGTTAATTTCTAAGCAAACTAAAGAAAGTATAAATCACAATTATATAATTTCCAATTAAATTTATAACCAATCTTAACTAAATTTCTAATAACATTGAATTAAAATTTAATTTAAATGATCTAATCTCCACTAGTATACTAAACCATTAATCAAAATATAATACTGTAATGTTTATATTTACTAACATAAAATTCTAATTACAATTATATAGATATATATATATTTTTAAAAAACAAGTGGGCCTAATTACATCAACCCGGCCCAGCCGCAACTGGGCCCAGCAGCACCCGGGCCAGGCACTGCTAGGCCCAGCCGGGCTAGGCCCGACCTGCATCAACCCGGCCCAGCCGCAGCTGGGCCAAGCAGCACCAGGGCTGGGCGCTGCCAGGCCCAGCCGGGCTAGGCCCGGCCTGGCAGGCACATTGCCCGAGCAGCAGCGTCTGCTTTCTTTTTTTTTTTTTTTTTTCAAAACTATATATATTTTCTTTTTATAAAACCTGAAATCAAATCAATGAGTTATGCCTGTTGCAACAAAAAGAGTATAAACAAATCTCCATTATTAATCTATAATCTCAAAGATTTTACCCAAATCAGATAAATCATATAGACAACATGTGATTTAGGAAAACAACCAAGAAACATTATTTGCATTCATCCACTTGCCTGGATCTTGAAGCCAAAGTAGATCTGAAGATCAAAGCTTGGAAGAGCCCACCTTGGTTTCCCCCTTAGATAGCCTCTAGGGTTTTGGTTGAAGAAGAAAAGAAGAGGGTTGGAGAAAGGGGAGAAACCCTAAAAGCAGAATTTATATAAGAGAGGGGTTTTTTTCTAAATTACAAGGAAGGGCCCCCTGCTTTTTAGTGGGTTTTAAGAAATTTCAAAAAGAGTCATTTGACCTAAAAAGAGTCCATCAACTCAGGCTCAATTGTGTTAAACTGATCTATTTGACCCTCTTAACCCAACTCAAACCCAACAACCGGTATGACCCACTGAAAAAAATTCGGGAGTTGACATCCACCCCCCTTAAAGGACATTTGGTCCTCCAAATAACTAACATACCTCCGGAAGAAGGTGCGGATACTGTCGCTGCACTTCGTCTCTAAGCTCCCACGTTGCTTCCTCTGGGCGATGATAACTCCATTGAACCTTCACCCAGTGGATGACACGGTTTCTTAACACCTGCTCCTTAGTATTGACAATCCTTACCGGCTGCTCAGTGTAAGTTGTATCATCCTGCACTTGCAATGGCTCATATTGTAGTACGTGTGAAGGATCTGCTACATACTTCCTCAACATAGAAACATGAAAGACGTTATGAACACCCGACAACTTTGGTGGCAGTGCTAACCGATAAGCCACGTCATTAATCTTGCTGATAATCTGGAACGGTCCCACATATCTTCGATAAAGTTTTCATTTCTGCCCAAACCGCAATGTACAACGTGTAGGTGATACCTTCAAAAATACATGGTCACCAACCTCAAACTTCAACTCTCTCCTCCTTTTATCAGTATAACTCTTTTGACGACTGCGGGCAACCTTCAACCTTTCCCGAATCTGTCTTATCTTGTCACTGGACTCTCCAACCACAGACGGTCCATGAAAACCACGAGCTCCAAAATTCGACCAACATATAGGGGTTCGACATCTCTTTCCGTACAAAGCTTCAAAAGGCGTCATGCCAATGCTAGAGTGGTAACTGTTGTTGTACGCAAATTCACATAGAGCCAAACTTTCATCCCAACTAGTCTTGAAATCCAAGACACATGCCCTTAGCATATCCTCCAAAGTTTGGTTTGTCCGCTCTGTTTATCCGTCTGTTTGGGGATGATAGGCTGTACTAAAACTCATTTTGGTTCCTAAGGCTTCCTGCAGTGATACCCAAAACCGAGATACAAACTTACTATCCCGATCGGAGACAATAGAAACCGGTGCTCCATGCAATCTTACCACTTCCTTAATATACAAATTTGCCATTTTCTCCATTCCTTGACCAGTCTTGAATGGTACAAAGTGGGCTGACTTAGTCAAATGGTCCACTATCACCCAAATAGCATCAAATCCCTTTCTAGTATGAGGCAATCCAGACACGAAGTCCATAGTAACGTGCTCCCACTTCCACTGAGGAATCTCCAACAGATGCAAAAGACCCGGGGGTCTCCTATAATCTGCTTTAATCTGCTGGCAGACCAAACATTTTTCAACAAATTCTGCAATATCCTTTTTCATATTCTTCCACTAATAGTGATCCTTCAGATCGTGATACATCTTGGTACTGCCTGGATGAATAGTGTACTGAGTATAGTGCGTCTCGACCCATGATTTCATTTTTCAATTCTGGAAAATCGGGCACACAAATTCTTCCTTTATAATGTAAAATATTATCTTCCAACTTAAAATCGGGCCTCTCCTCCATGTGATCTTTGATTCTTGTAATCTCGGGGTCTAGTAGCTGGTATTCTCTAATCCTCGGGAGTAATTCGGGTTCCCACGAGAATATACTAGCTAATACTGCTTGCTCACTGATAGGCTGAAAGTAAACATCCATATCTTCCAAACATCGAATCCAGAAGTATTCTGCAATTAATCCTCCAGTGAACACTGCTTTTCTACTTAGAGCATTTGCCACCACATTAGCCTTCCCAGGATGGTACTTCAACCCAAAATCATAATCCTTAATATACTTCATCCATCTCCTCTGTCTCATATTCAAATCACCTTGTGTAAAGAGATATTGAAGGCTTTTATGGTTTGAATGTACTTCAAAAGTGGCTCCGTAAAGGTAATGTCTCCACATTTTCAAAGCAAAGACCACTGCAGCAAGTTCCAAGTCATGGGTGCATACTTTCGTTCATGATCCTTCAACTGTCTAGACCCATAAGCCACCACCTTCCCATGTTGCATGAGAACACAACCAAGTCCAACTCCAGATGCATCAGTGTAAATCATAAAACCATCATCACCAGCAGGTAAGGTCAAAATAGGGGTTGTGGTCAACCTTCTTTTCAACTCCTGAAAACTTTGTTCACAATCCTCATTCCACACAAAAGGAACTTCCTTACGAGTCAATCTCGATAATGGGGGTGCTATTGAGGAAAATCCTTCCACGAATCTACGATAATAACCTGCGAGGCTTAGGAAACTTCGGATCTCCGATACTATTTTTGGTCTATCCCACTTTACAATTGCTTCAATCTTCGCTGGGTCCACTGCTAAACCTTCCTTAGAGATGATATGACCAAGAAATCCTACCTGTTCCAACCAAAATTCACATTTACTTGACTTAGCATACAATTGGTGTTCCCTCAATAACTGCAATGAAGTACGAAGATGCTGAGCATGCTCTTCTCGACTCTTCGAATATACAAGTATATCATTAATAAACACCACCACAAACTTATCCAAGTACTGTGCAAAAACCCTATTCATCATAGCCATAAAAGCTGCTGGCGCATTTGTCAACCCAAACGACATCACCAAAAATTCGTAGTGACCATATCTAGTTCTGAATGCAGTTTTTGGAATATCTTGATCTCATACCCTCAACTGGTGATATCCTGACCTTAGATCAATTTTAGAAAAATATTGAGCACCTTGCAATTGATCAAACAATTCATCGATTCGAGGTAAAGGATACTTATTCTTGATGGTCACTTGATTTAGTTGTCTATAATCAATGCACATTCTCATAGAACCATCCTTTTTCTTCACAAACAATACTGGAGCCCCCTAAGGAGAGACACTCGGTCTAATAAGACCCTTGTTCAAGAGCTCTTGCAATTGCTCCTTGAGTTTTCTCAACTCCGTTGGGGCCATTCTATAAGGGGCTTTTGAGATCGGAGCTATGCCTGGAACAAGCTCAATTGAAAAATCAATTTCACGGACCGGTGGCAATCCGGGAATATCATCGGGAAAAACATCCGAAAACTTAGACACCACCGGTATCTCCTCCACCACTTTAGTCTGTTTATCCTCCGTGATAAACGTAATATACCCCTCAGAACCTAACGCAATATACCCTTCAGAACCTTTCATCAATAATCTCATAGCCTTAATGACCGAGACCACATGAGTAACAACCTTCTTCTTAGATCCCGCAAATAGCACCTCAGTGCCATTATCAGCTGTTAACTTCACTGTCTTGGCATGACAATTCATAACTGCACTATGAGTAGCAAGCCAATCCATACCCAAAATGGCATCAAAGTCATTCATCGTCAATAGTATCAAATTGGCCTTAAACACAACTCCACTTATCACCAATTTACAATTAGGGTAGTATTTCAAACAACTAACCTTTTTACCCATCGGGGTGGCCACAATTAAATCATACGGCAAATTAATTGCTCTAACACCAATCTTCAAGGCAAAACTAGGGGAAACATAGGAGTGCGTAGAACCGGGATCAAATAAAGTTTTAGCATGGGTATCACAAATAGAAATAGTACCTTCTACAATGTTCTCTGCAATATCAGCTTGCTCTTGGGTCATGGCATACACTCTGCCTGCCTGTTGTGGCCTTGATTGCTGTCTGTTAGGCCCTTGTGGTCGCTAAGGTCCTTTCTGAGGTCGGGGCTATTGGCGAGGTCGGTACAACTGCATCTGCTGTTGCGGCGCCTGGAACCGCTGCTGCGGGGGAGCTGGTGCTATCTGTCTTAGCGGCTGTGCTTGAATAGGAGCCCCTTGCGTAGATGCCTGCCCATACTGCTGACCTTTCTTCTTAGGGCAATCATTGACCTGATGATTAGTGTCGCCACAGTAAAAGCACCCACCCTGTCTGTCTCCAACACTTAGAAGTAGAGTGGTTATTGCCACAAATGCCACAAGAGTTCCTCCTTTGCTTTTTGAATTGGTGTTGTGGGGTTGGAGATGGAGTAACTTTCTGCTTGGGTTGGCTCATAGGGGCCATGCGCCCAATCACCTCATCTGCCCAATATGCCTTATCCAAATATGCCTGGTAAGTATTCAGAACTTGTGACTTGGCATGAAGGAGTATATCTGGTCGAAGGCCATGAGGAACCGTCAAATTCTCTCACTTTCTGGAGTGATGAGGGTTGGTGCGAAGTGGGAAAGACGGGTAAACTGTAGCTCGTACTCCCGAACAGACAAATTCCCTTGCCTCAATCTATCAAACTCTATTCGCTTTTGAATGCGAATATGTTCCGGTACATACTTTGCACGAAACTGATTGCAAAAGGTAGTCCAAGCTACCTCTTCAGCAATCTCCTCATATGTCTCTTTAACTGTAGTCCACCACCTGTCTGCTACATCTCGAAATATGGAAGCTGTCAACTTGACCTTCTGTATCTCCGTGCAGACTAGATTTTCAAATATCTTCTCCACTTAAATGAGGAATTCCTCTGCCACCATTGGATCTTCACCCCCGTTAAACTCGGGCGGACCCGTCTTCTTAAACTTTTCAAAAATATCATTTGGATCATGGGGTCTGGGGGCAACAACAACCTGGGGCTGCCCAATCCTCTGCAAGGCCTCAAGTACACCAGTCTGAAATGCAGCTTGATCCACTACTTGAGGTCGCACCACAGGCGTTGGTTGCGGCATTACCGGTGGCGGAATTTCATTTGCTACATGAGGGTGGTTCATTCTTTGCACAACCTCCAACAATTGTGCTATCTGTTGATCCTGATGTTGCTGATGGGCTAACATAGTCTGGAGCAGAGTCTGTATCGGATCAGTGGCGGTACCGCTAGGCTCACCCGACTCCGAACTGGATGGGTTAGTTTTCGTTTTCCTTGTTCTAGGTGCCATGTCTGCAAAACAACCGTTCATTAAAGACTAAATGACCAAAAATAAGAAGGGGAACAAATTTTGAAATCTCTAACCATGCTAAAGTTCATATACAATTATACGCATGAAAACCACATCGTCCCCATCTAAAGTTTCTAATCCTCACATCAGACCTACGTTCTAACATCTTTTAGAACTTCTAGAACTTGACCGTCTCTGATACCATTTGTTACACCCCCAAAACTGGGCCGGATTCAAACCTGGTTCCAGGGGTGTGAGAATTGGGGCCAATTAAAATTTTTCTAAATATAAACAGCACAGGCCCCAATTCCGGGTGGATCGAAGTCCTTCGTGAGGCTATGCTTGGTGATCAAGCAACCATAATCACACGCGGAACTAAAATCCATGCTCATCGCAGACGGATATTACATCACAATAAGATAATCAATCACCTTAATAATAAAACCAGAGTCAAGTGCTTCGAAGCATCACAATTAGAGTTAAAATTTCAAAACAACCAAACTTAAATTAATAAACTAATGGCCCAGACATGGCCTTATTACATAATCTAAAGTTTTCGAACTCAGCACTGCACTAGGACACCTCAGATGATGTCATCGGTGCTCCACTCAACAACTCCACCATCTAGCGAAATTTCCTGCGTCGCCTGACCCTCTGGTTCGGCATCGGCAACGGAACCTAGACACCCAAAAGTAGTGGGTCAGATCGACATAATTTGGCAAGAGGGTAAGCTGCAAATAATGGATTAATCAACTGAATTAAACATAAGTATTCATTATGATCCAAATTATATCAGATGCAAACCCCAATTGCATGAATGCACAGAAACGAGTATTCCTGTGGATAAATATAACAGAAACGGGTAGTCCCGCATACAGATAATAGAATCGGGTAATCCCGAAGATAATAACAGAAACGGGTATTCCCGCAGATAATAACAGAAGGCACAGCTGTATACTATTATCCACAGTATACGCTGACCCGATGGCGTACGTCCACCTCCGAACTGCAGTCGGTCAGATACATATATATAAATATACATATTTACAAATGCATATGTATATCGATGCAGAATGAACCATGATATAAAACCCTTAATTCTAACATTCAATCCAATATCATTTTGAGTATTTAGAGTACTTAAATTTGAAAGCGTATTATGAACGTGTGTCAATTCAAATTCTTTGAGGATAAGCACTAATCCACCAACGGTCAAGTTAGATAAATATGCATATGAGAACTAACCCTCTATCACAATGGAAATATGAGTCCCCGATGCCGATATACTACTTTTGGTGCCTATCATGTGATGCGTCCCGAACCTCACATTCCCATTCTGCATTTAGTCTAATTCTCATGTGAACATTCAACTAACATTCCTAAAAGTCATAATTCATCTAATCCAATTATATATAATTAGTATGTTTTACTAATTGGGTAAAAGATGTTTAAATTACAAATCCAAATTTAAATCAAGTTATGATCAAAGGGGAAAAGGGAATAATTAATTCCTTAGTTATCATTGTTATGTACAAATACACCTTATTAATTTATACAAAACTAAAGGTATAACGCCCGGACCCTAGTTTGAAATCAAACTCAGATTAAAAACCCAAATTAGATGCATAAACACAATCTACATAAGATTTATTCATCCCCAATTGCATCTTAGTTAATTTTTAAGCAAACTAAATAAAGTATAAATCACAATTACATAATTTCCAATTAAATTTATAACCAATCCTAACTAAATTTCTAATAACATTGAATTAAAATCTAATGTAATGTGATCTAATCTCCACTAGTATACTAAACCATTAATCAAAATATAATATTGTTGTAACACTCCGACCCGAGTTGACCCGGATTAGTGGGCAATTGCGTGTGTTTTTATCGCTAAGAGTGTTTAGATTTTGTTTTCCTTCGGATTTGACTCGTAGAGAGATTGTTTGGGTTGAGTTGACTTGGTCTAAGTAGATCGAGCCCTTTTTCGTAATTTTGGCTTTTGATTGACTTTGTCAGTTTTGCGTCATTCTGACGTCAGCGCGTGTATTTCGTCGAGCTTGTCGATTGTCGTGACTGTCTTGGATCCGAATGATTTCGTTTGCTCTCGTTAGACCGTCATTTGACTCAAACTGATATTTGGATAAGCTAATTGGACTTGTTTGCAAATTTGGCTCAAATTAAGTTATAAATATCCCCAACCACTCCCTTTTCTCTCCCGATCGTTCTCTCACTCTCTCAGTCGTCTCTCTCTCGTCAGCTCTCTTTCTCTCCTTCTCCATCTCTGTTGCTACTGTTTGAGGGAGGAAGAAAGGAGCTTGTTAGTGCGTGTGATCCCGGTGGACTGAGCCAATCAACGTGTGATTTTCGTCCGTGAGGCAAGTATAAGCCCAAGTTGTATGAACACCGATTGATAGTGATTTGATTGTTGTGTTCTTGTTCTTCATTGAGTTTCTCAGTGTTAGACAGCCTATCTCAGCCCATTTTGCTGTTATGTTTCTGTTTCGAGCCGTTTTGCACACTTTCTGTATGTCTGTAACAATTTCAGGAAAATGACTCCGTGCACTCACGGCTAAGCCGTGAAATGTGCTACGGCTAAGCCGTAAAATGGCTTACGGCCAAGCCGAGACCCAACCGTAAACCAAACCGTAGAACAGTACAGACTGTTAGCTGAAAATAACTGGATGTTGGCAATTTGACATTCTTCTACGGCCCAGCCTGATCTACGCCGTACATTGGCTTGCGGCTAAGCCGTGGACCAGGATACGGCTGAGCCGTAGAGCAAAATACGGTTAAGCCGTAAATCCGGATGGATATTTGGGGAACCTCAGCTCAGCCGCTGTGCATAGTACGGCTAAGCCGTAAGATGCCTCGGCTAAGCCGTAAGGTCACCTACGGCTACACCGTGAACCCTGAGAATTGAATGAAAATGATTAGGTTTAAGCAAAAGACCGTATATGACTTTCATGTTAGAATGTAGCTAACCTGGACATGCCCAATGGAATGTTTGTATGACATGAATGATCTCATGGGCTGTGAATCATTCATGCTTGTTATCCAGCTGTTTAGCACCTCCCCATGGGTGTTGGTTTAAGAGACTTCGGTGCACACTCCAGACACTGCAACACTAGACAATGGTGCATCGAATAACTTAAAACTACATCAACATGCACGGTTAGAAACACTGGATTGGTTAGTATAGGATTGGCTTGTAATTGATCCTTGATTCGTATAAGTACTGGATTGGTTTGAGTTGTACAGCATATTGATTACGGTTTATGCCCTCTCATGTGTTCTACGCTGGACCTCTCGATTCTGTGGGAAATGCAGCAACCCCAGAGCGAAGCCCGGGTGGAACCATTCTATTATTGTGTATTGTGTTATACCGTTGCTCCATTGGAGTACTTGCATCAGTTACGAGTCAGTGATTGTGATTGATACTCATTGTCAGCACTTCCTGTAATGGCTTATGTACATTCCGTATCCGTATCAGTTTATGTACATTCAGTATCAGTATATGCGATGCACTTCCCATTGTTTGTTCAGCATGATATGTGAGATCTGTAAGTGATAAGTGATTGATTGATTGATTGATTGAGGTGCATCATCCGATTGATTGTGATTGGTCTTGGCACTACTGAGCCTCAGCCTTAGGATACCCGACGGGGTTAACTTTGGTTTAGTTTAAGTGTTTGCCTCTGCAGAGTGATTGTCCTGGGCTTCCGGACCCCGGGAACTAGAGACCCATGCGTACCCTGGCCCGGTCGCTGGTGTTCTCATCCTGATTGCTATCGTAAGGGAGAAAATGGCCAATGTAGTAGCCACTTGATTGTTACCTGTTTATGATTCTGATAGCATGCTTATTCATTTGCATAATTGTTTAGTATACAGTTACGATTTCTACGGATATTGCATTATGATCATTGTTCAGTATTATTCAGTATTCGACACAATTCGTGTTATCTTCTTGTTGGCTTATACTTTGCTAAGTCGTTGTACTTATGCGTTTGTCTTGTGTGTTGCAGGCTCAGATCCCTCTTCCGATCCTGCGTCGGTCGACCCGACTCCAGGAGAGGCTCGCGAGGCCCCCTCCGGCCTAGAGGAGTGGACTTGATCCATCCTCCAGAGTACGGTTTGCATCATTTTGGGTTTCCCCATTCTTTGCGTTGGAGTCTATTGAGGGGACTTTTTCTGTAATTGTAAAGTGGGCATTGAGTGATATCTGTATTTTGATTGTTTTGGGAATGTTGTAAGCCCGCTCTATTGTCATACGTTCTTGTAATCTATTCTTATCAGTTCATGATCTTTTGTGTAATTCATTGTATCTTTTGAGTTGAGGGTATTGCTATATGCCTTGATACGTACAGCTTCCGCGTACAGTTGTTTGCACGTGTGAATGATCCCTTGTGTGTGTCTGCTTGGACGGGGTCCAGGTGTGCATGCACGGGAGTACGTGTGTCATTGGTTAGGCTTCCTCTGACCCCCGGTCCCTGGGCTCGGGTTGTGACATACGTATTGTATGGTATCAGAGCATTGTCTCTCAGAGCTTTGTCTCTCAGGGCATTGTCTCTATCTTAGTGTGTAAGCATGCAGGCATATAGGACGTGGTGAGATTTCGTAGTCCAGTTTTGGACTATTGTGTTTGGTCCCTTTGTCTTGTGAGTCTGTGTGAGTTACCGAGTGTGATAGCAGATTGACTTTTGTGTTTTGCAGGCTATGGCATCGGGATCCGGAACACACAACAACAATGATCAGGGAGATAACGAGAGTGGGTCAGCCGCTCCACAGCCACTCGTGAACTTTGACGAGCGCTTCTTGACTATGCTACAGGCGATCCATTCCTTGCAAGCGCAGGTCGTTTCGATAGTAGACCGACAGAGCCAAACGCCAGTTCGGCCTGCAGAGCAGCAAGTGGTCTTTCCGCCTAAGGAGAGCGATCCGAATGCGTTGTACGATAAATTCAGAAAACGTGGAGCCACAGAATTCTCTGGAAATGAAGATGCATTGAAGGCTGATCAGTGGCTAGAGCATACGGGAGATCTCTTCTCGACCATCGTCTGTGATGACCGGCAGAAGGTTATGCTTACGGCCTCGATGTTTCGAGAGGTAGCAAAGACCTGGTGGAAGAGTGTCAGTGCAGCCTATCTGACCATGCCTAGTGAAACAGTGTGGGAGACGTTCCAGACACAGTTCAGAAGGAAGTTTATTCCTGCTCATGTTCGACGTGTGAAGGAGGTTGAGTTTCTGGCCTTACAGCAGCAGCAGCTGACCGTCTCGGAGTACATTCACCGCTTTACCCAGTTGTCCCATTTTGCTGAGGACATGATCAATACCGAGGAGAAGAAGGTGAACCGTTTTATTTCTGGTCTGCATCCGAGATATGCGAATTTTGTGACTGCTTTCCAGAGACCAGCTACTTTTGACGATGCGGTCGATAGAGCACACGCTGCGGAAGCCAACCACCTAGCAGAGAGAGCCATGGACTGTAAGAGAAGTGCACCAGTGGGTTCCAGGGGACAGATTCAGAAGAAATGGAAAGGGAAGCAAGGCACTTCGAGTTTCTCTGGGAGCAGATGCGAGTTTTGTGGATTTGGACATCCGACGGAGAAGTGTTGGAAGAAGTCCGGAGCTTGTTTGAGTTGTGGATCTATGGAGCATAAGATAGCTCAGTGCCCGAAGACCAGGACTTTCCAGTCGTCCAGATCTATGGGGTCATCCAAGTCTCTCAGTTCAGCAGCTTCGAACAGCCCCCATCCGTCTCGCCAAAGCCAGAAGCCCCAGCGTCAGACTGCTCGTGTGTATGCAGCCTCTCATGATCATGCAGAAGATGCGAAAGTGGTGGAAGGTAAAGTTCTCATCGCCCGAGCTGAAGCACATACACTTTTTGATTCGGGATCTACGCGTTCGTATGTTGCCCCTCGTTTTGCGGAACAGTTACCGCAACCCCCTCAGCCGCTACCCTATGTGTTGGTGGTGTCCACTCCGGTGGGCAAGAGAGTAGAGTGTAGTGTATATTACCCTCGGTGCGACGTGGTGATTGAAGGTCGCCAGCTGCCAGTTGATTTGGTCTTGTTGTCCATGTTGGATTTCGATGTGATCCTTGGAATGGACTGGCTAGCGCGGTATCGTGCCTGTGTTAACTGTTACAACAGGACGATTTACTTCGATTTTGCGAAGGGGTTTTGTTTCGAGGGCAATCAGGAGAGATGCCCGAGGCGTGTCATCTCCGCATGCAAGGCGGATCGTTTGATACGCAGAGGTTGTGCAGGATTTCTTGCTTTTGTCTCGGAGAAGAAGGAGGTGAAGCAGTTGAGCGAGATTCCAGTGGTACGTGAGTTCCCGGATGTATTTCCGGAGGAAGTACCCGAGTTACCCCCTGTCCGAGATGTAGAGTTCGCGATCGATTTAGTGCCCGGTACAGCACCCATTAGTTTAGCTCCTTATCGTATGGCCCCTGCTGAGTTACTCGAATTGAAGACGCAATTGCAAGATCTTTTGGAGAAGGGTTTCGTACGGCCGAGTGTGTCACCGTGGGGAGCGCCAGTGCTGTTTGTGAAAAAGAAGGACGGTACCTTGCGGATGTGCATCGATTACCGGCGGTTGAACAAAGTCACGATCAAGAATAAATACCCATTGCCGCGTATTGATGAGTTGTTTGACCAACTTCAAGGTGCTGCCTATTTTTCCAAGATTGATCTACGATCGGGGTATCATCAACTCCGGGTGAAGGAAGACGATATTGCGAAGACGGCTTTCAGGACACGGTACGGACATTTTGAGTTTCTCGTGATGCCATTTGGATTAACCAATGCACCTGCTGCCTTTATGGCTTTGATGAATAGGATCTTCGCTCCTTTTCTGGATCGTTTTGTGGTGGTCTTTATTGATGATATTTTGGTGTATTCGAAGACCCCAGAGGAGCATGAGGAACATCTACGTCGAGCTTTGCAGTTGTTGAAGGAACATCGCTTATATGCTAAATTGTCGAAGTGTGATTTTTGGCTCGAGCAGGTAGCTTTTCTTGGTCATACCATTTCACGAGAGGGTTTGGCAGTGGATCAGACGAAAGTTGAGGCAGTAATGAGTTGGCCTAGCCCGAAGACTGTGACGGAGATACGGAGTTTTCTTGGATTAGCTGGATATTATCGTCGATTCATTCAGGATTTTGCCAAGATTTCTGCACCGTTGACCCGATTGACCAGGAAGAATGTTCCTTTTCTGTGGACGGACGAATGTGAGCACCATTTCCGGATGTTGAAGGAGAAGCTGACTTCGGCTCCAGTTTTGACGTTACCAGATGGGCATGAAGGATTTATGATCTATTCTGATGCTTCTCGAGTCGGTTTGGGATGTGTTTTGATGCAACATGGTAAAGTGATTGCCTATGGCTCGAGGCAACTTCGAGAGCACGAGAAGAACTATGCTACATATGATTTAGAGTTGGCAGCCATCGTTTTTGCGTTGAAGATGTGGAGACATTATTTGTATGGCGTGACATTTGAAGTGCATTCAGATCATCATAGTCTACAGTACCTCTTCACGCAGTCTGAGTTGAATATGAGGCAACGAAGGTGGCTTGAGTTGATCAAGGATTTTGATTTCCCCATCAAGTATCATCCAGGGAAAGGCAATGTTGTTGCAGATGCCTTGAGTAGGAAGTCGGAGATTCTTCAGGCTTTGGACAGCCTTTATTTTGTGAGGCATGCCCAGCCAGTGGAACTGCAATCGGTGGAGAATGGTTTGACACTTGCCAGTACAGTGAGCTTTCAGCCTGACATCATTCAGCGTATCAAAGACCAGCAGTTTGAAGATGCGATGTTGAAGCGAATTCGGGATAGCATTGCAGATCGACCAGACTTTCGTTTGGAGGGTGATGTCTTGTATTTCAGGAGTAGGTTATGTGTGCCAGCAGTAGATGCCTTGAAGGAGAGTTTGATGACCGAAGCACACCATGCACGTTATTCTATGCACCCTGGAAGTACGAAGATGTACCGAGCTCTCAAGGACAGATTCTGGTAGAACAACATGAAGAGAGAAATTGCTGGGTTTGTTGCCAGATGTTTGACTTGCCAAAAGGTGAAAGCTGACCATCAGAGACCTCCAGGTTCCTTACATCCTTTGCACATTCCCCAGTGGAAATGGGAGCACATTACGATGGACTTTGTTTCGGGTTTGCCCCTGACGAGCAAGAAGAACAGTGCCATTTGGGTGATCGTGGACAGATTGACGAAGACAGCCCATTTTCTTCCATTCAAGAAAGGCATGACATTTTCCGAGATGGCGAAGAAGTTCGTTGATGAGATCGTTAGACTACATGGTACGCCCGTATCGATTGTGTCAGATCGAGATAGCCGCTTTGTTTCTTCGTTTTGGAGAGCATTTCAGGAGGCCATGGGAACGAAGTTGAGCTTCAGTACGGCGTATCACCCGCAGACTGATGGACAGTCCGAACGAACTATTCAGACGCTCGAGGACATGTTACGGGCCAGTGTGTTGAATTTCGAGAAAGAATGGGATCTGCATCTCTCGTTGTGCGAGTTTGCGTATAACAACAGTTTCCACGAGAGTATTGGAATGGCACCCTATGAAGCTTTGTATGGGCGGAAATGTAGAAGCCCTGTTTGCTGGGAAGAAGTTGGAACGAGGAGTTTTCACGGACCGACGATCATTGCTGAGACTACAGAGAAAGTTCAGAAAGTGATTGACAATTTGAAGATTGCCCGATCGAGACAGAAGAGCTATGCAGATACGCGTAGAAGAACCTTGACATTTCAGGTTGGAGATTGGGTCTTCTTGAAGGTCTCACCGATGAAAGGTACAGTACGGTTCGGTCAAAAAGGCAAGTTAGCGCCAAGGTATGTGGGTCCATTTGAGATCAAGAGCCGAATTGGTGATCTAGCGTACAGATTGATTCTGCCCGTGGAGTTTTCTGGAGTACATGACGTCTTTCATGTGTCAATGCTTCGCAAGTATGTTCGAGACCCGACGCATGTGATTCGATACGATGATATTCAGATGAAACCTAACGCGTCATATGTTGAGCGCCCGCTCCGTATTGTTGGGACTAGAGAACAGCTCTTGCGTACGAGGACTATTTGATGGGTCAAGGTACTTTGGGAACATCATGGACCTGATGAAGCCACGTGGGAACTAGAAGATCAGATGGCGCGTCAGTATCCTTATCTGTTTGCTCAGGTACGTGTTCATTCCGAGGACGGAATGATGTCCAAGTGGGGGAGGATGTAACACTCCGACCCGAGTTGACCCGGATTAGTGGGTAATTGCGTGTGTTTTTATCGCTAAGAGTGTTTAGATTTTGTTTTCCTTCGGATTTGACTCGTAGAGAGATTGTTTGGGTTGAGTTGACTTGGTCTAAGTAGATCGAGCCCTTTTTCGTAATTTTGGCTTTTGATTGACTTTGTCAGTTTTGCGTCATTCTGACGTCAGCGCGTGTATTTCGTCGAGCTTGTCGATTGTCGTGACTGTCTTGGATCCGAATGATTTCGTTTGCTCTCGTTAGACCGTCATTTGACTCAAACTGATATTTGGATAAGCTAATTGGACTTGTTTGCAAATTTGGCTCAAATTAAGTTATAAATATCCCCAACCACTCCCTTTTCTCTCCCGATCGTTCTCTCACTCTCTCAGTCGTCTCTCTCTCGTCAGCTCTCTTTCTCTCCTTCTCCATCTCTGTTGCTACTGCTTGAGGGAGGAAGAAAGGAGCTTGTTAGTGCGTGTGATCCCGGTGGACTGAGCCAATCAACGTGTGATTTTCGTCCGTGAGGCAAGTATAAGCCCAAGTTGTATGAACACCGATTGATAGTGATTTGATTGTTGTGTTCTTGTTCTTCATTGAGTTTCTCAGTGTTAGACAGCCTATCTCAGCCCATTTTGCTGTTATGTTTCTGTTTCGAGCCGTTTTGCACACTTTCTGTATGTCTGTAACAATTTCAGGAAAATGACTCCGTGCACTCACGGCTAAGCCGTGAAATGTGCTACGGCTAAGCCGTAAAATGGCTTACGGCCAAGCCGAGACCCAACCGTAAACCAAACCGTAGAACAGTACAGACTGTTAGCTGAAAATAACTGGATGTTGGCAATTTGACATTCTTCTACGGCCCAGCCTGATCTACGCCGTACATTGGCTTGCGGCTAAGCCGTGGACCAGGATACGGCTGAGCCGTAGAGCAAAATACGGTTAAGCCGTAAATCCGGATGGATATTTGGGGAACCTCAGCTCAGCCGCTGTGCATAGTACGGCTAAGCCGTAAGATGCCTCGGCTAAGCCGTAAGGTCACCTACGGCTACACCGTGAACCCTGAGAATTGAATGAAAATGATTAGGTTTAAGCAAAAGACCGTATATGACTTTCATGTTAGAATGTAGCTAACCTGGACATGCCCAATGGAATGTTTGTATGACATGAATGATCTCATGGGCTGTGAATCATTCATGCTTGTTATCCAGCTGTTTAGCACCTCCCCATGGGTGTTGGTTTAAGAGACTTCGGTGCACACTCCAGACACTGCAACACTAGACAATGGTGCATCGAATAACTTAAAACTACATCAACATGCACGGTTAGAAACACTGGATTGGTTAGTATAGGATTGGCTTGTAATTGATCCTTGATTCGTATAAGTACTGGATTGGTTTGAGTTGTACAGCATATTGATTACGGTTTATGCCCTCTCATGTGTTCTACGCTGGACCTCTCGATTCTGTGGGAAATGCAGCAACCCCAGAGCGAAGCCCGGGTGGAACCATTCTATTATTGTGTATTGTGTTATACCGTTGCTCCATTGGAGTACTTGCATCAGTTACGAGTCAGTGATTGTGATTGATACTCATTGTCAGCACTTCCTGTAATGGCTTATGTACATTCCGTATCCGTATCAGTTTATGTACATTCAGTATCAGTATATGCGATGCACTTCCCATTGTTTGTTCAGCATGATATGTGAGATCTGTAAGTGATAAGTGATTGATTGATTGATTGATTGAGGTGCATCATCCGATTGATTGTGATTGGTCTTGGCACTACTGAGCCTCAGCCTTAGGATACCCGACGGGGTTAACTTTGGTTTAGTTTAAGTGTTTGCCTCTGCAGAGTGATTGTCCTGGGCTTCCGGACCCCGGGAACTAGAGACCCATGCGTACCCTGGCCCGGTCGCTGGTGTTCTCATCCTGATTGCTATCGTAAGGGAGAAAATGGCCAATGTAGTAGCCACTTGATTGTTACCTGTTTATGATTCTGATAGCATGCTTATTCATTTGCATAATTGTTTAGTATACAGTTACGATTTCTACGGATATTGCATTATGATCATTGTTCAGTATTATTCAGTATTCGACACAATTCGTGTTATCTTCTTGTTGGCTTATACTTTGCTAAGTCGTTGTACTTATGCGTTTGTCTTGTGTGTTGCAGGCTCAGATCCCTCTTCCGATCCTGCGTCGGTCGACCCGACTCCAGGAGAGGCTCGCGAGGCCCCCTCCGGCCTAGAGGAGTGGACTTGATCCATCCTCCAGAGTACGGTTTGCATCATTTTGGGTTTCCCCATTCTTTGCGTTGGAGTCTATTGAGGGGACTTTTTCTGTAATTGTAAAGTGGGCATTGAGTGATATCTGTATTTTGATTGTTTTGGGAATGTTGTAAGCCCGCTCTATTGTCATACGTTCTTGTAATCTATTCTTATCAGTTCATGATCTTTTGTGTAATTCATTGTATCTTTTGAGTTGAGGGTATTGCTATATGCCTTGATACGTACAGCTTCCGCGTACAGTTGTTTGCACGTGTGAATGATCCCTTGTGTGTGTCTGCTTGGACGGGGTCCAGGTGTGCATGCACGGGAGTACGTGTGTCATTGGTTAGGCTTCCTCTGACCCCCGGTCCCTGGGCTCGGGTTGTGACAATTGTAATGTTTATATTTACTAACATAAAATTCTAATTACAATTATATAAATATATATATATTTAAAAAAAAACAAGTGGGCCTAATTACATCAACCCGGCCCAGCCGCAACTGGGCCCAGCAGCACTCGGGCCAGGCGCTGCCAGGCCCAGCCGGGCTAGGCCCGACCTGCATCAACCCGGCCCAGCTGCAGCGCCCGGGCCGGGCACTGCCAGAACCAGCTGGGCTAGGCTCGGCCTGGCAGGCGCATTGCCGGGGCAGCAGCGTCTGCTTTCTTTTTTTTTTTTTTCAAAACTATAGATATTTTCTTTTTATAAAACCTGAAATCAAATCTATGAGTTATGCTTGTTGCAATAAAAAGAGTATAAACAAATCTCCATTATTAATCTATAACCTCAAAGATTTTACCCAAATCAAATAAATCATATAGACAACATGTGATTTAGGAAAACAACCAAGAAACATTATTTGCATTCATCCACTTATCTGGATCTTGAAGCCAAAGTAGATCTGAAGATCAAAGCTTGAAAGAGCCCACCTTAGTTTCCCCCTTAGATAGCCTCTAGGGTTTTGGTTGAAGAAGAAAAGAAGAGGGTTGGAGAAAGGGGGAGAAACCCTAAGAGCAGAATTTATATAAGAGAGGAGTTTTTTCTAAATTACAAGGAAGGGCCCCCTGCTTTCTAATGGGTTTTAAGAAATTTCAAAAAGAGTCCTTTGACCCAAAAAGTGTCCATCAACTCAGGCTCAATTGTGTTAAATCGATCTATTTGACCTTCTTAACCCAACTCAAACCCGACAACCGGTATGACCCACTAAAAAAAATTCGGGACTTGACACTTACTTTATTTAAACTACGTACACGTGACAATGATTGCTAGGAATGATTTGAGGATGGTGTGATCAACAGCTGGAAAGTCGGCAGTGGACTCCACACATTTACACCATCCCGATGGTGATCGCGAATAGACCCATCAAACCCACGTCACCCCCTTCAACAAAATTAGATACCACACTTTTCTTTACACCCTTCATGCACCAAAGGTGGACCAAACACCCCAAGCAACACCCCTTACCTTCTACATCTCTCTCTCTTTCTCTCTCTCTCTCTCTCTGATCTACTTCCATAACAAGAACACAACGTGGACCTAAAAGCTTTTAAGGAGATATAATTTAGATCAATCCACAGGCAAAAATGTCATTAACTGATCACCGGAGATGTCGAAACTTACTATTTGTAGTAGTGTTGGTCATCACCAATGTTATCCCAATCTGCAGCTATCAACAGGCAGTGCCAAGTCCAATTATGGCGGAAATCAAGTGTGGGTCATGTCCTTGTGAGAATACTTGCGGCCAGCAGTCACCTCCTCCCCCGCCACCATCACTGCCGCCACCGTCACCACCCCCGCCTCCTAATCACCCCGGAATACAGTACTGTCCTCCACCACCGAACCCTCCTTCCTGTTACTTCATGGGTCCGCCAGGCTACCTTTTATTTTCTGTCGGGTGCTAATCGTAATTTGGAGAAATGGATGGAGGTTTTTGTTAGTTTTAGCTGGTTATGGTTTTGGGCATTTTGGATGTTGTAAAGTTCATGCACGTTACATGGTTATTCTCTTTGTTCTCTTTTTTTCCTCGTTCATTAGTAGTGTGTCAATTGAATTATAAACCAAAGTAAAAACAACTCCTTGCCTTAGTGGTAAGGAGTGTTTTTTAACCGAGAGGTGTAACACTCCGACTCAGCTCGACCTTGTTTCGCGACTCATTAATGTTGTTTTTGTGGTTAATTGTGTTTTACTTTTGTCTTGATTTCGTTGTGGGTCATGGATAGGTAGTTGGGTTGAGTTTGATTTGAACTAAGTAGACCAAGCCCTTTTTCATAATTTTAGCTTTTATAAGACATGGTCATTTTCGCATCATCTTAGTGTAAACACATGTCTTTCATTGAGCTCGTTAACTTCCGTAACTATGTCATTTGCAAACGATATCGTGTGGTTCCGTTGGACTCGGATTTGACTCGAACTGTAATTTGATTTATACCTCGGACTCCATTGCAATTTGGCTTTGAAACTTATCTATATAAGCTCCACCGACTCATCTCTCTTTTGTTCATGCTCTTCTCTTCGCTCACGTTCATCTCTCTCTTTTACCTTTTTCTCTTTTCCTTGATTCAGTCAAGCTAGAAGTAGCTTGAAAGATCCAATTGTCTTCTCTCCTTTCTCATGTGATTCAAGGTATGTAGGGGTGTTGGTTTTCTTCATCCTCTTCTTCTCGTTTTTCCATGCCTGTGCTCATGAGCTTTCTATCTCTTTCTCATGCATGATAGCTGTGAGTGGTGTTTGGAAGTGAATTGAGCCCCAAGGACCATAAGCTGAGTGTTAGAAGTGAATTGAGGTAAGTATATGCTTAACTTGTATGAACCCATGTTGGTATTTGCTTGATTTTGGTAAATTCTCATGAGTTTGCATGGACACCATGTTTACAGCCCAAATTGAGCTTATTTCCCTTTTTTTTTTTGTTGAGATTTGCTTATTTCCGATCGTGACAGATTTCCTATACTTGCTTTAGAAATTGACCCCGCGTATGCATGGCTAAGCCGTGAAACACACTACGGCTAAACCGTAAGTCCCACCATAACCCAACCGTAGATCAGTACAAGGTGACACCTGAAAATAACTGAGAGTATGCAAATCAGTAACTTTTCTATGGCCCAGCCACGGTTAAGCCGTAAAGCCTTCTACGGCTAAGCCGTAAGGTTCCTTCGACTAAGCCGTAGGGTTACCTACGGCTACGCTGACTGACAAGAACAGTAAGAAAGATGGAAAAGGAAAGAGACCTGTAGGACCTTTAAAGTAGCATGTAGACATCTTTGACTGGCCCAAAAGAACATGAAAAACACGTGAATGATCTCGAGGGCTGCAAATCATTCATGTTCATTATCCAGTTGTTAAGCACCTTCCCATGGGTGTTGGTTTAAGGAACTTCAGTGCACCATGTGATACACTGCAACACTAGACAACGGTGCATCGGATAACTTAAAACTACATCATCATGCACAGTTAGAAACACTGGATAACTAGATTAGAATTGACTAGTAAATGAATTTGATTCGATATGCTAACAGTTGCTTGCATGACATGTTGTATTTCGATCATTGATCTCCACTCTTTAGCATGCTTACTTGTTTCAGCTATTTTCACATTGTGGACTATGTTCTTATGATTTCTATACCTTGAGTATACATGTATGATCTACGTATAAGACATGTTCGCAAATATGCACGCATGATCTATTTGTCACGGTTTACTCAGGGCTTTCATGATTGACTTTTATGGTCAGGCACTACTTAGCCTCGGCCCTAGGATCTCGACGGGGTGAATTTGGTGTAGTTTTCATAGCCTTGCTGCAGAAGGAAATGTCTTGGGGAATCCAGACACCAGGAAACCCGAGACCCATTTGTACCCTGGCCCGGTCAATGGTGTTCTTTGCACGGATATACAATCCCTCTTTTGGGAGTATATGACAATGTAGTTGCCAACTAGTTATGTACATCATGTATACATTGATTCACATGGCATATTTTCTTTCTTGCACGACAGCTTAGTATACGAATTTGATCTGTTATGATTTCTATGATGTTTTTCATTCTAGTAGACACAGCATATGTTAACTTATTATGGCTTATACATTGCTGAATCGTTGTATTCACGAGTTGTCTTTGGTGTTGCAGGCTCAGATACCCCTACCGACCCTTCGTCGGTCGGCCAGACTCTTAGTGAGGCCCCTGAGGTCCCATCAGGCCTAGAGGAGTGGATGTGATCACTCCACCGGAGAGCACCCTGGACATTCATTGCATCTGAGTCTTCATTGTTTTGAGATGTATCACGATTTGATCCTGTAATGATTTGTACATGGTTATTTTGTTTCATTTTGTAAAACTGTTATTGCTATATGTCAATTCTGTATTTCGTATTCTTTTTTTGCATTGTGTCATGTGATGCTTTGATATCTATAGCTTCCGTGTACATGTTTGGCACGTGTGAACCTTCCCTTGTGCTTGTGCATTTAGACCAGGTCTACGTGTACAGGCACGGGAATACGTGTCATCGGTTTGGTTTTTACTAACCCCCGAACTCTTGGGCTTGGGTTGTGACAAGAGGTCTTAGGTTTAAACTCCACCTCCCACTCTTTTTATATGTGAATTTTATTACCTCACATGTGTGAGTTGTGGTGTGGCTTCTCACATATACGAGTTCCCATTACCTCACATGTGTGAGTTGTGTGTGTCCCTCACACGTGCAAGTTCTCATTACCTCGCATGTGTGAGTTGTATATGTATTCTTTATATGTGCAAGTTTTCATTACTTCGCATTTGTGAGTTGGTTAGTGTTTATATATGGTACCGGCCTCTCAGCTAAGACTTAAAAAGAAAAAAAAACTAATTAAATTGTAAACCAAAACAAAGGTGCTTTTAGTTACCTGAATTGAGGGCCTTTAATGATTCTGATTTTCTTTTTGATAATTTTCCTTATCTTCAAATGGTTTGTTGTTTCCTATTAAAAGTTATGAATACTATGACTTTCTTTGATGATTAACTTGTTGAAAGGCAGCCGCTAGAATCCCTAAATATTGGGTACAGATTACTGCGGAAATAACTTGGGACAGCGATGATTTAAGAACCACACCTTTGGGATCTCTTTGATTTGATCTCGATCTTACAGTAACTCGAAAAACTCAAGACATTCTATTGTATTCCTCTATGCTTGAACTCGCACTGAGGTATGGGCCTTTTCTGTGAATTGTCTTTGCTCTAAAAAACGAGATTTCTCTTTCATGCGTTTTCCAAATAGCAATAGCGCATATTTATAGGCTACAATAAAGACCTTAATAAGGAAATAAGGAATAGGATTCTTACAGAAATAGGAAACCCTAATTCAATCCAAATTAAAATTCTAGTTTCATAAATTACAATTCAGTCTACTAGAGAATTATAATTGCAATATTGTCCTTATTCTCAAAATTATATTTCGAGCTTCTTGTTACTAAATGCTTATTAATATTCTCATGTTAATATTTTAGATATCCATCGATTAAATAATTACTAACATCTATATTTAATTGATATCTTTATAATTCTTTGAGATCTTACACTTAACTTATTTGATATGTCAGACAAAAAGTCCACCTGCAGGGCTTGACATAATCGAAACTTAAAAGTTTCATCAAGGGGGTATCATCAATCTTTATTACGGGACGTGGATTCCGTTAATAAACTAATATTTATCATATACATAGTGCAGTCATCCAATTTACTAAGATTATTAATTCATAAAAGATCTCACTCCATTGTAAATCAAAATACCAAACATTAAATGTATGTGTTTATTATTTATATTAGGATTAAGAATACATATACTCATAATAATTATTTGGATGTTAATTGTCTTATATAGTTAGAATAAAGACAATAAACTCAAAAGCGGTCCTGTCCAATACACACAACGCGTATTAGCATAATGAGTTAAAACTACATCGTTTCTCACAACCAATACAAGTCAGTTGAAACATCATACTACAATTGTACCGATGGTCTGTTCAACTCCATCTAGATTGTAAACAACAATAGCTAATATTTTATGAGAACCAACAAAGAAGTTTTTTGTGTGTAAGGTGAACTCTATACACCATCTTGTCTACTTTATAAAATAAAAGACATACAAATACATAATAAATAATAATATAACCATTTGTCTATACAAATTCTCATTAATATGAAAAGACAAACTTTACTAATAAATAAATCAGTAAAAAATAAATACATAAAATTATACTTTTAGTATTAATTTCCAGCACAACTAAATTAAGCTTAGGAAAATCATCCACATGGAATTTTTTTTACGCACATGATCCTATGAGAGCTTGCATCGGGACCATCACCAAAGGTAGGACTCCTTGATTCGGTGGTGCTTTTTTTTTTTTGTTGCTGTAAATGTCTGAAACGCAATTACATAGAAACTGAAATCTTTAGATTTTCATACTTTGTGGAATAAAGTGCCAATGGAAATAGGATTCCACATAATATTGGTCCATTGATAGATTTATTCATGTAGATTGATATAAGAAAAAGTGAACATACTTCTTGATATTTACAATCTCCTATCTTTGGTGTACTCTTAACATTAACCTGGCTTGATGCATCAATTTTCAAGGAATCAAGAAAAAGTGGTTGTTGGAAAGAGTTGAAATTTACTTGAGGTTGGAACTCAAAATAGGTGAGTCCTCCATTCAAGGTTTGCTGCCCAATAGCTAATTAGTGATTTGCATAATAAAATTTAAGAAAATATGGATTTAACCGATTGACTTAGGACTAGTCAAATTTTGGAGATCCTTGGTCCTTGATCTGGCATTAGAGCCATGCCAGTCTTCTCTCCTTGTAAGAAATTCTGTAAAATTTCTCTTTCAATGAAGTTATATTTCCTATCAATGTTTTCAACTTTCATACACACATCATGTCGTGTCTCTTTCTTGTTCCTTTTCTAAGTTGAAGTTGTTGTAGGCAAGGTTCGATTTCTAATTTTAAATTTGGTAAAACCAGATTACGCTAATCAATTTTTGTTACTAAAAGGAGTGATTTGGGTTCGAGGCTCCCTTGTCGCATCACCGTTGCTTCTCATTTAGCCAGGACTGCGATTAAGAGCTTTTTGGCATAAATCATTGATAGGCCACCAATCATTCTAATTAGTGATAATTTTAGTCAACAATGCTTGGAATTATTAGATCATTAAGAAGAAATTCTTCTTCATCTTTTGCATTTTCTTTTTCCTTTTTTTTTCATCTCTCTCACATCATATAGATAAAATTTCTATTAAAAATCTATAAGTAATAAGTCTTGATAATATTGAAAAACCAATTCAAGATTGGACAATTCCAGACGTTCCATTAAAAGAATTTTATAATGTAGGACCATTTAAATTGAAAAAAAGATTATCTAATTAAGATGGTTGAAGAAACCAAATCAACTCAGTAAAATGAAAAAAATCTTCATCTAATTCCTTTAGAAAAAAATTAATAAGCATAAAGCCAAATATAATTATCTTCATATAGGGCTAATACAGGTTGTGATAAAGCCATTAACAAGAATAAGTCTTAATACATCTACTCTTACCTATGTAAAAGATCGAAAGACATGAATCATTTAGAGACTCACCAATTGTGATAGAGGATAGTTTATGTGATGGCCCTGCCTTCTGTAATTGCTTTTCAAATTTCTCCATATCTTTATGTGATCCCAGTACACATAAAGCTATACTTTAGGCATAAGGACGAAAGGATTTTACATAAAGCCTCAATCACAAAATGTTGCCATAGTCTAGAAAAAGAATTTGAAGAAGAAGTTCAAGAATTTGTAAATCCTCTTACCAAATATCACTATCTCAAATGGTCTGCTTCAATCACTTTAAAAATTAAAGGCTTTAGCATCACCGTTGATTGTTTGATTGACATCGATGCTGATGTGAATTGTATAAGAGAAGGTTTAATTCCCATAAAATATTTTGACAAAATTAAGAATTACACAATTGGTACTGCAAATGGGAAAAATGTCATAGTTAATTATAAATTCGCTAATGCTCATATTTGTAAAAATGGAAAATGCATCCAAACTTCATTAACTATAGCTAAACGGTTATTTAATGATGTCATCCTAGGTACACCATTTTTGTTAAAAATTTAGCCATCCTCTGTAGATACAAAAGGGATCCATGCCTCCATAGATGATAAACCAATAACTTTTGAATTTATAGAGAGACTTGGAAGAATAAATCAAATTAATATTTTAATCTCTCAAAAAGAAAAGTACATTAAGACCTTAAAAGTAAAATTCATCCCTATAGAATTGAAGATCAATTTGAAACAAAATATCTCCAATCAAAATTAGAAAGCTTTCAAGCATATTTAATAAAAGAATATTGTTGTTAAATTCCTTTTGCTTTTTGGCACAAAAAGGAACATATGGTCTCTCTCCCTTATATTTCTACATTTAACGAAAGAAATATTCCTACAAATGTTCGACCCACTTAAATGAGCCCAAAATTACTAGAATTATGTGATAAAGAAATTAAAGATTTTCTTCAAAAGAAATAAATTTATAAATCTCACTTGCCTTGGAGCTGTGCAGCATCTTATGTGAAAAATGCCACAGAAAAAGACTTGTAATCAATTATAAACCTCTTAATAAAGTTCTTCAAATAATTAGATATCCAATTCTCAATATATAAGATTTGATCGTAAGATTATATAAAGCTTGTATTTTCTCATTATTTGACCTTAAATATGGATTTTGGCAAATTCAAGTTGAAGAAAAAGATCGTTATAAAATTGCATTCACTATCCCTTTTGGACATTTTGAATGGAATGTAATGTCATTTGGCCTAAAAAATGCCCAATCTACATTTCAAGAAATGATAAATGATATTTTTCACCCATATAAAGAATTCTCAAATGTTTATATTGATGATATTCTAATCTTCTCAAATAATATTGATGAGCATTAGAAACAATTAAAAACTTTTAAGTGGATATTTAAGAAAAATGGTCTAGTTCTTTCCCAAAGAATAATAAAGCTTTTCCAAAAAAAAAAATGTAATTTCTTGGATATAAATTAAAGAATAAAACAATAACTTCAGAAGAAAAAGCAATAAAATTTGCTAATAATTTCCCAAATGAAATAACAGTTAAAAAAAATTACAAAGATTTCAAGGATGCATAAATTATGTATCGGATTTTTATCAAAATCTATCTCACGAAAGAAAGCTTCTACAGCAATCTCTTAAGAATTTTCCAGCAAAATGGACATCTGCTCATACTGAAACTATCTAACAAATAAAACAAAAAGTTAAATCACTTCCATGCTTAAGCATTCCTAATCCAGATCTCTTCAAACTTGTTCGAACTGATTCATCCAAGAGAGGATTTGGTGGAATCCTGTTCCAAATAAATGCTCAATCAAAAGAACAAATTGTTAGATTTTATTCAGAAACTTGGAATGCAACTCAACAAAACTATTCAACAATAAAGAAAGAAGTTTTAGCCATAATCTCATGCATTCTCAAATTTCAAAGTGATCTTTTGAACAAAAAAATTCCTCATTCGTGTCGATTGCAAATCTACAAAAAATATTTTAGAAAAGGAAATGAAAAATCTTGCATCAAAACAAAATTTTGCTCGATGGCAAGCTTTGCTAGCAGTTTTTTATTTTGATATTGAATTTATCAAAAGTTTTTCAAATTCTCTTTCCAATTTTCTCTCCCATGAATTTCTCCAGGGAGCAAATAAGGTAAAAAGCAGTGATGCCTCCAAAAAGAAAAGGCAAAAGTCCAATAATTGGCACCATAAATATTCTCTCCAATATTAAATTCAGTGCCCTTAATCCAGCCTCTCCAATGCTACAAGCACCTTCCCCTTTCAAAAAATTTCAATACATCAAAACCTTTGAATCACCTATAGCCTTCCTTGATGATAAAGTCTTTGAAAACCTGACCATAGATCAAATTGTTACCAAACTCTTCTTCCCAAAAAAGCATTTTGCCGTTAAAGCCCCCAATATTTCTCAAAGCTACAATGAAGCCATTTTGGGAAAATAAAAAAGTGTGATTATTAATCATGAAGAGCGAGATGATGAGCATTCTATTCAAAAATGAAAATTATACATATTCTCTCCTCGTCTGACTAGTAGACAATTTCTCATCTTCCAAATTTGTGATCAGCCACACTGGTGCCTCATGGCCTTACAATTACTGAGATTATATAAATGCTTGAGAATAAACCCTTTTCTATAAAAATTCCAAAAAATCACATTCATGGTATATAAGTTCTTCTTGCAAATGTTCTTCAAATACTTCTTCTTGGTTTTGTAAAAATTGGTGGATCCCTTTTGGGCCCTATTCCTGCATTCTCCTTGCTCCATTATTGTCTCATTATAAAAAATATATAACCCAAAATAAACTTGATATCCCTAATCCTTCTTATTCCTTTTTTTAAATTCATATCCTCAGCTTCTAATATAAAACACAACTCAATAAACCCAAATTTTATTTAATACATTAATTTAGCCGATACAAATATCTTTACACAGCTCATTCAGTTTGGTTCTACGTTTAGCTGGGTTTTAGTCAGTCTTCAAGACTAGGGCTAGCTCAGCCTTGAATTTTGATCAGTTTTCACTGCCCAATCTAAGCTCATATACACAAGCCCATTTATTATATATCCTTAGGTTGGAAAAGACAAGCACTTAAAAAGAGTTTGACGGCTTCATTTTTTATTTGCTTGTCATTTTATTCATGATTGAACAAAAACAACATACTATTCTCTTCGTCAATTAGGCAAGTTGACAAATGGGCGATTCCAATTCCAGAAAATTGAATAAAGATTCGATCTGTTGGGTTTATGTCTTGTATTCCGGTTTAACCGGATTAGTCCACTGGGTTAGCCAGGGACTGGTTTAAGGTCAAGGGTATTTTGGTAATTGTACCGGGGCTTTCTTGGTGGCCAAGAAAGCGGAGATTATATATATGTATAGTCTGAAACCCTAGACCTTGCGGCGGCAGTTGCCCGTGGTGTTCCCACATCACGTAGGAGAGAGGATGTGAGAGTGTGGGAATCTCTTGTATGCTTTACTTGTCATAGTGAAGATGTTCGTCCTCTTGTGCCCGTGGATGTAGCCCTATTTGGGTGAATCACGTAAATCTCGGTGTCTCTTCTTGTGTGTGGCTTGCTTCTTGTTTGATCTTGTGATTCCGTGGATGTGCACAACGGGTGATTGTCAGAAAATCACAACAATTGGTATCAGAGCCACAACAATTGGTATCAGAGCCGAGGTTGGTGTTCCTCGGATTTCTGAGCGGAGTAGAGATCGCTCGGTGGCTTGGAGGTTGTACGCATGAAGATCAACTGATTGACTCCTTGTCAAAGGGTTCGGATCTCTGTTTTCGTAACAGAGGAAGAGAGATCAGGTTCATGATTTCTGATTAGAGTTTCCAATCGGAGAAGAAGAAGACGAGATTGGGTTCTCCGGTCTCGCTAGGATCAGAGGACAAAAGGATTCACATGTTGTTTTAGATCTCTCAGAGCCGATTGCTGCGGTTGTGATCTGATGGAGAAAACAGGATTTCCGATTGTGCCACTAGAAGAAGACGAAACAGAGAGGATCTCTGGATTTTTTTCTATTCCGAAATAGAAGGTGATAAGGAGCCGATTTCTTCGGCTTGGGTTCCTCCATCTACATAAGATTGTTCAATGAAGGCTCCGTTTGCTTCTGAGAAGATCGGAAAACAAGGCCACATAGTCAATGAAGAAAACCAGAGAAGACAAGCCACAGGTTGCATCACCAGTGCCTAAGAAGAAAGAAGGGTTCTCTGTTTAGGTCTTGGAATTCCTTGGCTGTCGTGAGGAAGAAGATTAGATAAGGAAGATCATTGCCGATCCATACCCTCGCTGCATCGCGCCTGCGTCACCGGGGCATCCTCGCTGCTGTCCCCATTTTCGGACTCCATCGCAACTGCGCCGGAGTCGTCGCTGCAATCGGCACCGGCTGCCTTTCTCGCCGTCGCCGGAACAGCTGCGATCCCGCCGCTGGTCACCGGAGGCGTCTGCCATCGCCGGGGAAGAGGGGATCGTTTTCCCCGTTGCAGAGAAACAGAGACGTGTTGAAGACAACCCTGTTCTGGGTCAGTTGAGTCTCGGGTCGGGTCAGTTCGACCTGACCCGCGTGGAAAATATCAGCCCAGAAGAACAGGTTTTGGTTCGGGTTCTGGGTTTCGGGTTGGGTCAGACCCAACCCGCGGTGCAGCCTAGTCCAGCAGCACAAGTGTAGGCCGGGTCGGGTCGGGTAGCAGTCGACCTGACCTGTTAACAGCGAAGCCCAGGCAGGAAAAGCCCAGCAGAGGAGTGCAGCTCCGGGTTTTGAGTTTCAGGTTCAGTCAGTTTGACCTGACCCGTGAAGTATAAGACCAGCAGAACAGGCACAGGTCGATTCCAGGTTACAGGTTGGGTCGGTTCGACCTAACCTGTGGAGAAAGAAGCCCAGTTCAAGTCAAGGTCAGGTCGGGTTGACCTGACTTGTCAGCGGTAAAGCCTAGGCAGTGCAGGCTGCAGGTTTGGGTCCAGGTCGGGTTAGACCTGACCCAGTTACAGAAGTAGCAGTACTGGGCCAAATCGGGTCGGGTAAGACCTGACCCATGTTCGCAGAGCCCAACCCAGCAATGAATCCAGTAGTTCCGAGCCAGTTCAGGTTGGGTCCGACCTGACCCGTGTGTTGTTCAGCCCAGTGCAGCAGAATGACGTCATCAGTGAAGTCAGCAACGGTCAAAGGCCAGGTTTGACCAGTTTCAACGGCTGAAATTGTTTCTGCAATATCTTGATCGTCCGATGTCCGATCGGAGATCCGTTTGCACCTACGGACTTGTTTCGAGCAGATCTACGCAGTGGAAGAGGTTGATTGGCTGTTTGACAGTCAAGGAGGAGGTTTGACCGATTGGAGCGTAGAAACTTGTTTTTACGTTATCGGAGTCATCCTGAATTGGATTTCAGATCCGTTTTTTTCAGCGTGCTCGTGGTGACGAGATCTATGACTTGATGCAGAAATCTGGAGGAGATCTGAATAGATGTGGATTGAGGCTAGAATCGGGTCTACTCGACCTGGTTATTGTTGCAAACCCAATAATAGGAGTCGCCGGCCTAGTTGCAAAGTGTTTGCTGATTCAAACGAAGTTGTTCGTTTGGGGTTCACATGATCGCATGTGATGTTATTCATCTTGCTAGAGTCAAGCCGGAAAAGCAGCAAGGAGGAGCTGATGCGTTCGCAGTTGTCAAACATTTGTTTGATTGATTGATCGGAGGCCCGGTCAAATGGAGTTTTTTGACTGTTCGGAGGCAGAGGTTGTTCTGCAATGGAGTCGTCTGGACTTGTATTCCCGATCTGTTTTGCTTGCATGCTTGTGGTGATTGGATCTTCACAGTGATGTTGAAGATGGGGCAGGATGGTGAGTGATTCAGATATCACTCAGATTTGTCAATGGTTTCGAGCTTTTAGTTCGAGGTGGAGTTTGACGAGATGAACTTTGCTCAAAGTTCATGTGTTGGTTCAACATGTCAAAGTGTTGAAGAAGACTGCATCGTTGGTGCAGTGACGTACCATTCAGCAAGGTACGTGAAGATATTGCCGGTTTTATCTCCTAGTAGCTCGAGTTGTACTGAGTTGTACGGAATTCAAGCCAAGGTGGAGATTGTTGGGTTTATGTCTTGTATTCCGGTTTAACCGGATTAGTCCACTGGGTTAGCCAGGGACTGGTTTAAGGTCAAGGGTATTTTGATAATTGGACCGGGGCTTTCTTCAAGCATTCTGCTTGTGAAATGTGAAAGCAATTTATCAGTGGCCCAAATGTGTGGCCCATCAAACTGATACTTTACTGTAAGCAGAGATTTACATAGATCAAATGGAAAAATCTACAAAAGATGGCTTCTTCGAATGAATGTGCTACTCAAAATCAAAATGAAAGGCGTAGCGTGCGCTCTCTCTCTCTCTCTCTCTCTCTCTCATAATTTTTTGCGTGCAAGATGGGGAAGTGCCCTCTGCAAGTCTCTTAAAGACTTAAAACCCCTTTTATAAATGAGCTTTTGTCCAAATGTACAACATTTCTCTCCTCATTACAGGTCTTTTACTTTTACCCCTTTTTGGGTCAATTTGTTTGCATTATAATACTTTAAAAAATTGAGATTGAATATATAGGACTCGTATCATAAATAGATAAATGAACATTCCCTTATAAATAAATAGATAAATGAGCGTTCCTTTATAAAAATCGAATTAAAAGAATATATGAAATGAATTTCAAGCTATAACCCCGGGATTTTTCTTCTTGTTATTCTATTTTCCTAGTAGAGAAGATTATTTGATTTGAAAATTCATCTACGATCTTTTTTTAAACCAATTATGATATGTAACTATATGTACTTAATTTTTTTTTTGAACGGTACTATGTATGTACTCAATTTAATTCCTATGTATTCTAATTTCGTCGTGTAACTTTACGATCCCCTTAAGAATAGGAAAGACTGAGTACAGAGATGAGATGGAGAGAATTTAAGAAGCCTCCTGAGAGTCTTTTGTATCAAAACTATGGTCATCATCACACATACAAAACTGTACTATACATATTTCACTATTCAAATAGGAATTGCAATGGAGACCGTTGGATGAACGACCGTTGCGGGGTGGGCCATGATCCGTCGACCCTTGATGCGGCGAAAGCAATAGATCACAGCTCCGATGGGCCACTCCCCGATCGCCGTGGCCACAAACGCCAGGACCCCCAGGGTGGGGCCCACCACCTTGCAACGGCAGGGGTTGCCCGTCGTGCGGCATTCCACACGTAAGGGTACCCCAACACCCACAGACACTGCCAATTGAAACAGAAATTAAAATCCAAGCAAGAGGGAAAGCCCAAAGAAGACACAGGACAGAAGAAAGCTTGGACAAAAGCATGGGAGTGGATGCTCAAAGATGAAATGAACCTAGGAGAGATTCAAAGAGAAGATATATGACAAATGTAGTAAGGAATCTGTGAAAAACCCACAAATTGAAACGTATAAATTGTTGGTGGTCTCGTGGCAGTAGCCTCATAAATTAGTGTATATGATGATGGGCATTGGTGCCGTAGGCCCATTTTTATATGGGGCTGTTGGGAGTGCTGTGATATGACATGTGGCAGCCGAACATTACATGAGTCACACGTGTTTGTTTGAAGGGTAATCGTGGCAGGATGGAAGAGCAAGGTCTAGCCCCCAAGGAACTAGAAGATTAAGTGCGTTTTAGATAACCAAAATCCAAGAAAACAAAAAATTGTGCGTTGTTTGTGTTAGTTTCAGATCTACTACCGCTCCCTTCGGGAACGAATGTCAGGGCTACTTAGTGGTGTAAAACTTGGCAGGCCGGCCCTGGCACGGCCCAGCCCGTTTTTTGCCATGCTGTCGGTCGGCATGACCCATTGACCAAGTTGACCTCTTTCCTTTTCTTATCTCTTAAAGTGATCATTTACTTCAATTTACTTTCTTGTGTTGTATGAATAATTCTATGCACTAGTGGTTGAACAAAAAAATTTTCCATAGGAGGACAACTAGTGGACATGAATCTCTTGAAAGAGCCTACATGTCTAATAAGCATAAAATTTTCGTTACTTTTTATGCCTGTTGTTGCCAATAATTGAATACATAGGAATGGTAAGACAACATGACTTTTATTTTTTTTTAAATATTTAAAAATAAAAACTAGGTATAAAATTTAGAAAATGACCATCAAATAACTCCCCTCAACTCAAAAACATACACCCAGCCACCATGCAGGTACTCCATAGCGTACAAAGAGCTTCGCATTCACACGTGTGGAGGATTCAAATTTTGTTAAAATCAGAGACTGGATTTTTGTTGATCTCTCCATAATTCCTTGAGCTAAGCCCACCTTTGTAGTTTAAACCCCTCGTTCACTTCTTCATCTTATTTGTCATGGTGGAAAATTTTACTCCAAAAAAAGGTATTCACTTATTAGGAATTGCTTATTGGTGATTGATGATGTGTAAAATAGAAGACTACTGAATTGTTTTGATTTCTTGCAGTTTTTCTTTTTTATTTAAGCCACATGCTTTAGACATAATTAATTTATAGGAATACAAAGATGCCTTTTTTTTACTGCAACCAATAGAGAGCCCGCATGCATAAGGAAGACAGATAGCTCACTCAAGTAGGAAAGAAGCCCGCACATGCAGGAAGAAAAGCTTGCACAAGAAAGAAAAGTTGGTATATTTAAGATTTTTTAAACCTTGAATATCAAGGTGAGAATTGTTGCTCCTTCCCACTTGGATAAGGGGCCATTCTTAACATACAACTGCTGTTGAAGTAATGAAAGAGGCTCATTTTTCCTTAAAGTTAATGATAATGTGGGGGAAGACTATGAACATGCTCACATGGTTTAGTGAAAGACAAATTTAAAGGTTTTGGGAGAGCCTCTAGACTGGATAACGCAATCAATCTCAATACTATGTGCAAACAATCAACTATGCATTGTTGATAATAGTAATCTAACTAGAACAGGAAATGGCACAAAATAGTAAAGTCCCACTTAAAATGGAAATATAAATTCGCAAGTTGGTGGATTTTTCGCGCAGGTCCGATTGATCAAATTGGGCCACACTGCCTTTTATCCGGTCGATCGGATCTTTGCTCGATTGATCAAGTAGCCATTTTCAAAATTTTCAAAATTTCTTTGTTTTAGCTCTTTTAGGATTCTTGCCTCATTACAGTCTTAGTCTAAAAATAAATAAAAATATAATTTTGACTAGGACTTGAGTTTTGTTCAATTTATGAATTTAGCTAACACACGAAATTCCTTTCAAAGTTCGAGCATTGTAAAAGATGGGCCAATGAGGCTACTACCAACTTTTTATGACTTTTTAATGTTGTGGGTCAGTAGGACAATGACCTTGGGCGGTGCCTGTTAAATCCACAAATGCATACCAAACAATTAGGATGGGTTTTAGACACAAGACATTGAGAGCAAACCTAAGCACTATACCACTCCAACTCTTGTAAGGCTATACACGATATGCCCCCAACTTACGTTTCATGTTTTTGAGTTGTTGGGATCCACCTGCTCAAATCTCAAGTGAACATACTCTTAATCCCAAATTAAAAAACCAGAGGTGTGATTATTGAAATTTAGGTGGCCTAAATCCCAGCAATCTCTAGCTCTAGTGGAAAAGAGGAGAAAAAAAAAAATAAATAAGAAAACCTAAATGTTGACCTAAACTGTTTTGGCTGAGTCTCACTTGCACCTTGGCTAGGTTGACTCGGCTTGACTTGACTAGACCCAGGCCAAGTATGATTCTGGGTTTTTAAAGCTTTTATCTTAGTGCCAAACTTAATACATTTGGTTATATTAAGTAGCTCATTTGGAATTGTGCTCAAGTAGAATCTTTTCACACCCCTAGAAGCCTAGTTAACTATATAGTATATTCTTTGACTAAACTCTCATTTTTTTCTAATCAGGATGTATATTGGGAAAGGGCTTTGTTATTTCTTCGGGGAGGGTACTAATTGGGGTGTTATTTTGTGAATGTTTTGTGGCTTTGTTGGTGTCTTTTTTTTAAAGTGTTTGTTCTCGGTTTTTTTTTTCTAGAAATTAATGAATTCTCTTTTAGTAAAAAGAAAAACACTTAATACATTTGGTTTTTATTCTGATGCGCATAAAATGAATGACTTGACTCACTAGTCCATCTTTGCAGGCATTTATATATATGGAACCAATCCTGAGAATGGTTCTTATGGTATTACATTGTGGAGCACATAGTGGGGTTCAACTTGGGACCCCACTGATAATGGGACAACGGGGATGGAAAGATCCAAGTGGGGACAACCTAAATATCAAATTTGAAGTCAATCTAATACCCCTAAGCTGTAAATTTGTGGTCTATATGTCTAATGACTTTATATCAAACAATAAAAATCAACTCTCAATCGAACGGTCCAGGCCATTCGAATTCATGTAAATCTATGGGATTCAGTGACTATATGGGGTTGTGTATGTGTGGTCTACTTGGATGGGTCATAAGATAGGCTCCACTAGGTCACTAGGCATTCCTCACCGTACCAACTATAAGGATAGTCTCACCTAGAGGACTTGGTCAATTCATCATATTAACATATAATAGACTTCAGTGGGATGCCTCTTTATTGGTATTTGTCTCAAAGAAAAGAAAGACAAATTTGTGGTGCTCTCCTCCATTAGGAGTCTTAAAGTTTAATGTCGATAACACAGCACGAGGTAAACCGGGATTAGCAGGCATTTGTGGTGTTCTAAGAAATCACAAAGGAGAGGTATTGCACATTTTCTCAAAGCATGTTGGAACTAGAGACTCCAATGAAGCATAAGTCCTAGCTATTCTAGAAGCTCTTCGCATTTTGAGCAACTCCTATCTGTAAGAAATCGTGTGGCCCACATGTCATGGGTCCCACGTGAGGTCAAGCAGTGCAGATGCCAACAGAGATTTTAATCCCACTTTAGTGTAACACTTGATTTGGGCCCCACAATAATACTCCCAATAGGATCAGTGGATGTGAGCTTCTGATGGAAGATCTCTCTAGTAAGTGTGAATTTTTGAGATTTGTTTATATAAGGATAAGGAAGCCATAGGGTTGGATTATTCTCTCCATTCCCTAGAAAAGACAAGAGGTGAAGAAATCAACAAAGCTTCCCATCGCCGGAACGCACATAAATCTCCGGCCGCTTGACGGTGTCTTCTCATCTAGATCTATCATTATCAGCACCGGCTCTAGTGGAGAGTGATTCCTTTAATGTCATTTCATAAGTGAAATCCTTTAATGGTCTTTGCAAGATGTAATCCTACTTTAATGAGATTCGTCATCTAGCATTATTGATTTAGGTGTCTTTTAAGCATATTAGTAGGTCCGCCAACAATATAGCAAATGGCCTAGCGAAGCAAGGGGTTCTTCAATTATGTAATCTAAGTGCTCCTGTTATGTAAGGTGTGGTCATTTTTTAGTATATTTCTCTTATACTACAAGATTCTTTCCTAGCTATAGCTTGTTTTGTTTCCCTTTTTATTAATAAATTTTCTGTTACGGATTAAAACAAACATAAAAGACTTCAAAAAAGAGTTAGGAGGGCTACCTATGGTTTGCACCTATCTAATCAAGTAGCTTGGAACTTGAATACAGCGGAGTCACTTAGAGGAATTCTTTTTTTTTTTTTGGTTTGCTCAGACAAATGCTTGCACACTCCCTACATAAGTTTGACACCATTAATGATGCAACAAAGGATCGATTCCCGATTGTTTTTGTAGAGGGAGGTACCTCATAATGGGTTAGGGAAAAAACTAGAAAATGTCTAAAATATGATGCATCCACTTAATGATTTACATGATTTCAAAAGTAAATTTGAAAGTAAAATTTGTAATTGATTTTAACCAGTTTTAATTCTTAATTTAAAATCAACCATTTATATGTTTTTCTACTAGGGCTTGGGGTCAACGGGGCCTCTCCATTGCTAGTTGATTGTAAACCTAGATAGTTACTAGATCATAAATTTTACAGTATAAGGTTTCAACCTTTTAATCAACTGGGTCATGAAACAAAAGGATGTACTAGATCATTAGATATTCTAACCAATAAAGAACGGATCCATTATTTTGTGACACAGATAACAGAACAAAGTGAAGAAAGATCCCTTACTCTAGTAGTAAAAGGTTTCATGTTTTACTTGGGTACCTAGAATTCAAACCTTGGGCATGCTGCATCTTCTCAAGTTTGTGGGCCTTGTTTTCACATGTGTCGCGTCCTTTCTCACATGAGTGGACCTTCTTTTTGTGTATATGAGCTTTGTTGGATTCCAACCCTATTGGTTGGTTTAATAAACAACAAGTGGAGCTCAAATTGCATTGGCTAAAGAGTTTCTTTTTTTAATTTTTTTAATTTTTATTTTTGTTGCCTGAAAATAACTCAAAGCTGTGCTTCACCCTCCACCAAATAAGCATTGGTGTTCTAACTAGCTGTATTTTTAACCAGATAAGCTACAGGCCAAGATTAAAATTCACAATTCTGATTGGGCATGGATTAGGTACATTGCGATTGGAATATCTTTTAGATTGGATAAAAAAAATGAAATGACTCACATGCAATTTGGATTGGGCTTGATGAGTACTTAGATCTCATTAGTCAATGTTCCCATTTTTCGTGTACCCTACGCCATGTCTCACGGACTCACGTTCAAATCCATTGGTAGGCACCGACTCTAATGGCAGAAATAGGTGTGATGCTGGTGCGACTTTGAAATTGATTTTTTTTGGGTAGGAACATCTTGTTGGTGTTAGGATATCTTTGAAAATTGAAAAGCACCTTGTGCAAGCCATGTTCTGAATTCACACTTATGCATGCAAATCCCATGAACTGAGGGGTCGTTTTTTTTTTTGCTATTTATATTTGTAAACATTACTCATGTAAAATGGTTTCACATATTCATATTTGTTTTTACATTTTTCACATGTGGTGTGTAAATGCCATATAATTCTAGTGTGTAAATTGAATACAAAAGGAGTTGAAACCTTTCACATCTCAATATGTGTGACAAGGTTTCCCACCCAGCACACAAATGGCGCTGGTATAGGGCGTGAACAGTGCTTCACGATCAGCATGTTTTTTATTTTTTATTTTTTAATTTTTTTTGCCACCAAAATCATGATCAGAACCATCCAACTTATTTGGAATGCCAAAAACGGCTATGGTGCAAAGAATCAGCCGTTGGATTATCTTACGTTATGAGATCTTTATGACACAAATCAGGCCGTTGATATTCAATTCTAGGATTTTGTGGGCCTTGTTATGACAATCCAAATCGTTAATCTCATTCAAAATGCCTTTTTCAGCTAAGAAATCAAATTTCAGATGTTCATTCATCATAGATCTTGAGATATCTTAAAAAGAACGTTTCAGCCACTAGATGCGTACTGCCAGTTCGGTTTTTTTTTTTTTTTAATTTTTGCATCTTATATGCTTTAAATGCAAGATTTGAACTGTCAAAAATGTTTGAAATGATGATAATGGCCATGGTACAAAATTTCAACCGTTGGATTATCTTACGTTGTGAGATATTTATGAAAAAATTTAGGCTGTTGACCTTAATTTCTGGGATTTTGAGGGCCTCATTTTCATGCTCCGAACCGTTAATCTTGTTAAAAATGTCGCTTTTAGCTAGAATGTCAAATTTCAAGTGTTGATTCAACATGGATCTTTAGGTATTTTTAAAATACATATCAGCCATTGGTGTAATTAAGATTCACATTTGAAAAAGTGTGAAAATAACAAACAAAAATTGTATTTCACATGTAAGTCATTTGCATATGTAAATGACTCACGTGTGAATCATTTACATATATAAATCATTTTCACATCACATATGAAAGAGATTTGCTGGATAAACCATAGTTTAGTCTCTCTACACACATTTTCTCTTTTTACACAATTAAAACTTTAAAAAATTACAATTTTTCTCTCTTAACACAGCATACATCCCTAAAATGCCTAAATCCCTCATTTCTCCTCTCTTTACACACATTCAAGCCTCTTTTCTCTTCAAGTCTCTTTTCTCTTTTCCTTTTCTACAGCAACTCTCTACTCCTTCAACTTCTTCTTCTTCTTCCATTCACTTCTTCTTCTTCCATTGCAAGGTAAGTCTTTCTTTTCACTTACTTCTTTCAACTCTTCTTCTTCCATTGTAGTAAGATCATCTTTCATTGCAAGGTAAGCTTCCTTTTTATCCTCTTTTCTTATTTATTTTTGTGTGTTAGAAGAGATCCTCTTCAAGTTGTGATCTACATCTTCAAAGATCCTTCCATTTGCATTAGAGATGGCCTTGGATTTTGAAAATCTCGGACCCGTTCGGCCAAGGAGGGCCGAACAAGACCAGTCACAGATTTTTTACAAATTTTTTTGTTTCATATTTTTGAAGAGATTAATGCATTATTTGTGATTCATAGATATGGACCGACCTAGTTCTTCAAGAGTGAGACCTACAACCTCCAATAGGAGGCTTCGCCATAGGTTGAAAGTGCCTGTAGAAGAAGAACCTCAAATTGAAGAACATGTTTCCTATGAAGACAATGACCAAGAAGAAGAGGATGTTACAATTGGGCCTACTGATCGAAGCTTACTTAAGAGTTTTCACACTCATGTCGCATATTTCCTGTGGAAGGGCGAAGTGTGTTTTTACTAATATGTTTTCTTTTAAAAATAATCTATTTGTTCAATGACGAATAGCTAATTAGTAATTCATGTTTGAATGCAAGATCGCGGAACGTTGAAATGCCTAATTCATGGGCAAAAAATAGATTTGTGGTCATTAAATGATAGTAACCGTTTTAAGCAGCTGGTGAGAGATTCCATGTTGTCTCCATTGATTGAATGTTTTTATTGGATGGTGAACAAGACCGTGGTGTTTGATTTTGTTGAAAGGTGGCATCCTGGAACAAATGCCTTCCACATTTCTTTAGGTGAAATGACAATCACCCTCGATGATGTTTCTTGCCTCTTGAAGATTCCCATCATTGGTTCCCCTACAACAAATTTAGAGAAATTGACATACCCCGACGCCATAGATCTTGGTGTTGATACGTTGGGGGTCTTTATTGATGAAGCAAGAGAAGAATTGTACAGTCAAAGAGGCCAATCACTAAAATTAGAATGACTTAGAGAGAATTTTGCTGGAGTGGACGATGATGTTGGAGAGGATGGTGTTGACTATGCAGTAAGAGCGTACCTTCTTTATTTACTTGGCTGTACGCTTTTTACTGACAAGACCGGGACAAGAGTTTCATGCATATACTTGAAGCTATTGAGGGATTTAGAAAATGTCAAGAACTATGCATGGCGCACCGGTGTACTAGCATATTTGTACCGTCAGTTGGGCTTAGCAAGCCGGAATGAGGTCAAACAAATGGCTGGATACTTGACACTTCTTGAAGCGTGGGTCTACGAGCACTTTGAAACACTAGCTCCAACTGCCAATGTATCATACTCAATGAGGTAGCCTTGTGCGATGCGTTGGATTCCTCGCAGGGAGACCAGTTCGGCTTTACAAGGTTTACGGGAGAAACTAGACTTCTTAAGCATAGATAAGGTAAATCACTCTTTAATTGATCATATCAGTCAGCCTATGATGATTCAATTTATTTACAATAATTCTCATGGTGCAGGTCACATGGGAGCCTTATTTTTCTTGTAGGCGAGATCATCCCTTACATCAAATTGCTTTTTACTGTGGATGCCTAACACACGTAGATATTGTAGAGTCCTACCATCCAAATAGGGTTCTCCGGCAATTTGGTCGGGTCCAAACGATTCCCATGGCACCTTTAGAGCCGGTACGTGGTTTGAGGGGTAGTACAGCAGCATCAATCAATGCATCAGTCCGAGTTTATGATCAAATATGATATCAGTGGCGTAATCACTTACTGGCCCAAGTAAACCGGAGTATACCTGTCCGTCGTCCTAGGGATTGCGTACCAAATTACATGGACTGGTATACTACTGTGTCATTGAGAATATTGACAAACCCCAAAATACAATCTGGTTTTTGTCAAAGTGAGCCAAAGCCACAAGCATATAATGTAATTGATTATAAACTGCGCAATAGAAATGCTCTTCGAATTTACGAAGGAATTGAGGCAAGGGTTGAAGAAGCATTCGCATAAGACATGCATAGTTTGTACAGAGATGTTAGACATATGGCACGAGCTTTACGCGGACTTACCATTCAGGAAGATGATGAATCAAGTAGAGACCCCCGTATGACATCATGTGCTTACTCTCGTCGGTCTAGACAAGAGAGAGGAATTTCTTCATTTGGTGTCAAGTTCACTTTTCATGTCATGAATTTTATGTAATGAACTATGATGTAATGAACCATTCAAGTTAATAAAATTCCCTTTTCATATCACTTTTCATGCTATGAATTCTTTGTAATGAACTATGATGTAATGAATCATTCAAGTTAATGAAATTCCCTTTTCATTTCACTTTGTAATGAACTATAATGTAATGAACCAATCAAGTTAACATTCTCAACCTTGCTCTCTCCAAAATTTGCAAGTGAAAATCACTACAAAAAAGAAATGCTCTACATGATATTCAATTATATCAAGTCTATAAACTTTACATTTTCATTCTAAATCAATACTTTCACATGTAGCTATATTAGGATTGGCAAGTTGTTTAAATCGCTCTATGCGATCTGTATATGTAGTTTCCCATCCACTCGCACAAGAATGATGAAATTCTCGCCACTTATTTGCAATTGGTGGTATTGGATGACCAGGTACTAGGAAAACCTAAAAAAATAGACAAAAATATTAAAATGAAGAAGAAGATGACAAACGTAATGAAACATACTAAGGCGTAGTAGTTATATCGTACCTGAACAAAATGACAACCGTGAACAAAACCTATAGCTCTCTCTCTTCTATTAAAAATAGGCATAGGAGTCGACCTTAGAGAAAGAAAAGTAAGGTACTGTTCATTGCTCAAGTGATACAAGATCAAATTATAACGAAATGCTATAAGATGACTCATATCAGGCATAGTTATCCAACGATCATATGATGGATGATTCACATAGTATGATAATGATGCTATTAGATCTTCAACTCTATTTTCTACTCCATATGATGCTCTGTAATGATCCACATTTGCAATAAGCTCTCCAACAAGCTCTCTCCGGACCTGTTTCCAACTTTCTTCATTGAAGCCAAGCAATCCTGCAATAGCTAGCTCTAAATCCACAATTATCGTCAGCTGCCACGTCTTTGACAATGCTTATATAAGGCCTTATTCCCTGTGGGAATGATTCATGCCAGGGCGAAGTCTTTTAGCTATTCGATCTTGTTCGAATTGGTAGTTTTCTAACCTTTTGTTTCTTTTTTAATATGTCCTTGGAGTCTACCACTTCTGTGCATACAGGACTATAACTATCCTGTGCAGATGAGACTAACTCAAAAGCACTTAGGGCACGTTTAGTTGATGTATCATGTTTCAATGGAGGCCTGCTCCGCGTCTTTGACTTTACTTCTGGTTCTTGTAAAAATGTAGTGGAAGGCCTAAATATCTCCCGTAATTTCTTCAACACTTGTATTCGATGAGGAAGATCACAAGCTCTGAACATTGATTGAATATAAGACAACTCCGCTATCAAATCTAAGTCCATAGCTAGATCATTGGTTGTACGAGTATGTATCATATCAAGCTAAGACCAATGATGATGTATGCATTGGAAATGAATCGACCGACCTTCAATCATATACTCTACAATCTCATGAGCACAAGGTAACCCATGTGTACGTCTCATAACGCATTGACAGGTCTTTTTATCAATTCCAACAATATTTGCTCTTTTACTTTCCATTAATATTTTGTGCAATGCAGTCTTTGATATGTTTCCACGCAACTCTTTGAATTCTTTTGGCTGGGAGTTACGTTGGACAAGTGTTTTACTTTTTTCAAATGATGCTTTAATACCCGTGTGTTGCAATTCAAGCAAACTATGGATCTTTGTCCAATTTGATTCAAAATTGCCTTGACTAGATTGGAGGTGCATCTTCAACTGCGCATGCGAACTCTCTGCCCTGTAAAGAATAGAATCTTAGAGAACATTTATAATTCATGATGTTAGAAAACTTGTTAATCATACATGTTCGACGTAGTATTACAAAAATGCATATAATTGTTCGTCCATACTGAGACAAGTCTTTCTTTGTATGGGTCATGCCAGTTGTCCTTAACATATTTAAGTCCATTGGATACGTACTGAAGTTTTCATTTAGCTTTGTTAACTGTCCGATGTACTCCTTCCGTTGATGAATTTGTCAGCATATTCCAATGCGTAATGAATTTGTCCCAAGTTTGCTTTGTTTCGAACAACTTCTTACATTTGGCAAGCACATTTTTATTGATGTGCCATTTGCATAATAAATGTGTAGCTATTGGAAAGACTTTTTCAATCGTATTTATCAATGCCAATTTTCTTTCTGTTACAATAATATCCGGAAGAACACCTTCCCCAGTTACAGAGCGCAAGATACTTAATACCCATATATAGTTGTCTTCACATTTAGCTTCCATATATGCAAAATATATAGAGAATGTCATATCTGTAGACATTATACCAACAACTTCCAATAGAAGCAAGCGAAACCGATTGGTCTTGTAAGTGTAATCCTTTATCAATATGTGTGGGAATGCATGCAACAAGTCAATACTGGTTGGGTGCGTCCAAAAGAGATCCTTCACAATGTCGGAATTCTCATAATTTCTATACCATTTAATATAATTATGCTCTGTCAACTTTCTTAACAGAAGTTGCATTTGACTTCTCCTGCCTCGTTCAATGACTTTATGCCTATGCCGTACATTGTAAATCGCTTTCATTGTTGTCACATTAAGTTCACTTCTTTGCTTCAAGGCAATCAAAATCTCTTTTGGTTTGACCATGCTCGTAGACATATCAACCAATAACTTTGTTTCCTCTTTTGATAATTTACCTGCATATGAATGACCCTCTAGATATTGTGCCGCAGAATGATTGTGTACACCACAAAGCACTTCTAACATCCAATCATCATTTGTTTCTAATTTTTTACCCTTCAATGAAAATGGGCATCTATATTTTTTTGTGCCTATTTGCTTAATCTTCTTCTTAAATGGCTTATTATCTGTGATCTTCTTTGTATTATAGTGTCCACTTCTCTTACATGCAAATAATACTCTAGGTTTTACTCCAACCCCAGCCGCATTAGAAACTTTAATAACAATGACAAAGCCTTTTCTCCTTCCAACAGTACGAGCTCAATTGATTATAGCCCGAAGATTATGGAAGATCTACAAATGCAAAACTTATAAAAAGTTTAATAAATAAACTTTTAAAATAATGTTTACGAAGCGTTTTGGTAAAAACCATAACGAATCGTCCTTACCTCATGAGCAATAAACTCGTTTGTATAATATTTAATGCATTTAAAACCTACATCGCTTTCTTTTGTAAAAGCCTGTAGAGCAAATGATTCACAAAGAAAAAAAAAAGGGTTAAAATTCTGTTCGGCCATAGGTGGCCGAACAGACATGTTCTGTTCGGCTACTCATGGCCGAACATAATGAGTATGTTCAGCTATAAGTGGCTGAACAGACTTGCTTTGTTCGGCCACTCATGGCCGAACACTTTTTTCGAATTCGGACTTCCAGGTCCGAATATGAAGCGGACGGAACTTTATACGAAACTTTAAAAACATGTAAAAACTAACAAAAAAATCATAATATACTAACCTTACCATTCGTCTGGGGAGTGTAAACCACCAAATCCTTGTTTATTTTCTCCTCCATTGCATCTTTTGATTAGTAAGATCCTTATCCAAGTAAGTTGGAGGAATAATAATTTGTCAGTGAGTAGTAGGGAAGAAGATAGAGGGAAAATGTGTAGGAAGAAGATGAAAGAAGAAGAGATGATGAGAGGCTTTGAATGTGTAAGAAGAAGATGGAGGAAGAAGAGATGATGATGCGGTTTAAATGTGAAGAGAAGAAATTGTGTGTGAAAAGAAGAAATTTTCTGTATTTTAGAGGGAATTGGGTAATTTTGTAATTTTATATAGGGGCAAAATTGGATTAAAAAATTATAATAAAATGATGTGTGATGAAAGATATTTTTTGTGTTCAAATAGCAGGGCTCCATATAAAATCAACAAACGACCCCTAATAGTTTTTAGTTCTTGTACTAAGCTTAGTCTGCCATAATTCACATTAGTCAATCTGTAGTGCCGTAAATCGATAGTCTCATCCAAATAAATAAATACATGCGCACATGACCACTGGGTACCACACATTGGATTTGTGCACGAGTGAAATTCAGAGGAAGATCCTGCCGTAGGAACGGTCCAAATGCATGGATTGGTGCAAATAGTGCTCAGGTGCAGAGGTCCAACATAGGAGTTTTAATTTAATTTAATTTAATTTATTTTTATTGTTTTGGTAGGGGATGCATAGTACTTATTTACTTTAATACATTGTCATACTAAATTGGAAGCACATTTATGTTGGTGTAAATTTTGACATTCTGAGCCCAAATTGGTAAAAAAAAAAAAACCCAATCATAACTTGACAAACAAAAAGCACTTTTTTCTTATAATCATCTTTCATAGGCATGAAAACCTCAAACGAAGATATCACAATCACGACACCTACACTATTAACATGATAAATAGGACCATCGGCTATAGAAATTCCATCTTTTCCACTAGAGAAGCAGGCGGGCCTGATGGGTTAGTCATCCCTTTCTTAGGGAATGGGGTGCTTGTCCTTGATAATTTCTCGTATACTTAATGTAAATCAAGCTATTTGAAATGGAACTGTTGTTCATCAAAATTAGAATATATGAACTCTCTCTCTCTCTCTCTCTCTCTCTCTGTCTCTCTAGCCTAAGAGGATTGGACCCAAGAGAGCCTATGCAAGTGGGAAGAGGAAACCCATAAAGTGGGAAGGATACAACCTGAACAAATAGAAAGAGTGGTGCACATACCCACAAATTGATCCCTAAGCATCCGGGTAACATGTGGGGTTGCTAACCAACTTAGCACCTCCTTGTTGTAGAGTGTTTTTGTTTTGAAGCTGCATATAAATGTTTAGCCCTCGTAATTTGTTTTTGAAATTTTGCTAGATTAGGGAACTTGATCTCAACCAATCTCCCTTCCTATGGTAAATTTTCATATTAACACATACATGAAGGACCATTTTATCAATTAATGTATTTAATGGTTGGATTGTAAGGATTTTTGTAATTGGCTAAATTTATGCATTGGACACAACTTGAGTCCATTGATCTATAACTTATTTTCTTTAATATGGACTGTTGTTTGTGTTGCAAGATGTGTTGAAATTAAAGAAATCAGAAATATAACATGCACTCAAGCAGGTATGCTCACGTGCTCGAGCGCAGCTGGACAGAGATGACCGTACTCAAGCCCATGATGACTGTGCTTAAGCCTGACAGACAGATTACAAATAACTGAATGTGCTTACACGGGCTCGAGTTGGCATGCGACAGATGCCCACTGATTTGCACAGATTTGTTTCATATTTGTGCAAGAGTTGTTTATTTTAGTTATAATTATTAGATTCTAAACGTAAGGCACGAATTATGGGTTACAGATAGGTTGCTTTTTCCAACCCTAAAGAGACCTTTATATTTCGAGTTGAGAGATTATATTGGAGATTTTATCTAGAGCTTTATGAGAGTTGGATTAAAGACTTTAAGTTCTAAAGTTAGTACTTCTTCTTCTTTGTAGGAGATTTATGGCTTCTATATTCTTGTAGAAGATTATTTTCTCATCGTAGAGATGGTTTATTATGGAGATCAAAGCACAAATAGCAGGATACCAAGGGACTATATGTTATGGGGATCTATCAAGAATAATTACAACGCCTTGTGTCGAATGACTGATTGTAAGGTTATCAATATATCTTGTATTACGAAAATTCATGATTATTTTGTCCACTTGGAACTTGTAGCTTATTCATGTTTAGATTTTCACGTTAAATTATGTGTTCTTCTTTGTGTGATTGATTGCTTTTATTATTAAATTGCATAAAAATAATAATCGAATCACAATCTAAAATAAATCTAGGGCATTATAAACTTTTAAGGAGCATTTTCTTGCTCTATAAAAGGCAGTCTCAGCAGCCCAAAACAAAAGAAATATATCAAAAAGGAACAATAGCTTGTTGACTCAAGTCATCCATTTGTTTTTTATAGCTTGTTGACTCAAGTCATCCATTTGTTTTTTATTCTTTCTTTTGTACGGTTCCAACTAACAAATCGGATGAGTCCAGTCATCCAATGTTGATTTCAAGTCAAGGTAATTTTTACCCCCCACCCAAAAAAAAAAAAAAGGGTCATGCTAACCTTCACACAAAAAAGAAAAAAAAAAGGTCATGCTAACCTTTACCAAAAAAAAAAAAAAAAGAAAAAGGGAAAAAGTCATGTTAACCTTGACCCAAAAAAAAAAAAAAGTCATGTCAACACTACCACTCTATCTTTTCACAAAAGATAATTAAGCCTGTTCTCGTGGGGCAGTGATCTATCATTTTCTATCATATAGTTTGGCAAACGTGCACAAGATCCTAACCATTCATGCACTGGACCATGGCCCACAGCCAGAGGTGCCAATCAAATTAACAGGTTGGATCCATACACATCCAATGTTTTCTTGATGTTTACGTATGTCAAGTATATGGAGAATGATTCAATTGGTGTGGCCCACTGTAAATGACCCATTTCAATCTGGTGATCACGACCATTCCATTAGTGGGTCTTTTGACAATTAAATCTGGTCCACATATCATCTTGCCATTTAACCATCCAATTAAAGCCTACCAATAAATCACATGGCGATCTTCAAATTAACATGCCTTGTGTCATGCCCCATGTGCATCTCTAAACCATCCATTTTGATCGTATTCCTTTTTTACATAGCTTACTTTATTTAAACTGCATACCCGTAACATTGAGTGGGAATGATTATTCTCTGCATTATTGTTGCTATTATTGTTGTGGATGGTGTGATCAACGGTTGGAAAGTCGGCAGTGGACCCCGCACGTTTACACCATGCACATGGTGATCGCTTTCTACACAATGGAAACTCAATGGGAACAGACCCATTAAACCCACGTCACCTTCCCCCTTCAACCAAATTAATTACCTAACTCTTCTTTACACCCTTCCATGCACCAAACGTGAATCAAACACCCCAAACAACACCCCATTACCTTCTACATCTCTCTCTCTCTCTCTCTCTCTCTCTCTCTCTCTCTCTCTCTCTCTCTCACATCTACTTCCACTACAAGAAGACCAAGAGGACCTAAAAGCCTTTTGAGGAGAGGGATATAATTCAGGTCAGTCCACTGGCAAAAATGTCACTAACTGATCACCGGAGATGTCGAAACTTACTATTTGTAGCAGTGTTGGTCATCGCCAATGTGATCCCAATCTGCGGCGATCAACCGGTAGTGCCAAGTCCAATTACGGCGGAAGTCAAGTGCGGGTCATGTCCCTGTGAGAATCCTTGCGGCCAGCAGTCACCTCCTCCGCCGCCGCCATCACCTCCGCCACCGTCACCACCCCCGCCTGGTAATTACCCGGGAATACGGTCCTGTCCTCCACCACCGACACCCCCGTATTTTTACTTCATGGGTCCGCCGAGCTACCTTTATACGGTCGACCCAAATTATTATCCGTCGGGTGCTAATCGCAATTTGGAGAAATGGGTGGAGGTTGTTGTTAGTTTTAGCTTGTTATGGTTTTGGGCACTTTGGTGGTTTTAAAGGTCATGCACTCGACATGTTTAGTCTCTTTGTTCTCTAATTTTCCTTGTTCACTAATAAGTGTTTCAACTGAATTGTAAACCAAAATAAGATGTTGGTTTTAGTTAATTGCATTGAGGGCTTTTAATGATCCTGCTTTCCTTTCTAATCATTTTCCTCATCTTCAAATGGTTTGTTGTTTCTCATTAGTAGTTATGAATGCTATGTCTTTCTTTGGTGATCAACTATGATCAATTAGCTTAGGAAAATCATCCACATGGAAATTTTTTTTTCCTACGCACATGATCTTACAAGAGCTTGCATCCGGACCATCACCAAAGATAGGATTCCTTGAATTTCACCGAAAGCAGTGTGGAATGCATAGAAGCGTAGGGGAGAACTGTCCTAAGAAAAATTAGGACGTAAATTCTCTCATGTTTTTTCCCCTTTCCTTTTGGTAATGAAAATAACCCTTTGTAGATTAGATGTTGAGAAGAGAAATTTAAATCAGATTAGATTTAATTGCATCAAGACAATCAAAGTGGGTACTTCTTAGCAATGAATGGCATTCTAGCTAGCTGAGATCAAACACTAAAACTCAGTTTTTTCTTCAATCACTCAAGGTAAATTTGTGCAGAGAAGGAAAGACTAAAATGATTTTCAAGGTAGACTGATTTTCCATTATTCCATGTTAACATCTTTCACTGCTTTTGTATTTTAAGATTACATCACAATTCAGTATTATTATTTTTGATGTAAATGGTTGGGAATCGAATACACAGAAACTGAAGTGTTTAGATTTTCATAGTTTGTGAAAAATAAAGCGCCAATGGAAATAGGATTCGGCCGAATATTGGTCCATTGATAGATTTATTCATGTAGATTAGTGTAAGAAAAGGTCAACATAGTTGTTGATATTTATGATCTTCCATCTTTGGTGTGCTCTTGAGGTCAACCGGGCATGTGGCATGATTCGCTTGAAGCATCAATTTCCAGGGAGTCATGTACCTGAGGTTGGGACTCACTAGATAGAGATAGGTGAGTCCTCCATTCAAGGTTCGCTGCCCCATCAGCCAATTAGTGATTTGCATGATAAAACTTAAGCAAATATGGATTTAACTGATTGATGTAAGTTAGGTGTAGCCGCCCGTTGAAAAATCCATTGAACGAGGGATTATTTTTTTTTAATTAAATGCTCGGATTTTGAATAAGTTATATATATATTTTTGTCAAACCTTAGGACTCAAAAGGTTAATCTAACAAAAAAAATGGCCACATCGCAAATTCTAATCGGAATGCGCACCTATTTGGTGAATCCTACCGCAACTAAACCCTACCCCAAGTGATTTGAGTTGTTGTTTCGGGAAAGTACTTCTATGTTACATAATTCGCTCATGAGTCCCACCACTTGGCCACACATAGAGAATTTTCTATACGATGCTCCAATCTGACGGTAGAGAATATATGTTCTGTAAGGGTTTCTCCCATATGATGACTATGGCCAGATTTATCACAGTGCGCAAGATCACCGAGGACAGCCTCCCATTCACGGCTGGATAACATCCCGTGGGTTGATTTATCAAAGGAACTGGACTCCCCCGTGGAACACGGCCTCAGTCAATCTATGAACTGCAGATGGAGCACAAAGTCAGTAACAACTTGTACTTTTTGCATGTCAGGTGCGTATATAAAAATGACATGCAAAGAGAATAACGTGTTTGACCCAGTCTGGTGCCAGCTAAAGCTAGATAACGTAATTGTTCGTGGTTAGCCCTTTACAGTCATGCAATATCAATGAGAGGGGAGGCGCAATGTGCAGTAGCTGTAGTGGTGAAGCAGCCCATCAGGGAGGAATGAGGATATCTGATTGAACCTCGTTGTAAAATTGAAAGGGCCAAAGAGCCAGTGGGAGAGGCAGGTAGCACCAGAAAGTATAAATTGTGTCCGAAAAGGAATAAATATTTTGTGCTCTTAAAAAGCAAAACTTAAAATTTTTATTTTACAATGTTGACTAATAGGTAAGGAGTAATACCTCAAACTTGTGGCTTCGGCATATGTGTTCGGGTACTAACACTATTCAATCATGAGTGTGTTGGCAAGAACTTAATAATTTTAGGATAAGAAGAAGTCATATATTCAAATGATTGTAAAAGACAGTAAAAAAGAAAAAAAAAAAAAGAAAAGTCAAATTATAAACAGGCCAAGGGCTGCTCTTGTTGGTTTTTTCTACTAGAATTTTTGATGACAATATGATATGTTGAGAATTTATAAATATGATGTGATGTCTTGTCTTATGATATTTGCAAATGCCATATTTTTTTAGTAGAATCCCAAAATCCTGATCACCTGTTATTTTTGTTAGCATTGGACGTGTGGTCCACTTGATCGCATGCCCATGCATGTGTCCCATCTCTGGAGTACAAAGCAATTAAAGACTCCTCTTCTATTTTGTATTTGGAAATACTATTGGATTTGAAAACTAATAATCACTTTCTACTCAAATTATTAATAAGAGGGATACTTTTAATCAACTTAAGAGTTCCATGATGAGAAGGAAATTATCACAGAGATCTATAAATATATGGGTCTAAGGTAATTTGTTTCACTTCAAGAGATTACTGTTTGACTCTTTGTTTACTTGCATGTATCAAAGAAAAGTAGAAGTGAGTTGTAAACCCCAAGAGCAAATAGCTAGTTCTTCTCCACAGGCTTAACATACGATGAATTCAGGTATGCATGTAATTTATACATTATGTTATTTAGATCTGATCGGTTAAAGTTGATCATATGATTATGCTAAATCTAACAGTTGGTATAAGAGTGCATCAAGTTCCTGGATCTAATTTGAATGATCGATTATAAGAGTTTTTTTTTTTTTTTTGGTATAAAATTATTTGTATTTTATGCGTTTCAAATTGGGTAATTCGTTTGGCATAGTCACTTAAGGGAAAGCCTTGGAATGAAATAAAACCCTTTATAGAATCTTTTTTTTTTCTTAGCCAAATTTATGGTGCACGACACGTTGATAGAATCGTGCCAATGCACGTCACAGTGGATTGTTGAATGAAGTTGTTTGGTTCCGTATTCTTGATCGAACCATATTCCTAAAGCCCACCAGCATACAATGGGTGGGCAAGACTCCCATTTACTGTGCACGCTATTTGAGGCTACAAGATGGAAAACCCAATAGTTTTTTTTTTCCGTTGCCTCCCATGAACGGCTAGATGTGCTTGCTTAAGGAAAAGACGTTTTTTATGGCATGATTGCATCACATGGGAGTCAATACAATTTGATAACCATTTATTAAGATTCCATACCATTATGCATATATACATCTTATTTTATAAAAGAGTTTCAATAGGTTAATCTAAATAGGTCATGACTCAAATGATTCATAAGATCAAGGACCAGTTCTAAAATGATGGAGATGCTAACATCATGCTGATGTTAACAGTTGCATATATCAATTATTTAAACCATTGAAATAGTAAATTGATAATTATGGACACATCTAAACTTGGATTTTCAATCCGTTTTCTTTCGTAAACTCCTAAAAGTCTGATCTACCAGATTAATAGTATGGATCAACTATCCAAAAATTTCAAGTTTTTTGCATATTAATTATTGCATGTTTAACTCGTTAAAGTTTAATTCCGCATTTAGTCAAATTTCTATTGATCATAAGTTAAGAAAAGTTCATGGCTGAAACTATATTCACATCTATGCTTAATTTGAGAAAAATCTATATATGGATTAAAGAATACCTTAATTGTAAAGTATTAATTATGGAAAATTAGGTTTGTCATTAATTTAAATAAAAGTTATTTGGATAATTAATCATATGTCAAAATATCTATATTAATAGATTAATGATCTGAATAGTTTAGATGAGTCAATTAATAAATTTTTAGATTTTTTTTTTCAATGAAGCCAAACTTAAAGTGTGCAATTAATTTTTAATCATTGAGATGAGAATATCCAATTCAATTAAGGAGTTGTTTTTAAATGGACTCATTAGATCATTAAAGGTGCGATTATAATTTCTCATTAGCAAAATACACAATTTGTTCAGTTTGGATGTTGCCAAAGTAAATTCGATATTATGATATATTGTGAATTTTATGGTAAAGGATTATTATATTTAACTTTGTGATGTTTAATTACACATAAATTGCATTTTAAATGTTAATTGAAGATTGATCCAAAGGTTTAATCATCCCTTGACCACTTGAAAACAGGATTGGATATGCGTAATATGTATGACATAAGCATGCTTGATCTATGCTAAAAGGCGTGATCAACTTATTCATAACATCTACAATTAACCATAGTCTCATTAGTAAGGATTGTAATAAATTAACATGTCATATTCACTCAAAGGTGATTCATGATGATATACTTATTACTCGTCAATATGAATTTATTTTATATTTAAATTTAAATTGGATTATTGTTTTGCATGATAAATTCAAGGCTTATATTTTGTAATGAATTTATTTTTAGTTTCGAATTAAATTACATTGCCATCTTGTTTGGGATCCATCCCACTTCTAAATGGATCAAACTGTGTTGATTGGAAAGATATGCTGTGTCTTGCATTAAGTTATTTAAAATTGGTCATGGCCATGGAAGAACCTAAATCTCCTGTGTCTACTAAATCGAATTCTGTTGTTAAAAAAGCGAAATATGAAAGTGGATGAGATCCAATAAACTAAGCTTGAAAATCATCACCAATTCAATATCAAAGAGTATTCGAGGGTCCATCGACGTTATAGATTATGCAAAGGCTACCTCGAAGCTATTAAGATACAATTTGAGGTAATTGATAAGGCACTTTGATCCTCACTGATGTCTCAGTTGAATAATATTAAGTATGATGGGGTCAAAGGCATAAGAGAATATATTTTACACATGTTTAACATTGTGACTAAGCTCAAAGAAGTCAATATGAGGGTTTCAAATGGGTATATAATTCAATTCATTTTACATTCCCTGCCACCGGCCTCTGGACCATTCAGAGTAACGGACAATCAAAACTCACAACCATGGGCAGTTACTGAATTGATTGCAAGATATGAACAATAGAAAAAAAGGCTTAAAGCTAAAGATCAAATTACAGTTAATTATGTCTCCTATGGAAAAGTTAAGGAAATGCATAAGCCCAAATATAATGACAATGTACATAAGGTGAAAACAAAACCGGAAAGATGAAAAGGAAAAAGATCTCGCAGAAATGTTTCTTCTACGATAAGAAGGGTCACTTCAAACAGGAATATTTGAAAAGAAAGAATTGGTTCCAAAAGAAAGATAATAACAGTGAAGTATCTTTTGTACATTTCGAATCTAATTTAGTAGATGTTCTATTAAATACTTGGTAGGCTAACTCTGGTGTAACTGTTTATATATCCGGTTGTATGCAGAGGTTCCTTTTGAGCCGGAGTCCAAGTGATGGCCAAAGAACCATCATGATGGGGAACCAACAAAAATCAAGAGTCGAAGTGATAGGGACTTACAGAATTATGCTGAACACTGAATTCCAATTAGATCTCCGTGATACCTTTTATGTTCCGTTCATTTTTAGGAATTTGGTTTCTATTTTAAAATTCGATAAGCATGGTTATACATTTAATTTTGACAATGGATTTATGAATGCTTATAGAAATGGTATTTTAATTGGTAGTGGATTTTTAAATGATGGTTTATATAACTTAAAGTTAGATTTAGTTTTTGCATAAACCCTGTCTACTCGGCACATATATTATGGCATAAATATGGGCTTAAAAAGAAGACTGATAAAAGAGAACTCATCTTAAATGTGACATAAATGCTTAGGACACATCTCTAAAGAGAGAATGAAGAGATTGGTGAAAGATGGCATCTTACCAAACTTATATTTCACTAATTTCGGTGTTTGTGTTGATTGTATTAAAGGTAAACAAATAAGGACAATTAAGAAACTGCTACAAGGAGTTTAGGACTTCTTGAATTAATTTATATGGACATCTGTAGAAACTTGCATATACCTTGTTTTACTGGAGAAGAGTATTTTATCACCTTCATAGATGATTTTTCACGGTATGGATATGTCTATCTCATTAAAGATAAATATAAAGCTTTGAATATCTTTAAAATATTCAAGGGGGAGGTAAAGAGACAATTAGACAGAAAAATTAAAGTTGTGATATCAGGTCGAGGTGATAAATATTATTGCCGATATGTTGAATCAGGCCATAATCCGGGCCATTTGCTAGATTCCTGGAAGAAGAAGGCATTTTTGCTTAATATACAACGCAAGGAACCCCTCAGTAGAATGGTGTTACTGAGAGGAGAAATAAAAAATTTATGAATATAGTTAGGAGTGTGGTGAGTAATACCAATTTACCCGATTCAATGTAGGGAGAAGCATTGAAGATGACTATTTATATTTTGAATCGTGTTCCTACTAAGGCAGTCCTTCATTTGAGTTATGGACTGGTAGGAAACCCAGTTTAAACCATTTCAAAGTCTGGGGTTGTCCATCTGACGTAAGAGTCTTTAATCCACATGAAAATAAATTAGATTCGAGAACTGTTAGTGGGTTTTTCATTGGTTATCCGCAAAGGTTTAAAGGGTATAGGTTTACTCTCCAAACCATAGTATCAAGATTGTAGAATCTAGTAATGCTAAATTCTTAGAGGATCACAAAAATCGTAGGAGTCATCATGCTAGAAACAGTACTTTCAATGAAATGAAGGAACAAACTTTGTTGCCTAATGCAAATAATGGTGTTGAAATTCCTCTTAATATTCCTTATAAAAATAATTTAGAGAAGGAACAACCCATTAACGTAGAGATACTCTTAGAATAAACCGTCCGAAATGATCTCATCATAAATGATGTATACCATATGTTGATGAAATAGATACGGGAGAATTGAGAAGGCCTATTCGAGAGAGAAGGCTTGTAATCTTAGACGATTATGTTGTGTATCTTGAGGAAATAAATATTAGAATAACGAAAGATTCAAGGACATTTGAGGAAGCCATGAATGGTGAAAATTCTGATAAATAGTTAGATGCAATGAAAAAAGAGATTAAATCCATGGCCAATAATGAAGTTTGAGACTTGTTGAATTACCTGCAGGGTCCAAAGTTGTTGGCTATAAATGGGTCTTTAAGACCAAAAGGGACTCTAAAGGGAAAATCAAACGATTTAAAGTCTGACTTGTGGCTAAGGATTTTTCTCAAAGAGAAGGCATCGATTACAATGAAACCTAGTCACTAGTATTAAAAAAGGATTCATTCAGAATAATTATGGCACTTATAGCACACTTTAAATGAGAGCTACATCAAATGAATGTCAAAAAGCATTTCTAAATAAGAATTTAGAAGAGGAAGTTTACATGGTCCAACCTGAAAGGTTCATTGAACAGGGGAAAGAAAGTTTAGTATGTATATTAAAGAGTTCAATATATGGACTTCAACAAGCTTCCAGACAGTGGTACTTAAAGTTCAATCAAATTATCAAATCTTTTGGTTTTACTGAAAATATTGTAGACATTGTATATATCTTAAAATTAGTAGGACCAAATTTATGATATTAGTTCTATATGTTGACGACATATTATTAGCCAGTAATCATCTTGGTATGATCCACGAAACCAAGGATTATCTTGAGACAAACTTTGATATGAAAGATTTTGGTGAAGTATCCTTTGTAATAGGAATCGAGATATATTAGGATCGATCTCGAGGATTACTTAGGTTGTCTCAGGATGCCTATTTCAAAATAATCCTTAAGAGGTTTAATATAGAATGTTGTAAACGATAAGATGTTCCTATAATCAAGGGAGGCAAATATAGTAAAGACAAATGTTTAAAGAATGAAATAGAAAAGAAGCAAATGGAAAAGTGTCTTTATGCAGTAGCTGTCGGTAGTTTGATGTATGCTCTGACATGTACAAGACCACATATAAATTTTGTAGTGGGAATGCTTAGCCAATACCAAAGTAATCCAGGCATGTTTCACTAGCAAGTGGGAAAGAAAGTATTCTATTACTTAAGCGGTACTTGGAGATATATGCTCACATATAAAAGATTTGATCATTTGGAGGTGATTGGATATTCCGATTCAGACTTTGCAGGATGTTCCAATATTAGAAATCTATTTTAGCATATGTTTTCCTACTAGCGGACGGATCAATTTTGTGGAGGAGTGCAAAGCAAACTTTAACTACTCCATCTACATTTTATGCAGAATATGTGGCCTACTTTAAAGTCACGGGTCATGCATTGTGGTTTCATAATTTCATCTTAAGACTTCAGATTATGGATTGTATTTTGAAGCCACTTATAATTTACTGAGACAATTATGCAACTGTGTTGCCAACAATGATAGGTGTTTCAACAATGTAAAGTATCTGAAAGTTAGATACCTTATACACGAAATGGTTTAGTGTCTATTGTTGAGCTCCGATGAGTCTCATAATAGCTGATTTATTAATAAAGGCATCAGTATCTAAGGCTTAATAAGTAACATATAGAAAATATGGGCCTACAAAATTTGTTTAATTATGATTATTTTATGTTATGTTGATGTTATTAAAGAGATCATTAAACTTGCAAATTTTACGTTTCATAATTTTTATCTATTATATTATTTGTACATGTGATTAATGTTGAAAAGAGTAAGAATGTAAAGTTATGAAATTAAAGTACTCATCAAGAATGTAAAGTTATGAAATTAAAGTACTCATCAAATTAGGATTGTCATGTCTAGAATCCTAATTTTACCCTTGTTAAATACTTGGTTAGGCAAAGATGTCCTTGTAGTGATTATGGAAGGGAATGCGTCATTACAAACCGCTATGAATCGCATTGACAAATTTGTTTAATTACAAATTAAAATTTTAGATCAAAGTTTGAGTGGGAGGTGTTTTATAGGTGTACTAGTCAAAGTCAATTTTCCAAACTTCTAAATCCAAATTGAGTCATTTTTCAAAATAAATTATTTTTTATAAAAAATAAATAAATAAATTTAGAATGTGGTTTGCGATCAAATGGCCTAAGTGGGAGAATGTTAGCATCGGACGTGTGGTCCCCTTGACCGCATGCCCATGCATGGGTCCCACCTCTGGAGTCCAAAGCAATGAAAGACTCCTCTTCTATTTGATATTTAGAAATCCTATTGGACGTGGAAACTAATAGTTACTTTCTACTCAAATTACTAATAAAAGGGATAATCTTAATCAACTTAAAAGTTCCATGATGAGAAGGGAATTATTACAGAGATCATAAATATATAGATTTAGGATAACTTGCTTCACTTCTAGATATTACTGCTTGGTTCTCTCATCAATTGCATGCATCAAGGAGAAGTAGAAGTGAGCTATAAACTCCACGCGCGAATAGCTTGTTCTTCTCCACACGCTCAACATACGATGGAGTAATGTGTGTGTGTAATTTATATATTGTATTATTCAAATATGATCTGTTAAAGTTGATCATACGATTATGATAAATCTAACAATTTTACCACTTATTCTTTATCAGAATTTTTGACAAGAATTTGCCATGTTGGGTTTTTTTTTTTTGGACATTATGTGACTTATTATCCTTTAGCATTTGAAATACCATGTTCTTTCACCACAATTTCAAACTTCAACCAGCTAAGAAAATCTCCAACCCAAATGTTATGTTGGAGATGTTAAATTCCATTTGAATGCTTATGTGATAATTTGAACATTTGGGATTTTGAATCTCAAAAGTAGGTACTCCACCCGATGTGTCAAATTTCTTATGTTATTATATTATTACATTCTTGAGGGACCCCTATTATAAAAAGCTCTTTAGAACTTAAAATCTTTTTCACATTATAGTGGGACCCACTTCATAAAATATTCAAAAAGATTAGTGAAATGTTGCTTTTTATATGTCAAATTTGGCATCCCAACTTTCCATGCCAAATGCCATGTCAATTCTAACCTTTTTAAATTTTTGCTGAAATTTTTGGTGGCTCAAGTTCAAAGCAGGATTCCAAAATGCTACATGTTAGAGAATTTAAATTCTCTTGGCAGAAATTATTTGAAAACCAGCAGCGAAATACGTTGTAAAGGTGGCAGAGATACAACACATACAACAAATGTCCTAAAAGGACACAAGAAAGCAATCCAAGGCAGAATGATTTTTAGGTGTTACATGCTTATATAAATTGTAAGCTATTTATGCTCACCCTTGGAGCCAGTCAATTCATGAAAAGGATTGCTTATTTAAATTGTAAGCTATAAAAAGATTTGGATGGAAGAAAAAAAAAGAAAAAAGCAGCCTTATTTAGTTATTTTGGAGGCTTTTATGAGAGTCGGGCTAGGGGGTTGGGTGGTTGGGGATTGTGGATTCTCACTCTCATGGGAGTTTTTTGTTTTTTCCGTTGAATAAGCTATAAAAAGATTTGGATGGAAGGAAAAAAAAAAAAAGCAGCCTTATTTAGTTATTTTGGAGGCTTTTATGAGAGTCGGGCTAGGGGGTTGGGTGGTTGGGGGTTGTGGATTCTTACTCTCATGGGAGTTTTTTGTTTTTTTCCGCTGAACACTGACTCTAATTGGAGTTGACACTATTTTATCTTAATAATGGATTTTTACATGTGATCAATTAATAGTGGGCACAACTTTGATACGAGTGAAACCTTGCGGAGAGCCAATGGAAAGTAGGGATTGTTAATTTTGAGTGGGTTAATATATAAAAGGGGCAACTGATGGGTTTGCGGCTCTTAAACACACAGACTGACAGCCTTTTTTTAACACATTCTCGGAGAGTTGCTCTCAAATGCTAAGATAGGAACAAGTCCAACCAGACGTAATGAAGTTGAAGTACTAACACATTGTGGGGCCCGCCTAGGCGGCTGGCACGTACGGTGGGTGGATGGGTAGTAAGGGCATTTCATCTTACCAGATGTGACTTGAAATTTAGTTTAGCACAGTGATTTTAAGTCGATGAAGGCAGTGCAAAATGATTGATTGGATGAAATCGATAAATATAAGATTTTCACGGGCCCACATAAGATGATCAAAATCATCCATGTGTAATGCGTGAAATGCATTTTCGATTCAACCATCCACCGTCCATGAAAATAGCTAAAATTAGCCCCCACAAGATAATTGGGTGCCCTGGTTGGGCTCGGTCAGGGAGTGTATCAAACCCAACCCATTTGTAATCAGTCGCTGAACTGGGCTTGATTTCGTCCAAGCCCAGAAGTGGCCCACTACTGTTAAGTAGATAATGATAAATTATTTGCTAAACTTAGAAATTTTAAATTTGTTAATTATGTTGCATAATCTCTTATAATTTTAACTATAAAATATAAAACAACCATTAAAAGGGCTAAAATATACATACTTAACGATGTTATAAGCGAGAAATTTTCTACTACATGCAACTGCATGTTTAGTACAGTTCTATTGGATTCCACTTGGGTCTGCCTTACTCACGGTTGGTTTGCTCTAAAAAATCTGATGTTTAAGGCTGTTAAATGCAGGTTACAGTTACTTGATGGGGCCAATTTTCTTTCCGTGACACTTATCCGTAACGAGAGCTCTTTATCCTGGCCTGTAATTCTCATGAGCAAGACGCTTATCGACTATGCACCCAAGTGATTAACCATACGAATTAATTAAAGTTATAGTTCTGTAGTTTAGAAAAAATAAGAAAAGTTATGGTGCTTAATTATTCTAATATTAAATATGCTTACCTGTTATAATTAATTCATTAAATTGACATGAAATATGTATTATATTCTTGCTAGGAGGGACCCACAGGGGCTGGGTTGGCGGGTTTTGACATTCAATGATGCCCATGTGAGAACCTATAAAGAATGAACCCGGGTCTGAGGTGGGTTAAGTTAAAGACCCAGTGGGCCAGCCCGCTATTGCCACCCTTAAGATGGCAGAGTAATTTATGGACGGAATGATTAGATCGAAGCATTTGCACTTATTCGCACTGATTTTCTTCTGCTCTCAATGCCACAACGTTTCATACAGATGGGTTCATTTTCCAAGGGGCTATAGGTTTTTGTCCCTTTTAGTTTTGATCATTTTCATGTGGGGTGCACTAATCAACCCTATCTGGTCTCTTGAATTTGACATTGATCCATATATTACTGACAATTGATTTTTTTTTTATTTTTTTTTGTTTGCATTACATTTGTACAGATTTATAACTATTAAAATTTAAAGACTTAAAACCAAGTGTTATGATTATTTGATTGGAGTATATCCTAATTCTTATTGGAATGTGTCGAGCCTAAGAATGGGTCTCGCACAGCCCTATAGTTATTGGACTAATTTTCATACCCACTTTCAGCCCATGGGCCTGAATGATAACTTTAGAACTTGCATGGTTTGGAAAATTATATTGCCCATTTCATGTTGATGTGGCCAGTTGTTTGTGCGCGTCTGCGTCCTGATACAGATTAAAATTTTGGGTTGGACTTGGGTTGAGTGGTGAGCCCTTATCGGACCCAATTAGGGAACTAAACAGGTCCAGCTTCGGTTAGATCCACGTAGGACCAAAATGCCAAAACCTAACTGGGCATCTCTATCTATATGCTTCTGATGCTACTCCAGTCAACCTAATCAGACTCCGGCCCAATTTAAGAGTCAACCCAAACCCAACATGAGGTTAATGTATAAATCATCAAGATAAATTGAATACATTGTACACAATATATAATTATGCTATGTATGTTATAAATTTGGGTATTCAGGTCTAGACCCGATTATCAATAGATCTTGACCCGTCTATCAATTGGGGCCATGAATGAGTTAGGCCCTACAGTAATTGAGGTCTATTGACATCCATCGGCCCGACCCACCCGTTTCCTTCAATCCACGTTGGAGGCCTGATGGGCCATTGCACTTACAATTTCTTATCACACAAATAATTTCGTCTCTTCCTTCAAAAACGGGAAATCCATTTCCTGACAGCCAACCGACGCTTACCACACTGCATTTTAGACGTTACTTTCAGCGTTACTCTGGAATTCAATTATTTCCACTCATATCTTTATAACAAATGGTGCAAAGTCCATAATATGAATGTATTACTATGTAACAGTCCCACTTCCTCTCCCTCTTACGTCCTTCTCTTTCTTCTTCTTTCTCAATCCATTTCACATGCGAATATCCCCCAAGATCAGTCAGATGATTCTTACTGTTTTCTTTGGGTTCATGTTTGTAAATTTCGTGCCGAATTCCGGCCAAGTTGTGTACAATTCACCACCCCTGCCGGGGGAATGTGCCTACCCATGTCTGCCCCCGCCGACGTCCGTCGTGAATTTCCCTCCGCCGCCATCCGGAGCTGGATCCATTTATCCGCCGCCGAACTATCCTGGATCCCCATACCCGCCTTACTTAGGGAATTTTCCCTACATTCCTACCCCTCCATTTGTTAATTATCCAGCACCACCCCCTCCTGATCCCATTCTACCTTATTTTCCATTTTATTACAAAAGACCCCCTCCCCCACCGGATATAATTGTCCGTCCATGCTGAGACAAATCTTTCTTTGTATGGGTCAAGCCAGTTGTCCTTGACATATTTAAGTGCCATTGGATATGTACTAAAGTTTTCATTTAGCTTTGTTAACTGTTCGATGTACTCCTTCCGTTGATGAATTTGTCAGTATATTCCAATGCGTAATGAATTTGTCCCAAGTTTGCTTTTTTTTGAACAACTTCTTACATTTGGCAAGCACATTTTTATTGATGTGCCATTTGCATAATAAATGTGTAGCTATTGAAAAGACTTTAATCGCATTTATCAGTGCCAATTCTTTGTCTGTTACAATAATATTCGGAAGAACACCTTCCCCAATTACAGAGCGCAAGATACTTAATACCCATATATAGTTGTCTTCACATTTAGCTTCCATATATGCAAAATATAGAGAACGTCATATCTGTAGACATTACACCAACAACTTCCAATAGAAGCAAGCGATACCGATTGGTCTTGTAAGTGTAATCCATTATCAATATGTGTGAGAATGCATGCTATAAGTCAATACTGGTTGGATGCATCCAAAAGAAATCCTTCACAATGTCGGAATTCTCATAATTTCTATACCATTTAATATAATTATGTTCTGTCAACTTTTTTAACAGAAGTTGCATTTGACTTCTCCTGCCTCATTTAATGACTTTATGCCTATGCCGTGCATTGTAAATTGCTTTCATTGTTGTCACATTAAGTTCACTTCTTTGCTTCAAGGCAATCAAAATCTCTTTTGATTTGACCATGCTCGTAGACATATCAACCAATAACTTCGTTTCCTCTTCTGATAATTTACCTGCATATGAATGACCCTTTAGATATTGTGCCACAGAATGATTGCGCACACCACAAAGCACTTCTAACATCCAATCATTAGTTGTTTCTAATTTCTTACCCTTCAATGAAAATGGGCATCTATAATTTTTTGTGCCTGTTTGCTTAATCTTCTTCTTAGATGGCTTGTTATCTGTGATCTTCTTTGCATTATAGTGTCCACTTCTCTCACATGCAAGTAATACTCTAGGTTGTACTCCAACCCCAGCCACATTAGAAACTTTAACAACAATGACAAAGCCTTTTCCCCTTCCAACTGTACGAGCTCAATCGATTATTGCCTGACGATTATGAAAGATCTACAAATGCAAAACTTATAAAAAAGTTTAGTAAATAAACTTTTAAAATAATATTTACAAAATGTTTTGGTAAAAACTATAACGAATCGTCCTTACCTCATGAGTAATAAACTCATTTGTATAATATTTAATACATTTAGAACCTACATCGCTTTCTTCTGTAGAAGCATGTAGAGCAAATGATTTGCAAAAAAAAAAAAAAGGGTTAAAATTCTGTTCGGCCATAAGTGGCCGAACATACTGTGTATGTTCGGCCATGGGTGGCCGAACAGACATGTTCTGTTCGGCTACTCATGGCCGAACATAATGAGTATGTTCGGCCAATCATGGCAGAACACTTTTTTTGAATTCGGACTTCCAGGTTCGAACATAAGGCGGACGGAACTTTATACAAAACTTTAAAAACATGTAAAAACTAACAAAAAAATCATAGTATACTAACCTTACCATTCGTCTGAAAAGTGTAAACCACCAAATCCTTGTTTATTTCCTCATCCATTGCACCTTTTGATTAGTAATATCCTTATCTAAGTAAGTTGGAGGAATAATAAGTTGTCAGTGAGTAGCAGAGAAGAAGATAGAGGGAAAAGGTGTAGGAAGAAGATGGAAGAAAAAGAGATGATGAGAGGCTTTGAATGTGTAGGAAGAAGATGGAGGAAGAAGAGATGATGATGCGGTTTAAATGTGAAGAGAAGAAATTGTGTGTGAAGAGAAGAAATTTTCTGCATTTTGGAGGGAATTGGGTAATTTTGTAATTTTATATAGGGGCAAAATTGGATTAAAAAATTATAATAAAATGATGTGTGATAAAAGATATTTTTTGCGTTCAAATAGCAGGGCTCCATATAAAATTAACAAACGACCCCTAATAGTTTTAAGTTCTTGTACTAAGCTTAGTCTGCCATAATTCACATTAGTCAATCTGTAGTGCCGTAAATCGACAGTCTCATCCTGATAAATAAATACATGCGCACATGACCAATAGGTACCACACATTGGATTTGTGCACGAGTGAAATTCAGAGGAAGATCCTGCCGTAGGAACGGTCCAAATGCATGGATTGGTGCAAATTGTGCTCAGGTGCAGAGGTCCAACATAGGAGTTTTAATTTAATTTAATTTAATCTAATTTGATTGTTTTGGTAGGGGATGCATAGTACTTATTTACTTTTCTACATTGTCATACTAAATTGGAAGCACATTTATGTTGGTCTAAATTTTGACATACTGAGCCCAAATTGGTAAAAAAAAAAAAAACCCAATCATAACTTGACAAACAAAAAGCACTTTTTTCTTATAATCATCTTTCATAGGCATGAAAACCTCAAACGAAGATATCACAATCACGACAGCTACACTATTAACATGATGAATAGGACCATCGGTTATAGAAATTCCATCTTTTCCACTAGAGAGGCAGGCGGGCCTGATGGGTTAGTCATCCCTTTCTTAGGGAATGGGTTGCTTGTCCTTGATAATTTCTCATATACTTAATGTAAATCAAGCTATTTGAAATGGAACTGTTGTTCATCAAAATTAGACTATATGAACTCTCTCTCTCTCTTTCTCTCTCTCTCTTTCTCTGTCTCTCTAGCCTAGGAGGATTGGACCCAAGAGAGCCTATGCAAGTGGGAAGAGGAAACCCATAAAGTGGGAAGGCTACAACCTGAACAAATAGAAAGAGTGGTGCACATACCCACAAATTGATCCCTAAGCAACCGGGTCACATGTGGGGTTGCCGACCAACTTAGCACCCCCTTGTTGTAGAGTGTTTTTGTTTTGAAGCTGCATCTAAATGTTTAGTCGTCGTAATTTTTTTTTGAAATTTTGCTAGATTAGGGAACTTGATCTCAACTAATCTCCCTTCCTATGGTAAATTTTCATATTAACACATATATGAAGGACCATTTTATCAATTAATGTATTTAATGGTTGGATTGTAAGGATTTTTGTAATTGGCTAAATTCATGCATTGGACAAAACTTGAGTCCATTGATTTATAGCTTATTTTCTCTAATATGGATTGTTGTTTGTGTTGCAAGATGTGTTGAAATTAAAGAAATCAGAAATATTACATGCGCTCAAGCAGGTATGCTCACGTGCTCGAGCGCGACTGGACAGAGACGACCGTACTCAAGCCCATGATGACTGCGCTTAAGCCTGACAGACAGATCACAAATAACTGAATGCGCTTACACGGGCTCGAGTTGGCATGCGACAGATGCCCACTGATTTGCACAGATTTGTTTCATATTTGTGCAAGAGTTGTTTATTTTGGTTATAATTATTAGATTCTAAACGTAAGGCACGAATTATGGGTTACAGATAGGTTGCTTTTTTTAACCCTAAAGAGACCTTTATATTTTGAGTTGAGAGATTATATTGGAGATTTTATCTAGAGCTTTATGAGAGTTGGATTAAAGACTTTAAGTTCTAAAGTTAGTGCTTCTTCTTCCTTGTAGGAGATTTGTGGCTTCTAGATTCTTGTAGAAGATTATTTTCTCATCATAGAGATGGTTCATTGTGGAGATCAAAGCATAAATAGCAGGATACCAAGGGACTATATGTCATGGGGATCTATCAAGAATAATTACAACGCCTTGTGTCGAAGGACTGATTGTAAGGTTATCAATATATCTTGTATTACGAAAATTCGTGATTATTTTGTCCACTTGGAACTCATAGCTTATTCCTGTTTAGATTTTCACGTTAAATTATGTGTTCTTCTTTGTGTGATTAATTGCTTTTATTATTAAACTGCATAAAAATAATAATTGAATCACAATCTAAAATAAATCTAGGGCATTATAAACTTTTAAGGAGCATTTTCTTGCTCTATAAAAGGCAGTCTCTGCAGCCCAAAACAAAAGAAATATATCAAAAGGGAACAATAGCTTGTTGACTCTAGTCATCCATTTGTTTTTTATAGCTTGTTGACTCAAGTCATCCATTTGTTTTTTATTCTTTCTTGTGTACGGTTCCAACTAACAAATCGGATGAGTCCAGTCATCCAATGTTGACTTCAAGTCAAGGTAATCTTTACGCCCACAAAAAAAAAAAGGGTCATGCTAACCTTCACACAAAAAAGAAAAAAAAAGGTCATGCTAACCTTTACCAAAAAAAAAAAAAAAAGAAAAAAGGAAAAAGTCATGTTAACCTTGACCCAAAAAAAAAAAAGTCATGTCAACACTTCCACTCTATCTTTTCACAAAAGATAATTAAGCCTGTTCTCGTGGGGCAGTGATCTATCATTTTCCATCATATAGTTTGGCAAACGTGCACACTACAAGAAAAGTGACCATTAGCGGCACTTTTATAGTAGCGGTTTTTATAGTCCGCCGCTAAATTTTGTTATCAGCAGCAGATTTTTATGTCTGTCGCTAATAAAACACCAAAGCAACCTAACCCACCACGGGCCCAGGTTCAATTGGTTGTGTCCCTGAGGCCTGAGATCTACAACTTGGCCTACGTGCCCTACCCATACGAAACCTCTCATTTTCCTTCTTTTTCGCTGTCCTCTTACCCAATGAAACCCCTTCTCTCCAAATGAAACCCTAATCGATCCAGACTTGAAGAAAATTCTTATCTCTCTCAATCATGATCACTTTCTCTCATCACCAAATGAAACCTTGATCGCTCTCGGTGCGTGTTTATGATGATCATCGCCTCTTCTCATCTCTCAACTAGATCTCAGATCTAGAAGTAGGTGCGTATTTCCTTTTCTTCTTTTTTCATTCCAGATCTATTCATATGCATCTGCTTCCCAAAGTATATATCTCTGATGTATGCTGCGTTTCCAGTTTCCTTGTTTTATTCTTCCTTTCAGATCTATTCATATACATCCGTTTTTATTGCATTTTTGTTTGATTTCGTCAGATCTATGTAAGTTTGTTGCATTTTTTCTTTCTTAATGTTAGATCTAGGGTTTCTCCGTAGCTCTTCAAATTTTTGTTTTTTTTTTTTCCATTCGATTTCTAAGTTGCAACCATCTCAAGAAGAGTTTCAGCCACATGCAGGTCCTGCATTTCATACCTGCAAAATTGGATTTTGCTCAAGCATTTTGGATTTTCACTTGTCAAATCCCAGGGTGTCTTTAGATGTATGTCGTACTGCACTTTGGGTGGCTGGACATTGGAAGAATAGACAAGGGACTCAGTTCTATCTGAACCAAATCAGTGACAGACAGTATTTGATATAGCTCTCATATTTTGTTAATTATTGACTATTGTTATATAGACACAATGCAGAAGGCTAATAAGTTATTCCTTGCTTTTTTGGTGTTTGTTTATTAACATCTTTTGTTATATTTTACATTGTGGGCTATAGCAATTTCTTAGTTATTTTTGGTTGACAGGGCCTTTTCTGACATGCCATACGAAAAGATTGAGGACCTTCATCCTAAAATGGATGTATAGGTATCAAATACTATCCAATCAAAATTTTTACTACAAGTTACTAACTCATCATTAGTAAGGGGGAAAATAAATGTTCTTCTACCTTGAGCTACACACTTGATTCAATTCCCGGATGGATTTGAAGTTACAGCTTTTGGCTTCTATTTTAGGGATTAGCTAATGAATCTTGTTTACTTACGAACAGGATTATGAATTATATGTTACTTTTGAACTTGAAACGTTTGAGGCCTTTATTTTTCTTTTGATATATAGGAGTTAAATAGGAATACCTCATGGATGGATTTAAATAGGGGTTCCTTTGAGATATAGGAGTTAAATAGGAGTACCTCGTGGAAGGATTTAAATAGGAGTACTCCATGGAGATCTCTATTGGTACCCCAGAGTATGCAATGTCTTTTTTTTTTTTTTTTTATTAATGGTTGGAGTATGCACAGTTTTGTGGGAATATATTTGCTACATTGTATGTGGGCACAAATTTTGGTCACATTTCTAAGACCTACTCTGTTTTGGTATATAACTTTAAAATTCCAGATTTTCTTTCACAGTTTTGCTATTATTATGCGCAGCTACTTCCATGCCATTTTTGCATGTGCTAGTTTGATATGTGTGTGTCAAATTCAAGTGAAGCACCCATTACTTGATGCCTTAAAATGGACCATCTCTCCTCAAAACCAATAATGTTAACAATCAGCTGGGCCTTGCATATTTATTAATGTGGGCCTTTGGCCAAAGTTCCGTCATGCAAATTTTTTTTAAAAAACATTCTGGCCCACCTTTTTTCTTACATGATTTTCGGGCTAAAGCAACTACACAATGGGATCCGCTTTGGGATGGCTTGGATTTTCCATGTCTTCTACTTAGGTAGATATACTGTAGCATGAAAACTAAAACAGTGCAGGTAGACTTAGCGAGCCTTTTATCACCATCTGTAATTTATCTTTCCTATTTATGAATGCAACTTTTGACCCTGTGACCTTGTAAGTTGAACTGAATGTTATGTTAGTTTAATTATATATATGGGTGTGACCTGATTCGGTTTCTAATTAATTTGTGTTGGAGTTGTTGAATAATAAATTAGTTTAGAAAATTTATTTCTTTGAAATTGTACCTCTGTTGGAACTGTGTGATGTCTGGTATGATATGCTATAACTTGGAGTGAATTATAATTAGAAAGTAAAAACTTTATTACATGTGCCTTACAGATTTTTTTTAGGTTATCTTGTCTACTAACCTGGCAGTGTTGTTCTTATAGGGTTATGTGAAAGACATTTCTGCAAAAGGATGTTTCATAATGCTCTCTTGGAAGATTGATGCAAAAGTTCTCCTGTCAAACTTGTTTGATGATTATGTTGAAAAGCCTGAAAATGATTTCCCTGTTGGAAAACTCGTAAATGGCAAGTAGGTATTTTGGCCATTTGGAATTTGATTATTGAATGAAATATCAGTAGCTTTCATGCGTGACAGAATTTCTGGTGCAGGGTGTTATCGGTGGAGCCTTTGTCTAAGAAAGTTGAATTAACTTTGAAAACGAATAATGTGACACGGGCTTCGAAATCTGAAATTGGTGATATTTCCAAGTTACATGTGGGAGATGTAATCTCTGGCAGGGTCAGGTGGATTGAGTCATATGGTTTATTTATTACAATAGATGACACCAACATGGTAACTATGCTTTCAACTTACAACTGTTATTCTCCATGACGTGGGTGTGCTGATGTTGATGCTCTTCCCTTGGCCAAGGTTGGTTTATGCCATATTTCAGAGCTTTCTGACAGCCATATTGAGAACATTGAAAGTAAATACAGAGTAGGAGAAAGAGTTGTGTTGAAAGTCCTAAAGGTAATAATTTTTATTGTTAATAGTTGAAGGAGCAGTATTCATTAGATGAGCCTTTACAAGTACTTAAATTTTGCTCAAGTGAGAAAAAAATTTAATTTTTTTTTCGTGAGAAAAAAAAGGAGTTTCGTAGTTCGACTGGGAACGTTGAAGGTTGAAATCACTTTTGGCTGTGTGATCTTTTAATTTAGTGGGCCTAAGCACAGCATGTTTGATTGCGAGCTCTCTTTAAAGTCAAATATGATTTTAAGAGCTAATTGGCCACACATATAGGGAAACCAATATTAGATGGTTATCAAAACTAGGATCTCCTTGTCATCTCCCATCCACAATGGGGCCCATTGTTTAAGCTATTTGTGTCATTCAAAATGGGACCTCACATAGATATTTTGCAATGCGCCTATCACAATGCGATGTGATCAAGCATTTTAATTTCCCCCTCTCTTCTAGAATGGAAGGTTTCCAACATCTGGCCTATTCAGTAAATGACAACCTTCTTTCCGTAACCGGATTAGAAATTGACATTGATTTAATCAATGCCATCATGCAGAACACGACTTAGTTTCATTTGATGTCTTTTGTACAGCTACCCATTGTTTCTCAAATAAGAATGAGGCCTTTCTAGCCCTCAACCACCCTGACACAGCAGAAGAAAATAGTGGAGCACAGGGTAACAGGCTAGGCTTGTTTATTTGCCCATTCTGTGTTTGTTTTCTTTCACAACTCTCTTCCTGGTTTGTTTGCTTTTGATGTGTGTAATCCATTGTGATTGGGTGGAGAAAGAAATGAGCTGAATATCACTGGGAATGAAGGATTCTTTCATACGGAACTCTGTTGCTGTTAATGTTACTTATGATCATGATAGTGATGGAGGCTTTGGTGATAATGGTGCTATCGATGATTATTAGCGTAGTGTGCTGCCGGATGGTGATTTGCCTACTAATAATTCACATGGTGAACATGAAGATAGTGACCTCCCTGTTCTTTCCCAAGCAGATTCAAGGGCTCATGTTCCTCCTCTTGAGGTTAGTCTAGATGACATGGAGGATCATGAGTTGGAAGATGCAGTCATCATGAAAACAGAAAATCATGATGAGCAAAAGATTGTTGAAAAGAACAGAAGATGTGAGAAGAAAAAAGCAAAGGAAGAAAGGTATTGACTTTTTGTGTTTCTTGAGAAATGATCCCAAGCAGCTGAAATCTAATTTGCCCCTTCTGGGACCCACCTTAGTGTGATCAAATGTACTTATACCTCACAGATATTTGTATATATTTGGGCCCCTAAATCTCACTTTAGTCAGATTGATATGAACTATTGGATTGAACATAATAATCCTACTCAAGAAATGAAAAATTGGCCTGGATCCAAGCGTGAGGGTTTCAGATTTTGCTTTTGCTAGAGTAGGCCCCCATACAGGATAAACTAGTTTTTAGTTGCTAGCATTTCAATTGCAGCATGGATTCATTTCTGTTCTTTTATATTCATGGCTATTTTGAGATTTTTGATGCCTTTTTTGGACTGAAATTTTCAGTGTCTAGTTGCTACTATCAAGGTTTTGCTTTATTTACAATTACATTTTTAGAAAAAAAAATTTCCGATCTTTGAATTCTTCCACATAGAGAAAAGGAGATTAGGGCCGCTAAGGAAAAACTTATTGAAAAAGATATACCGAGGACTGCTGATGAATTTGAGAAATTGGTGAGAAGGTTTGCCTAATAGTAGTTTCATCTGGATAAAATACATGGCCTTTACACTTTCTATGGCGGATGTCAAGAAGGCCTGCTCAATTGCTGAAAGGTATGTTTTGGCCCCCCTGGATGTTGAGATTTCACTGACACTGTTGTTTCCTCATATATTTCTATAGCTGAGTACAAACAAAAGATACAGTTAAACCTCATTGGCAATATATGTTTTGCAGGATCCTACTTTTTTTCATCTAACCCTATGATGCAATTTGTGGTCTTAAACAAAATAGGAAAATATAATTGACAATAATGGCGAGAAGTTTTGTACTAGAGGGAGAAATATGTGAGTAGGTTGTACATCCTTTCAACCCTAATTCTAACCTTTTGGTTTTCTTCTTTGAGGTGTGCTCAGGTGCTCACCCACACACAATCCCTTGTTAGTTGATTAATATGTTTTATATTTTGATATAGCTCTCATATTACTTTTGTGAAATGATAAGCTATTATATTTTTTTGTGAGTAGTAATATGAATGTCTCCCTCAATACATAGGGTTAATACGAAGATGGTGCTCACATTGTACTCAATTTCGTTTATTTGGATTGGATTACTTCACTATATTCTTAACTCCTGCTTTAGAATTATTTTTGTACTTTTTTCTGCTTAGCTTTCCCAATCTTGATTGTCACCTTTGTCTAGTTTTTAAAAGGGCTTTACAAACAATAAACTTTCAAGAAGAGGGAGAAAAGCTGAATATTTGGGTGGCTTATTTTAATCTGGAAAATGAATATGGAAACCCGCTTGAGGTAATAAAAGAAAAAGAACTTGTCCTCTTTGTTCATTTGTATTGCTGCATTTTTCACTAAATACATCAAACTGAATTCACAAGGCTATTGTAAAGATGTTCCAGAGAGCATTACATTATTGTGATCCTAAAAAGCTGCACTTATCTCTCTTAGGGATGTATGAGAGGACTAACCAGCAGAAGCTTGCTAATGAGCTTCTAGATAGAATGACAAGAAGGTTCAAGAGCTCTAGCAAGGTAGCTGCAGTATTCTATCTCATTTTCTTTGCATTTTTAAATATAAATATAAAAAGAAAAAAATTCCTCTTCTAACCTGATATGGAAACTTTTGTAGTTTTGGTTGAAACGGATAGAAAGCTTTTTGAAACATGGGAAAGATGGAGTTCAATCTGTTCTTAATCGTGCTCTTTTAAGTCTTCCTCACAATAAGCATATTAAATTCATCTCACAGGCTGCAATTCTGGAATTCAAGTGTGGTGTTCCCAATAGAGGACGGTCCATGTTTGAAGGAATACGACGGGAGTACCCGAAGAGAACTGACTTGTGGAGTATTTACCTTGATCAAGTAAAATCATAATCTCCTTCATATCTTATCTTCTTTAGACCTGTGATTATACCATTGTCTAACCTTAGTTTGCTTTTTATAATATATGGCAGGAGATTCGCATTGCGGATGCTGAAGTGATTTGAGCATTATTTGAGAGGGCGACATGCTTAAGTCCAATATTTTTCTCTCTCTTTCTCATCTCTTCTTCCAAAGATCTGCAGACACACAAGACAAAATCTCCATTTTTCTTCCAAAGATCCGCAGACCCACAAGACAAAATCTCCATTTTTCTTCAACCGAACCTGATGAAAACAGCCCAAAATAAAAGGATCCAAATCCCACCCAGAGAATCAAATAACAAATAAAAATCATCCATCAAGCCAAAATGGAAAGCAGATCGCAAAAACCCAAGTTCAGAAGAGATGAAATGAAAAAGGGAAGGTGTGTGAAATGTGACATACCTAGGAATCTCAAGGCCAATTCCACTGGTGGAACCAGTTATGATGCAAGTGAGATCATTGAGGGGAGGGAGAGGCAGCGGATTGTGCAAGTGGAGTTGGCTTTGTTAGACTGCTTAAACCACATGACATATCATTTGAATCTATAGATATGATTTGTGGCTCACCATGCAGCATAATTTGAAGCTTGATTTCATTTTCACTTTCTTTTTAAAATAATGTTTATTCTTAATATGATATCTTCTCCACCATGGTTATTTGCAAGTCTTGAATTAAATTGTATATGATCTTCTGGCTGAGCATCCTTTGTTTGACACATATCATTGCCGTTCTTTCTTTTTTGCCAAATGTACAAAGGAGCAGAACTTGTTGAGACCGTGATTCGATTACACCCAGAGTTGCTGAAGAAAGAAAGTTTTTGAAATGATTTCAAGGTCATTGTTTCTTCTTTTTTGAGCTCGAAAGCTGTAGTGTGAATTAGAATGAAAAGCCAATTTTGGCTTGAAGTGAAAAAGTAGTTAGAAGCAACATGTTTGATTGTAAGAATATACATTTTTTGTAATGAGTGGAGAAGTAATACTCAAAACACTATTCAGAAAAAGAGTAAAATCAGTCTATTCATTTTGCTGAGAGACTATTATCCTATCCTTTCAAATGTTTGCTATCTTCTTTACACATGGAGCTTATCTAAATGGTGAAATCTATCTGCATGCAAAAATCCTTGTGATAAAACAAATCCAAAACCTTCTTTGCCATTTTCAGGGGCAATTTTTTTTTTTAATAAATCCATTTTAGTGGCAGAAAAAAGCTGCTGCTAAAAATGCTTAAAAAGCCACTATCCATTTAAAAATGTATATATTTTTAGTGGCACATATATATATATATAAATAGCAGCAGTTTTTTAACTGTTGCTATTGCTTGTTTTCTGCCTCACCACAAAAAGGCAGAGAGCAATAGCGATAGGGGGTTTTAGTAACACAAATAGTGGCAGACATTTGTTTGCTGCAATAAAGTTTTAGCAGCACTTTTTATCTTTTAGTAGCAAAAAAAATCTACCACTATATGCTTTTATTTTTGTAGTGAGATCCTAACCATTCATGCACTGGACCATGGCCCACAGCCAGAGGTGCCAATCAAAATAACAGGTTGGATCGATACACATCCAATGTTTTCTTGATGTTTACGTATGTCAAGTATATGGAGAATGATTCAATTGGTGTGGCCCACTGTAAATGACCCATTTCAATCTGGTGATCACGACCATTCCATTAGTGGGTCTTTTGACAATAAATCTGGTCCACATATCATCTTGGCATTTAACCATCCAATTAAAGCCTACCAATGAATCACATGGCGATCTTCAAATTGACATGCCTTGCGTCATGCCCCATGTGCATCTCTAAACCATCCATTTTGATCGTATTCTTTTTCTACATAGCTTACTTTATTTAAACTGCATACCCGTAACATTGAGTGGGAATGATTATTCTCTGCATTATTGTTGCTATTATTGTTGAGGATGGTGTGATCAACGGTTGGAAAGTCGGCAGTGGACCCCGCACGTGTACACCATGCACATGGTGATCGCTTTCTACACAATGGAAACCCAATGGGAAAAGACCCATTAAACCCACGTCACCTTCCCCCTTCAACCAAATTAATTACCTCACTCTTCTTTACACCCTTCCATGCACCAAACGTGAATCACACACCCCAAACAACACGCCATTACCTTCTACATCTCTCTCTCTCTCTCATCTACTTCCACTACAAGAAGACCAAGAGGACCTCTCTCTCTCTCTCTCTCTCTCTCTCTCTCTCTCTCTCTCTCTCACATCTACTTCCACTACAAGAAGACCAAGAGGACTAAAAGCCTTTTGAGGAGAGGGATATAATTCAGGTCAGTCCACTGGCAAAAATGTCACTAACTGATCACCGGAGATGTCGAAACTTACTATTTGTAGCAGTGTTGGTCATCGCCAATGTGATCCCAATCTGCGGCGATCAACCGGTAGTGCCAAGTCCAATTACGGCGGAAGTCAAGTGCGGGTCATGTCCCTGTGAGAATCCTTGCGGCCAGCAGTCACCTCCTCCGCCGCCGCCATCACCTCCGCCACCGTCACCACCCCCGCCTGGTAATTACCCGGGAATACAGTCCTGTCCTCCACCACCGACACCCCCGTATTTTAACTTCATGTGTCCGCCGAGCTGCCTTTATACGGTCGACCCAAATTATTATCCGTCGGGTGCTAATCGCAATTTGGAGAAATGGGTGGAGGTTGTTGTTAGTTTTAGCTTGTTATGGTTTTGGGCACTTTGGTGGTTTTAAAGGTCATGCACTCGACATGTTTAGTCTCTTTGTTCTCTAATCTTCCTTGTTCACTAATAAGTGTTTCAACTGAATTGTAAACCAAAATAAGATGTTGGTTTTAGTTAATTGCATTGAGGGCTTTTAATGATCCTGCTTTCCTTTCTAATCATTTTCCTCATCTTCAAATGGTTTGTTGTTTCTCATTAGTAGTTATGAATGCTATGTCTTTCTTTGGTGATCAACTATGATCAATTAGCTTAGGAAAATCATCCACATGGAAATTTTTTTTTCCTACGCACATGATCTTACGAGAGCTTGCATCCGGACCATCACCAAAGATAGGATTCCTTGAATTTCACCGAAAGCAGTGTGGAATGCATAGAAGCGTAGGGGAGAACTGTCCTAAGAAAAATTAGGACGTAAATTCTCTCATGTTTTTTCCCCTTTCCTTTTGGTAATGAAAATAACCCTTTGTAGATTAGATGTTGAGAAGAGAAATTTAAATCAGATTAGATTTAATTGCATCAAGACAATCAAAGTGGGTACTTCTTAGCAATGAATGGCATTCTAGCTAGCTGAGATCAAACACTAAAACTCAGTTTTTTCTTCAATCACTCAAGGTAAATTTGTGCAGAGAAGGAAAGACTAAAATGATTTTCAAGGTAGACTGATTTTCCATTATTCCATGTTAACATCTTTCACTGCTTTTGTATTTTAAGATTACATCACAATTCAGTATTATTATTTTTGATGTAAATTGTTGGGAATCGAATACACAGAAACTGAAGTGTTTAGATTTTCATAGTTTGTGAAAAATAAAGCGCCAATGGAAATAGGATTCGGCCGAATATTGGTCCATTGATAGATTTATTCATGTAGATTAGTGTAAGAAAAGGTCAACATAGTTGTTGATATTTATGATCTTCCATCTTTGGTGTGCTCTTGAGGTCAACCGGGCATGTGGCATGATTCGCTTGAAGCATCAATTTCCAGGGAGTCATGTACCTGAGGTTGGGACTCACTAGATAGAGATAGGTGAGTCCTCCATTCAAGGTTCGCTGCCCCATCAGCCAATTAGTGATTTGCATGATAAAACTTAAGCAAATATGGATTTAACTGATTGATATAAGTTAGGTGTAGCCACCCGTTGAAAAATCCATTGAACGAGGGATTATTTGTTTTTAATTGAATGCTCGGATTTTGAATAAGTTATATATATATTTTTGTCAAACCTTAGGACTCTAAAGGTTAATATAACAAAAAAAAAATGGCCACATCGCAAATTCTAATCGGAATGCGCACCTATTTGGTGAATCCTACCGCAACTAAACCCTACCCCAAGTGATTTGAGTTGTTGTTTCGGGAAAGTACTTCTATGTTACATAATTCGCTCATGAGTCCCACCACTTGTCCACACATAGAGAATTTTCTATACGATGCTCCAATCTGACGGTAGAGAATATATGTTCTGTAAGGGTTTCTCCCATATGATGACTATGGCCAGATTTATCACAGTGCGCAAGATCACCGAGGACAGCCTCCCATTCACGGCTGGATAACATCCCGTGGGTTGATTTATCAAAGGAACTGGACTCCCCCGTGGAACACGGCCTCAGTCAATCTATGAACTGCAGATGGAGCACAAAGTCAGTAACAACTTGTACTTTTTGTATGTCAGGTGCGTATATAAAAATGACATGCAAAGAGAATAACGTGTTTGACCCAGTCTGGTGCCAGCTAAAGCTAGATAACGTAATTGTTCGTGGTTAGCCCTTTACAGTCATGCAATATCAATGAGAGGGGAGGCGCAATGTGCAGTAGCTGTAGTGGTGAAGCAGCCCATCAGGGAGGAATGAGGATATCTGATTGAACCTCGTTGTAAAATTGAAAGGGCCAAAGAGCCAGTGGGAGAGGCAGGTAGCACCAGAAAGTATAAATTGTGTCCGAAAAGGAATAAATATTTTGTGCTCTTAAAAAGCAAAACTTAAAATTTTTATTTTACAATGTTGACTAATAGGTAAGGAGTAATACCTCAAACTTGTGGCTTCGGCATATGTGTTCGGGTACTAACACTATTCAACCATGAGTGTGTTGGCAAGAACTTCATAATTTTAGGATAAGAAGAAGTCATATATTCAAATGATTGTAAAAGACAGTAAAAAAGAAAAAAAAAAAAGAAAAGTCAAATTATAAACAGGCCAAGGGCTGCTCTTGTTGGTTTTTTCTACTAGAATTTTTGATGACAATATGATATGTTGAGAATTTATAAATATGATGTGATGTCTTGTCTTATGATATTTGCAAATGCCATATTTTTTTAGTAGAATTCCAAAATCCTGATCATCTGTTATTTTTGTTAGCATTGGACGTGTGGTCTACTTGAACGCATGCCCATGCATGTGTCCCATCTCTGGAGTACAAAGCAATTAAAGACTCCTCTTCTATTTTGTAGTTGGAAATACTATTGGATTTGAAAACTAATAGTCATTTTCTACTCAAATTATTAATAAGAGGGATAATTTTAATCAACTTAAGAGTTCCATGATGAGAAGGGAATTATCACAGAGATCTATAAATATATGGGTCTAAGGTAACTTGCTTCACTTCAAGAGATTACTGTTTGACTCTTTGTTTACTTGCATGTATCAAAGAAAAGTAGAAGTGAGTTGTAAACCCCAAGAGCAAATAGCTAGTTCTTCTCCACAGGCTTAACATACGATGAATTCAGGTATGCATGTAATTTATACATTATGTTATTTAGATTTGATCGGTTAAAGTTGATCAAATGATTATGCTAAATCTAACAGTTGGTATAAGAGTGCATCAAGTTCCTGGATCTAATTTGAATGATCGATTATAAGAGTTTTTTTTTTGGTATAAAATTATTTGTATTTTATGCGTTTCAAATTGGGTAATTCGTTTGGCATAGTCACTTAAGGGAAAGCCTTGGAATGAAATAAAACCCTTTATAGAATCTTTTTTTTTCTTAGCCAAATTTATGGTGCATGACACGTTGATAGAATCGTGCCAATGCACGTCACAGTGGATTGTTGAATGAAGTTGTTTGGTTCCGTATTCTTGATCGAACCATATTCCTAAAGCCCACCAGCATACAATGGGTGGGCAAGACTCCCATTTACTTTGCACGCTATTTGAGGCTACAAGATGGAAAACCTAATAGTTTTTTTTTTCCGCTGCCTCCCATGAACGGCTAGATGTGCTTGCTTAAGGAAAAGACATTTTTTATGGCATGATTGCATCACATGGGAGTCAATATAATTTGATAACCATTTATTAAGATTCCATACCATTATGCATATATACATCTTATTTTATAAAAGAGTTTCAATAGGTTAATCTAAATAGGTCATGACTCAAATGATTCATAAGATCAAGGACCAATTCTAAAATGATGGAGGTGCTAACATCATGCTGATGTTAACAGTCGCATATATCAATTATTTAAACCATTGAAATAGTAAATTGATGATTATGGATACATCTAAACTTGGATTTTCAATCCGTTTTTTTTCATAAACTCCTAAAAGTCAGATCTACTAGATTAATAGTATGGATCAACCATCCAAAAATCTCAAGTTTTTTGCATATTAATTATTGCATGTTTAACTCGTTAAAGTTTAATTCCGCATTTAGTCAAATTTCTATTGATCATGAGTTAAGAAAAGTTCATGGCTGAAACTATATTCACATCTATGCTTAATTTGAGAAAAATCTATATATGGATTAAAGAATACCTTAATTGTAAAGTATTAATTATGGAAAATTAGGTTTGTCATTAATTTAAATAAAAGTTATTTGGATAATTAATCATATGTCAAAATATCTATATTAATAGATTAATGATCTGAATAGTTTAGATGAGTCAATTAATAAATTTTTAGATTTTTTTTTTCAATGAAGCCAAACTTAAAGTGGGCAATTAATTTTTAATCATTAAGATGAGAATATCCAATCCAATTAAGGAGTTATTTTTAAATGGACTCATTAGATCATTAAAGGTGCGATTATAATTTCTCATTAGCAAAATACACAATTTGTTCAGTTTGGATGTTGCCAAAGTAAATTCGATATTATGATATATTGTGTATTTTATGGTAAAGGATTATTATATTTAACTTTGTGATGTTTAATTACACCTAAATTGCATTTTAAATGTTAATTGAAGATTGACCCAAAGGTTTAATCATCCCTTGACCACTTGAAAACAGGATTGGATATGCGTAATATGTATGACATAAGCATGCTTGATCTAAGCTAAAAGGCGTGATCAACTTATTCATAACATATACAATTAACCATAGTCTCATTAGTAAGGATTGTAATAAATTAACATGTCATATTCACTCAAAGGTGATTCATGATGATATACTTATTACTCGTCAATGTGAATTTATTTTATATTTAAATTTAAATTGGATTATTGTTTTGCGTGATAAATTCAAGGCTTATATTTTGTGATGAATGTATTTCTAGTTTCGAATTAAATTACATTGCCATCTTGTTTGGGATCCATCCCACTTCTAAATGGATCAAACTGTGTTGATTGGAAAGATATGCTGTGTCTTGCATTAAGTTATTTAAAATTGGTCATGGCCATGGAAGAACCTAAGCCTCCTATGTCTACTAAATCGAATTCTGTTGTTAAAAAAGCGAAATATGAAAGTGGATGAGATCCAATAAACTAAGCTTGAAAATCATCACCAATTCAATATCAAAGAGTATTCGAGGGTCCATCGACGTTATAGATTATGCAAAGGCTACCTCGAAGCTATTAAGATACAATTTGAGGTAATTGATAAGGCACTTTGATTCTCACTGATGTCTCAGTTGAATAATATTAAGTATGATGGGGTCAAAGGCATAAGAGAATATATTTTACACATGTTTAACATTGTGACTAAGCTCAAAGAAGTCAATATGAGGGTTTCAAATGGGTATATAATTCAATTCATTTTACATTCCCTGCCACCGGCCTCTGGACCATTCAGAGTAACGGACAATCAAAACTCACAACCGTGGGCAGTTACTAAATTGATTGCAAGATATTAAAAAGAGAAAAAAAGGCTTAAAGCTAAAGATCAAATTACAGTTAATTATGTCTCCTATGGAAAAGTTAAGGAAAGGCATAAGCCCAAATATAATGACAATGTACATAAGGTGAAAACAAAACCGGAAAGATGGAAAGGAAAAAGATCTCGCAGAAATGTTTCTTCTACGATAAGAAGGGTCACTTCAAACAGGAATATTTGAAAAGAAAGAATTGGTTCCAAAAGAAAGATAATAACAATGAAGTATCTTTTGTACATTTCAAATCTAATTTAGTAAATGTTCTATTAAATACTTGATAGGCTAACTCTGGTGTAACTGTTTATATATCCGGTTGTATGCAGGGGTTCCTTTTGAGCCGGAGTCCAAGTGATGGCCAAAGAACCATCATGATGGGGAACAAACAAAAATCAAGAGTCGAAGTGATAGGGACTTACAGAATTATGCTGGACACTGAATTCCAATTGGATCTCCGTGATACCTTTTATGTTCCGTTCATTTTTAGGAATTTGGTTTCTATTTTAAAATTCAATAAGCATGGTTATACATTTAATTTTGACAATGGATTTATGAATGCTTATAGAAATGGTATTTTAATTGGTAGTGGATTTTTAAATGATGGTTTATATAACTTAAAGTTAGATTTAGTTTTTGCATAAACCCTATCTACCCAGCACATATATTATGGCATAAATATGGGCTTAAAAAGAAGACTGATAAAAGAGAACTCATCTTAGATGTGACATAAATGCTTAGGACACATCTCTAAAGAAAGAATAAAGAGATTGGTGAAAGATGGCTTCTTACCAAACTTATATTTCACTAATTTCGGTGTTTGTGTTGATTGTATTAGAGGTAAACAAATAAGGACAATTAAGAAACTGCTACAAGGAGTTTAGGACTTCTTGAATTAATTTATATGGACATCTGTAGAAACTTGCATATACCTTGTTTTACTGGAGAAGAGTATCTTATCACCTTCATAGATGATTTTTCACGGTATGAATATGTCTATCCCATTAAAGATAAATATAAAGCTTTGAATATCTTTAAAATATTCAAGGGGGAGGTAAAGAGACAATTAGACAGAAAAATTAAAGTTGTGATATCAGATTGAGGTGATAAATATTATGGCCGATATGTTGAATCAGGCCATAATCCGGGTCATTTGCTAGATTCCTGGAAGAAGAAGGCATTTTTGCTCAATATACAGTGCAAGGAACCCCTCAGTAGAATGGTGTTACTGAGAGGAGAAATAAAAAATTTATGAATATAGTTAGGAGTGTGGTGAATAATACCAATTTACCCAATTCAATGTAGGGAGAAGCATTGAAGATGACTATTTAGATTTTGAATCCTATTCCTACTAAGGCAGTCCTTAAAACCCCATTTGAGTTATGGATTGGTAGGAAACCCAGTTTAAACTATTTCAAAGTCTAGGGTTGTCCATCTGAAGTAAGAGTCTTTAATCTACATGAAAATAAATTAGATTCGAGAACTATTAGTGGGTTTTTCATTGGTTATCCGCAAATGTTTAAAGGGTATAGGTTTACCCTCCAAACCATAATATCAAGATTGTAGAATCTAGTAATGCTAAATTCTTGAGGATCACAAAAATCGTAGGAGTCATCATGCTAGAAACAGTACTTTCAATGAAATGAAGGAACAAACTTTGTTGCCTAATGCAAATAATGGTGTTGAAATTCCTCTTAATATTCCTTATAAAAATAATTTAGAGAAGGAACAACCCATTAACGTAGAGATACTCTTAGAATAAACTGTCCGAAATGATCTAATCATAAATGATGTATGCCATATGTTGATGAAATAGATACGGGAGAATTGAGAAGGCCTATTTGAGAGAGAAGGCTTGTAATCTTGGACGATTATGTTGTGTATCTTGAGGAAATAAATATTGGAATGACGAAAGATTCAAGGACATTTGAGGAAGCCATGAATGGTGAAAATTCTGATAAATAGTTAGATGCAATGAAAGAAGAGATTAAATCCATGGCCAATAATGAAGTTTGGGACTTGTCGAATTACCTGCAGGGTCCAAAGTTGTTGGCTGTAAATGGGACTTTAAGACCAAAAGGGACTCTAAAGGGAAAATCAAACGATTTAAAGTCTGATTTGTGGCTAAGGATTTTACTCAAAGAGAAGGCATCGATTACAATGAAACCTAGTCACTAGTATTAAAAAAGGATTCATTCAGAATAATTATGGCACTTATAGCATACTTTAAATGAGAGCTACATCAAATGAATGTCAAAAAGCATTTCTAAATAAGAATTTAGAAGAGGAAGTTTACATGGTCCAACCTGAAAGGTTCATTGAACAGGGGAAAGAAAGTTTAGTATGTATATTAAAGAGTTCAATATGTGGACTTCAACAAGCTTCCAGACAGTGGTACTTAAAGTTCAATCAAATTATCAAATCTTTTGGTTTTACTGAAAATATTGTAGACATTGAATATATCTTAAAATTAGTAAGACCAAATTTATGATATTAGTTCTATATGTTGACGACATATTATTAACCAGTAATCATCTTGGTATGATCCGAGAAACCAAGGATTATCTTGAGATAAACTTTGATATGAAAGATTTTGGTGAAGTATCCTTTGTAATAGGAATCGAGATATATCAGGATCGATCTCGAGGATTACTTAGGTTGTCTCAGGAAGCCTATTTCAAAATAATCTTTAAGAGGTTTAATATAGAATGTTGTAAACGATAAGATGCTCCTATAATCAAGGGAGGCAAATTTAGTAAAGACAAATGTTTAAAGAATGAAATAGAAAAGAAGCAAATGGAAAAGTGTCTTTATGCAGCAGCTGTCAGTAGTTTGATGTATTCTCTGACATGTACAAGACCACATATAAATTTTGTAGTGGGAATGCTTAGCCAATATCAAAGTAATCTGGGCATGTTTCACTAGCAAGCAGGAAAGAAAGTATTCTATTACTTAAGCGGTACTTGGAGATATATGCTCACATATAAAAGATTTGATCATTTGGAGGTGATTAGATATTCCGATTCAGACTTTGCATGATGTTCCAATATTAGAAATCTATTTCAGCATATGTTTTCCTATTAGCGGACGGATCAATTTTGTGGAGGAGTGTAAAGCAAACTTTAACTACTCCATCTACATTTTATGCAGAATATGTGGCCTACTTTAAAGTCACGGGTCATGCATTGTGGTTCCATAATTTCATCTTAGGACTTCAGATTATGGATTGTATTTCGAAGCCACTTATAATTTACTGAGACAATTATGCAACTGTGTTGCCAACAATGATAGGTGTTTCGACAATGTAAAGTATCTGAAAGTTAGATACCTTATACATGAAATGGTTTAGTGTCTATTGTTGAACTCCAATGAGTCTCATAATAGCTGATTTATTAATAAAGGCATCAGCATCTAAGGCTTAATAAGTAACATATAGAAAATATGGGCCTACAAAATTTGTTTAATTATGATTATTTTATGTTATGTTGATGTTATTAAAGAGATCATTAAACTTGCGAATTTTACATTTCATAATTTTTATCTATTATATTATTTGTACATGTGATTAATGTTGAAAAGAGTAAGAATGTAAAGTTATGAAATTAAAGTACTCATCAAATTAGGATTGTCATGTCTAGAATCCTAATTTTACCCTTGTTAAATACTTGGTTAGGCAAAGATGTCCTTGTAGTGATTATGGAAGGGAATGCGTCATTACAAACCGCTATGAATCACATTGACAAATTTGTTTAATTACAAATTAAAATTTTAGATCAAAGTTTGAGTGGGAGGTGTTTTATAGGTGTACTAGTCAAAGTCAGTTTTCCAAACTTCTAAATCCAAATTGAGTCATTATTCAAAATAAATTATTTTCTATAAAAAAAAAATAAATAAATTTAGAATGTGGTTTGCGATCAAATGGCCCAAGTGGGAGAATGTTAGCATCGGACGTGTGGTCCACTTGACCGCATGCCCATGCATGGGTCCCACCTCTGGAGTCCAAAGCAATTAAAGATTCCTCTTCTATTTGATATTTAGAAATCCTATTGGATGTGGAAACTAATAGTTACTTCATACTCAAATTACTAATAAAAAGGATAATCTTAATCAACTTAAAAGTTCCATGATGAGAAGGGAATTATTACAGAGATCTATAAATATACAGATTTAGGACTTGTTTGGCAGCTCTACTCGTTTTCTCACAGACCCATTTAAAATAGAGTCATTAAAAAAAGAGCTAAACAAAGAAGAGGCTAAAATAAAAAAAAGTGTTTGGTAACACACGGATTTATTATAAATAGATTGTTTGGTACACCCTCTATTTGCTTACTTTTAGAGGTCTTGCCTCTTATTTGGAAGGGTAGTTTATGTCATTATGTAAAACAAAATAAACTCATTATGTACCATAGAGATTACATTCAACATATCATTGAAGAACATATTCATTATCTATACACACCAGAAATAAAGAGCCAGATCCAAACCATGGGCTTGTATCACTGACGGTGACCAAGTGACACTAGAATACAACATTCACATCTCAGGTAACCGAACTGGAGCCTGAATTCAAGGGTAGTGGAACACCAACCAAGTTGGTGGAGTACATGCACACAATACTTGTGCAAGTTGCACATCACATAAACATGCCCAGTTAACCCATTTTCGAATCTGCCCATCAAATTGGGGCCAACCACATAGCAGGTGTGAAACGAGTGTAACAGTTTTAGTTCAAATGTACAAGTCAAAATTGTTTCATGTGGGAACCAAGTCCTGCCAAAGAAAAGGTAAAATCACTTGGTTGTTTTGAAACATATAGACCCAACAGTCATAGTCATTGAGATCCAACTGATTTGCTGCCACAGTAACGAGCAAGGGAATGTGTTATGTGGGATAGTTGGATCCGGTAAGGACTTCAAAGAGGCTAGGTAATACCCTTCAGCTTTCCTACAAAGGAAGAACAGTAGGTTTGGCAGTCAAGAGGAAAATGCCAGTAGGTTAGAACTAATTGACAGTAGCTTTCCAAGTGCTTGAATGTGAGAGCAAAAAAAAAAAAAGGTTTATAGATTTAATCTACCATCATCACATACCTAACCCAGCTACCATCAGCTCCTAGAAGCTTATTTGGTGCCCCCCAGACACAGTATCAATCCTAGCCTGAAGGATTGCCCCAGCACACATTGGATATGGTTCAATTGTAATATAGAGTGTCGTTTCCTGGAAAATATCAGCAGAACAGAATGCTAATGGGAAAAGATGAGAGAAGTAAAACCAACAGCGAACGCAGCATCACATAATTCAAGAGCATTCCACACATATCAAAGACCTTTACATTTGTAGAAAGTGCAAAATAGGATAGATGTGTGATATTTGTGATTTGGTAGCTATCATTTCATGAAATTGAAAATCATACCATCACACACCATTACTCCATAGAAATTCATCAACTACACCAATTAGCCACATAGATAATATAAAACAAACACAATTTCAAGATTTTACTTTCTAATAATAATCCATCAAGTTTACAAAAATCACGACACATATCCATCAAGTTTCTAATACAGCCATTATCACAACCCATTCATAAAATGAGAGTAATAAAAGATGGAGAAACACATGCTTAAACAGATTTATCTCGCCAAATAACATCTGCAATTGAATTCCTCTTGGCATCCATCTCTGTCCTATCTGTAATATCAACATTATAAGCTCCCATATCTTCTAGAACATTACTATTTTGCTCCACTTCGGCATTTTCACTAGAAATTTGTAAAAATAATTGGTCTTCCATATGCTCTTTTCTAATGAAATTATGCATCGCTATTGTAGCAATTACAATATTTCATTGTACACGAAATGGGAAAGGAGCCATCCGCTTGAGGATAGGAAATCGAGCTTTTAATACTCCAAAGCTTCGCTCAATCACATTCCTCAACGATGAATGTAATCTATTAAAATATTCCTCTCTAGTACGAGGAATAGCAGCACCTTGAAAATTTGGAAGCCAGTATCGAACGTTTCAAAATGGAGAAAGAAACCCTCGCATGTTTGTATAACCAGCATCAACCAAGTAATATTTACCTAAAGAGAATTAAATACAAATCATAAAAATTAATACTTGAATAAAATTTTGTATTATACATTTGATGAGATTAAAATCAGTTTAAATGCTTTTTTACCAGGTGGAGCATGTGGAAACTTTAGCCTTTCATCAGAGATTGTGTCTAGGAGAATTCGTTGATCATGAGCTGTACCTTCCCATCCACATACCACCTAGGTAAAGAGCATGTCAAATGAGCATACTGCCATTACTTGTTGCATGCAATCTCCCTTTCTACATCTATAAGGGATTTGTTTCTCTGGTTGGATAATGGCATGCACAAGAGTTCCATCTAAAGCACCAATACAATCCTAGAAAAAATTGTGAACATAAAAAAAATGTATAATATATAGAGTAAAGAAAACAAAGTTACCTATAGTATGGAAAGAGAGTAATACCTTAAAATATGGCTCAAAATGTGGATTCAAAAGGATTTCTTTTGGCACTATATCTAGTGGAGGCGGCTTTATCATGTCTTTGGCAAATAGCATCATTGCTTTCAACACCTGACGAAAGTGTCTATGAATAGTTTCTCCTGAGTGTTGAAATCTATCTTGTATCACTCTGTTTGTATGGGCATGTGCAATGACCATCATAAATATAGCCAACTGCTCCTCCACAGGTACATATTTGCTGTCTTTCAGGAATTTCTTTTCTCTAAAATACATGCATAAACGCCGAAACACATGTTGTTCCATACGTAGTAATTGATGATAGATGATGGGATTACCATTCATAATGATTTGGACATGACCATATCCGGTTAGGATCGAGTTCCTACATGGTTCCTTAATTAAGCATCGTTGTCGCTTTTTGTACAGCAACATGATAAGTAATATTATTTTTTGAAGTAATATTGGATCCATGTGCTCTGTATGTATCAAACAAAATATAACAAAACATTCATTCATAGTGGATATGACAAATAATATCAATTAAAATATTCCCAAAAATTTCATTCATAGATAGTTCGACATAACATCAATGTCTCAACCCAAAATAATATCAAGCCATGTTTCCAAACAACAAAAGAGAGACATAACATTCATAATCATCAACCTATCAACTAGATACCACTAATACCTCCATATGCATTCCCTCTCTCTTTTTCCATTTGAGATTTGAGCCAATTCGTCCTACCTTCATTTGACCTAAGTCGCATCTAAATCGTTCTTTTCTCCTTAACCTCAAAACAATTAAGAGCAGCTACATACAATGGGCTACTATCAATCAGTTCGGGCATGGCATGCAATAAATCAATACATTCGCCAATGGTATCTCCTTCAATTTGAACAGGAGTAGCAGATAACTGATTTGATGCTTTTATTGATGCAGCGAGCTCCATTATGCATGTGTCTATTGCATCATTACTCTTCATTGATTGCTTTTTAGAAGGCCTTGGTCTCTTTTGCCTAATATTTGCCATCAAGACATCTGTACCAACCTCACTAGCAACTGAGTCTTCTGGCATGGTGGACTGTGGGGTTCTAAGGTTTGGGGATGGAGTATCATCATAATGATTCAAGTTAAGAGAATCAGAATCCATATCCATTGTAATATTTTCAGACTGACCATCCATTACCGGAGCCCATTTATCATCACCTCTAGCTGAAGTACCATCAAATAAAGCAGCCATCTCTTCAGGAAAAGGAAGGGGCTTGGACCTAAATACTTTGGCATTTTTATACGTCTACAATAAAGTTTAATCATAATGGTCAAAGGCTATCACTTGTTTTGTAAATGTTAAAAAAAACTAGAAATTATATATACCTTTAGGTATTCGATCCATCTGTCTTGTTCCATCTCCACACAACCTGTATGTGGATTAAAGCCTATGCCAGTTTGACTTGTCAAGTGCAACCATGCATTGTATAATTTTTTCAAATGATCCAATTGATTCTTTAGTTGCTTTTGGTTGACGTTGTGTTTTGTCCTAAGATTATATTTTTCTATAATCACTTTCCATGCCTTTGAGCTAAACTACACACCGGGGCGACCACCAGATTTAACTTGTTCTAAACAAACATCAATGAGACATTTTCTCATACTATTAGACCAATGCGCACGATCAATGTCATCTGTTTCTTTCGCTTTTCCCTTATCCGACATTATAACTACATTCAACCACACAAAAAACATAAGAAAAAGTATTGATCAACTACCTTCATTTTGTAGAAAATGGTCAACAAAGAACATACCGTGAAAATCATTTTGGAGGACTAGAAAAGCACTGACGGGCACATAAGATAGTGGAAGGTACATTTTAGTGTAGTGTATTCTTTAATACATAAACATAAACATGTATGAAGCATGTATGAAACATGTTCCAAAAAGAAAGAATATCATCAAAATGCTCCCAAAGGACTCAAAGCAGTGGGCAAAGTACAAACCCAAAGCTTCTCAACGAGTTTACATCTCCTAATTTTGAATTGTTCAGCCCTATAGATGGATTCCGAGAGATCAATATAGTCCTAATCAGTGAATAACTCTCATTTATATCATTAGCTCCACCAGATTCCCCATCTTCTACCCTTTCCCAGTTTGCCATCTGATCTCATTTCACTCATCTTGAATTGATCAAAGGTGGACACCATTGTCATGGTGTTTTGTTGGAATATTTGTGATAATCAAAGGTCATCTTCATTCTCTTGAAAAGAACAACACATAAAGACATGCACAAAATGGGTATCAAAGGTCATCTTCATTTTCTTGAAGAAGACAACACATAAAGACATGCACAAAATGGCTATCAATAACAATCTCACACTAAAAAAAAAATTATCCCTTTTTTTTTTTGCAATGCACACATAAAGACATCCAATCAGTCTGCTTTTTACATTGTGGACCAATCTACATTAGCATGACTTGAGAAAGTTTTTTTTTTTTAAACAAAAAGGTTCCAACACACCTATTATCAGCAATTTTGTGACTGGAAATCATCTTGGGGAATAAGGCTATTAATGGGCTTGATTCAGGTCTGAGGGTCTTAGCCCCATTTAAGCAGGCTTCAACCATGCAATCCAGCCCATTGAGAGCCATACAAGGGAAGTTTCAGTTTCATTTTGAGAAATTTATATATATATATACATTTCAAATATTTATAAAACAAACCCTATGTTCTCTTATTTATTTTTTACAAACAGCCACCAGCTATGTTCTCTTAACAATATTGTGAAACAGCCTTGACAAAGGTTCAGACATTTTTACCATTGTATCAGCCAATAGTTTTTCAAAAAGACAATTAAATATAGAAAGCCTTAATGCTATTTCTTCTTGAATTTTGATTGAATTTGAACCAACCCAAACAAATCTAGCTGGAACTCATTAAGGACACAGTTCTCATTGAGTCAATTACCAGACTCAGCTGTGACTTCACCAACTCAAAAAGCAGAACTTCAGTTTGAAGATATATATAAGAAAAACTAAAAATGGAAAGACTTGTGTGTTCCAAAGTTCTTACATGTGTTCTTTACATAAGAGTTTAAATCTCAGGTCTTTACATGTGTTCCAAAGTTTGCCTATCCATAGATGATTAAAAATTAGGCAGAATTCTTACTCAAAATACAAAAATAGATAGGGAGAAATTTAAGGGTTTAACTCTTCTATAGCAACTGCAGCAAGGAAACATGGGATAGACTCAAGATCCAGCAATAGACCCAGACCATTCAGCAAACCCCATCTCAGTTGAACCATGGTAATATAAATAATAAAAAAAGAGGGTTTTTTAACTGTCTTAAGCCACTGTTGAAGGGAACATGGAATGATCTCAGAATCTAGCCGCAGTCTGAGATTGTTGACCAAGCAGGGACCAATGCAGATAGGAATTGGTCTAAACGAAAGCATGTTCCCGGTTTGCTTATCTACAAATATTAAAGTAACACAATGCTTAGTAAAAACAAACCCAAATAGGGACAAAAGCAAAAACAAACCCAATTAGGAATCTGCCCCTAACGAGTAAAGGACGTTCTTAGCTGGAGAAGCTCGACTGGGATCCTTCCCCTCAGTTTGGCGAGCACACCCTTAGTTTTGAGGCAGCCCAAGAATTCCATCTAAGCACAAATAGACAGTTTCTTTATGCATCCCTTAAACCAACATAATCCCCACAAGTGATGGCCCTTTGAGAATCCAAACAAAGAAAAGGGAAAATGAAAGAAATTAGGGTTTGAGAAGAAGAGAACACGCCCAATCTTCTTAACCCTTTCTATCCATAAACCTCAAAGGCACAGTCCTAAACCCTCACGAAATCAACTCATAGAAATTCCAAACCCTAGGACTCCTTCCATCGTCAAGAGCCTTAATCGAAACCCACCTTTGTGCTCTATAATTGAAAGAAAAATTAAGAGAAAGAGAGATCAGGAAGAAGCATACCTGCTATGTGTGTTCTTTTCTCTTTCCTTTGTTGTCTCGAGCGCCTGTTTCTCTCGTCTCTTCCAACGAAACGAGCGTTCGCTTCTCCTGCTCCTCTCTGTTCTCCAAACGAAAACAAAACAAGATGGAAGAACAAAAGGCGTGAGACGTGTGGTATATATTTGAAAGGATATTCGGTGCCAATAAAACACCATCCAAGGGTAATTTGGTCATAAAAATTGCCTCCGCCTCTATATTTTTAAGACACAAATCCTCTGTTTCTCATGTGCGGTAATGGGCAGTGTTTGAAATTTAGAGGATTTGCCTCTTAATGTCAAAATTGGGTAGAGGGAAAAATTTGGTACCAAACAATCTAATTTTTTAAACCTCTGTATGCCTTAGAAAATTAGAGGAGTAGAGGGACCAAATAGAGATGCCAAAGATGTGCTTAGGATAACTTGCTTCACTTCTAGGTATTACTGCTTGGTTCTCTCATCAATTGCATGCATCAAGGAGAAGTAGAAGTGAGCTGTAAACTCCACGTGCGAATAGCTTGTTCTTCTCCACACGCTCAACATACGATGGAGTGATGTGTGTGTGTAATTTATATATTGTATTATTCAAATATGATCTGTTAAAGTTGATCATGTGATTATGATAAATCTAACAATTTTACCACTTATTCTTTATCAGAATTTCTGACAAGAATTTGCCATGTTGGGTTTTTTTTTTTTGGACATTATGTGACTTATTATCCTTTAGCATTTGAAATACTATGTTCTTTCACCACAATTTCAAACTTCAACCACCTAAGAAAATCTCCAACCCAAATGTTATGTTGGAGATGTTAAATTCCATTTGAACGCTTATGTGATAATTCGAACATTTGGGATTTTGAATCTCAAAAGTAGGTACTCCACCCGATGTGTCAATTTTCTTATGTTATTATATTATTACATTCTTGAGGGACCCCTATTATAAAAAGCTTTTTAGAACTTTAAAATCTTTTTCACATTATAGTGGGACCCACATCATAAAATATTCAAAAAGATTAGTGAAATGTTGTTTTTTATATGTCAAATTTGGCATCCCAACTTTCCATGCCAAATGCCATGTCAATTCTAACCTTTTAAATTTTTGCTGAAATTTTTGGTGGCTCAAGTTCAAAGCAGGATTCCAAAATACTACATGTTAGAGAATTTAAATTCTCTTGGCAGAAATTATTTGGAAACCAGCAGCGAAATACGTTGTAAAGGTGGCAGAGATACAACACATACAACAAATGTCCTAAAAGGACACAAGAAAGCAATCCAAGGCAGAATGATTTTTAGGTGTTACATGCTTATATAAATTGTAAGCTATTTATGCTCACCCTTGGAGCCAGTCAATTCATGAAAAGGATTGCTTATCTAAATTATAAGCTATAAAAAGATCTGGATGGAAGAAAAAAAAGAAAAAAGCAGCCTTATTTGTTGAGCGCGTGTGTGCAAACTCAAGCAAGATCAACCAATCACCACACAAGAAGACAAGAAGATTTACGTGGTTCGGCAAGGATGCCTACGTCCACGGGAAACCAATTTCCACTGGGTTCTCCTCCAATCTGTGAAACCACAGCCTTGGAATCTCAGCCTCTCTGACTGACTCACCCTAGGGTTACAGATTACATCTCATATATATAACCAGTACATCCTTATCCCCCAAGAACTCTATCTCAAGAAAAAAGGAAAGTCCTAATACATTAGGAAACTACCCCAGATATAGAACCCAATCATGGTCTGGACCCACATGGCCAACAATCTCCCCCTCCAGACCATGGGGAAGATGCCCTGAACCCCTTACTGGGAGTTCAGTCCAGCCAACTCTGAACACAGCTCCAGCTTTCCCTTAGACACAACCTTGGTCATCATGTCCGAGGGATTCTTGTCCGAATGAATCTTTTGCAGCTTCATGAAGTTCTTCTCAATCACCTCACGAATCCAATGGTACTTGATATCAACGTGCTTCATGCGACCATGATATGTAGCATTCTCACTGAAATCCATAGCACTCTGACTATCACAGTAAACTACATATTCTTCTTGCTTCAAACCTAGTTCTTGAAGGAATCTCTTCAACCAAAGCATCTCTCTCCCTGCTTCATTAGCAGCTATGTATTCCGCTTCAGTTGTAGACTGTGCTGTACACTTCTGTAACTTTGATTGCCAGGAAATAGCTCCCCCTACAAAAGTAAACAGATAACCAGAAGTCGACAACCGACGATCAAGATCGCCTGCAAAATCAGCATCAGTATAACCTTCCATGACTGGTTTTGAGCCTCCGAAACATAAGCACACCTTGGAAGTACCTCTCAAATACCTAAAGATCCACTTCACTGCTTCCCAATGCTCTTTTCCAGGGTTTGCGAGAAATCGACTCACTAAACTCACAGCATGAGCAATGTCTGGCCGTGTACAAACCATGGCATACATAAGACTCCCCACAGCAGAGGAGTAAGGAACATATGCCATCCGTTCCTTTTCATCATCTGTAGTAGGACACAAGCGCTTGCTTAGTTTGAAGTGACTGGCTAGAGGTATGCTAACTGGCTTAGCATTCTTCATGTTGAACCGTTCGAGAACTCGTTCAACATATTTCTCCTGTGACAACCACAGCTGCTTGGAACTCCTATCACGACGTATTTGCATGCCCAATATCGTTCGTGCGGGACCCAAGTCTTTCATGTCAAACGACTTTGACATCTCCTCTTTTAACTTGCCAATCAACTTGCTATCCTGTCCAACTATCAGCATATCATCTACATATAAAAGAAGGATGATGAACCGACCATCGATAAATCGACGAACATAGACACAATGATCTGCAGCTGTCCTCCGGTACCCATGACTCAACATGAATGAATCAAACTTCTTGTACCACTGTCTCGGTGCTTGCTTCAGCCCGTAGAGACTCTTCTTCAACTTGCAAACCATCTGTTCTTTTCCTTCTACCTCAAATCCCTCTGGCTGAGTCATGTAGATCTCTTCTTTCAAGTCACCGTGAAGAAACGCGGTCTTCACGTCCATCTGTTCAAGCTCAAGGTCCATGCTGGCGGCTAGACCCAAAACGATTCTAATAGAAGTCATTTTCACAACAGGAGAGAAAACATCACTGAAGTCGATACCCTTCGTCTGTGCGAAGCCTTTTACCACTAACCGTGCTTTGTGCTTCACCAGTTTTCCATTCTCATCCTTTTTCAGCTTGAACACCCATTTGTTTTTCAGAACATTCCTATCTTTAGGAAGTTGCACCAGCTCATAAGTCTTGTTCTTCTTCAAAGAACTCATCTCATCCTGCATAGCCTTCATCCACTCATCTTTATCAGCATGAGTCATTGCTTCTCGGAAGCTAGCTGGCTCTCCCTCATCAGTGAGCAACACATATTCGGATGCAGGATACCTAGTTGATGGTTGACGCTCTCGGGTAGACCTCCTAGCTGGAGGTTCCGTGGTTTCAATCTGAGGAGACTGCTGCTCCCCCTGCTCAACACCCTCATCATCTGGCAACCCCTGTGCCTCATCACGATCCGGATCGTTTTGTCCACCTTCTCCACCTGTAGTCTGCACCGGAGAAGGAGTCGGTGTGAGATCAACCACTCCATTAACTTTCTCAGAAGACTTATCAATCTTTTCAACATCTCCAAAGAACTGATCTTCATGGAAAACCACATCCCTACTTCTGATAAGTTTCCTCTTCTCTGGATCCCATAATCTGTAGCCAAACTCATCTCCACCATAACCAAGAAAGATGCAACTCACTGCCTTATCGTCCAACTTGGAACGCTGCTCCTTTGGTACATGTACAAACGCTTTACACCCAAACACCTTCAGATGTGAATAGGAAACATTTTTACCTGTCCATCTTCTCTCTGGAAGATCATAATTCAAAGGAACTGAGAAGGATCTATTAATCAGATAAACGGCAGTCAGAACGGCTTCACCCCAGAATGACTTAGGCAACCGTGCTAATTTTATCATGCATCTCATCTTCTCAAGAATAGTGCGGTTCATTCTCTCTGCCACACCATTGTGCTGTGGAGTACCAGGAACTGTCTTTTCATGTCGAATGCCATGCTTCAAGCAGTAGCTTTTGAACTGGTTGGATGTGTATTCACCCCCATTATCTGAACGGAGACACTTCAAGAGTTTACCTGTTTCTCTTTCAACCTGGACATGAAACTGTTGAAACATCTGGAATACTTGATTCTTTGATTTCAACGGATAAACCCAGACTTTCCTGGATGCATCATCGATGAACGTGACAAAATACTTATTGCCACCCAATGATTCTACCTCTATGGGACCACAAACATCAGAATATACCAAATCCAACACATGTGATTTCAATTTTGATGTCGAAGAGAAAGCAACCCTATGCTGTTTACCATATAAACAATAATCACAAGGGTCAAGGGACATACCTTTGGAGCAAGGAATTAAATCCTTCTTTGCCAACATCTGCAAGCCTTTCTCACTCATATGACCAAGCCTCTTATGCCACAGATTCAGAGAGGAATTGTCTTGAACTGCATTCAACGCATCTTTGCACAGCTTGACTTGTGTTTTATAAAGAGTATTACCTGCTGTTCCTCTCGCAATAACAAGAGACCCTTTAGTGAGCTTCCATCTGCCATTTCCGAAGTAATTCTCATAACCAGCACGGTCCAATGCAGTCCCGGAAATCAGATTCAACCGCAGATCAGGAACATGTCGCACATCTTTCAGCGTCATTGTGCAACCAATATCGGTTTTAATGCAGACATCACCGATACCAACAATATCTGAATGACTCGTGTTGCCCATCCTCACAGTACCAAAGTCACCTGCTTTGTACGTCGTGAACATCTCCCTGCAGGGAGTAGCATGGTAGGATGCTGCTGTGTCAACAACCCACTCAATCTGACCATCTGCAACACTCAAACACTTATCATCATCGCCGGCGAGCACCACTACTTCCTGTTCCAAAGTAGCTGTAGTGTTATCATTGTCATTCTTCTTCTCATTGTTGGATCCTTTCTGTTCCTTCATGGCAAAACAATTTTTCCTGATGTGGCCCATCTTGCCACAGAAAAAGCACTTTACAGACTTTTTCTTGCTCTGTGATTCACTGCTAGATTTAGACTGTGATTCACCTTTAGACTTGCCACGACCCCCCTTTGGTCCTCTACTCTTACTCCTCCCCCTGTTCTCAGTAACAAAGGCCTGTGCATTATCTGTCCCTGCAGATTTCCGTCTTGTTTCTTCATTCTGTAGACTACTGGTAACCTGACTCATAGATAACACACCATCTGGAGTAGAATTGCTCAAGGAAACAACCAATGTCTCCCATGAATCTGGCAAAGAACTCAGAAGCAACAAAGCTTGCATCTCATCATCAAGGATCATCTTCATAGTGGCTAACTGATTTACCACACTTTGGAACTCATTGATGAGATATTCGATCTGACCACCATCCTTGAATTTCATGTTCACAAGCTTTCTGATCAAGAAGGTTTTGTTTACCGAGGTCTTTTTATCATACATTGCTTCTAGCTTTTTCCAAAGGGTATTCGCATTGGTTTCATTAGACACGTGGTGAAATATACTGTTATCAACCCACTGTTTGATGTGACCAATCGCTTTTCTATGCAATTTGTTCCAATCAGCATCTTGCATATCTTTCGGTCGGGCACTATCCCCCTCAACGGGATCATAGAGGTCTTTACAATAGAGAATATCCTCCATCTTCGGTTTCCAGATCAACCAATTGGAATGGTTGAGCTTAACCATGGTAGTGTTGATTGTATTGTTCTCCATCTTAATCAAATTAAGTAACAGGAAAAACAAATAATTAACACTGACCTCAACTCCTGCACCAAGCTGTAGATCTCGTCAACACGAGCACGCTGGAAGAAACGGATCTAAAATCCGACCCCGGATGGCTCCGATATCGCAAAAACGGTTTTCTGCGCTTCTGATTTGGTCAAACTCCTTGTTGACCGTCAAACAGCCAATCTTCTTCCACTAACGCGTAGATCTGCTCGAAACGAGTCCGTAGGCGCAAACGGATCTCCGATCGGACTTCGGATGATCAAGATATCGCAGAAACAAGTTTCTGCCGTCAATCTGGTCAACTCTGGCCGTTGACCGCGTGTCCGATGACGTGGGCTGACGTCAGCCTGATGACGTCACGCTGCTGACGTCTGCGCAGTGCTGACGGGCTGGACCGTCTGCTTACGGGTTCAGGTCGACCCGACCCGACCCGAACCGGCCTGCTCTGCTGACGGACCTGGGCTTCACGACAACCAGGTCAGGTCAGCCTGGCCTGACCCGAAACGTAACCCACCTTGCTGCCTGGGCTGCTCTTCTCCGCGGGTCGGTCAACCTGACCCGACCCGACCTGACAGATCCGAACCCAGACGACTGGGTCGTCTTCAACAGCGACGGGCGCTGTCTGCAACGCGATGCAGGCGCTGCGCTGCAGCGGCAGGCACTGCTGCGGCAGCGGCTTCCCTGGTCCGGCGACTGGAGCGCGGGACCGGCGACGGCGCGGCGACGGGCGGCGGCAACGTGCGACCCGCCGGCGACCACTGGCAGCGGCGACCGGTAAGTCAGATTTTTTTTTTTTTTTTTTCTCTCTCCGCAGCGACGAGAGTCTCCTTCTCCGCAGCGACGAGATTCTCCGGCCCTCTTCCTCAGAACCGGCTGCCCCTTCTTCTCCGATGAAGATCTGGAGCAACCAAAACCACCCGTCAACTTCTTCTCTGTTTCCGGGAAAAACAGAGAAACGAGAACCCTCTTCTTCTTCTGCGATCGTGTGGCCCAGTAGAGATCAACCCTGATCTCTCCTGTTCCCCGTTGATCTTCCACGCACAATCAATCGCTCTGATACCACTTGTTGAGCGCGTGTGTGCAAACTCAAGCAAGATCAACCAATCACCACACAAGAAGACAAGAAGATTTACGTGGTTCGGCAAGGATGCCTACGTCCACGGGAAACCAATTTCCACTGGGTTCTCCTCCAATCTGTGAAACCACAGCCTTGGAATCTCAGCCTCTCTGACTGACTCACCCTAGGGTTACAGATTACATCTCATATATATAACCAGTACATCCTTATCCCCCAAGAACTCTATCTCAAGAAAAAAGGAAAGTCCTAATACATTAGGAAACTACCCCAGATATAGAACCCAATCATGGTCTGGACCCACATGGCCAACATTATTTAGTTATTTTAGAGGCTTTTATGAGAGTCGGGCTAGTGGGTTGAGTGGTTGGTGGTTGTGGATTCTCACTCTCATGAGAGTTTTTTGTTTTTTCCGTTGAATAAGCTATAAAAAGATTTGGATGGAAGGAAAAAAAAAAAGCAGCCTTATTTAGTTATTTTGGAGGCTTTTATGAGAGTCGGGCTAGGGGGTTGGGTGGTTGGGGGTTGTGGATTCTTACTCTCATGGGAGTTTTTTGTTTTTTCCGCTGAACAATGATTCTAATTGGAGTTGACACTATTTTATCTTAATAATGGATTTTTACATGTGATCAATTAATAGTGGGCACAACTTTGATACGAGTGAAACCTTGAGGAGAGCCAATGGAAAGTAGGGATTGTTAATTTTGAGTGGGTTAATATATAAAAGGGGCAACTGATGGGTTTGCGGCTCTTAAACACATACTGACAGCCTTTTTTTAACACATTCTCGGAGAGTTGCTCTCAAATGCTGAGATAGGAACAAGTCCAACCAGACGTAATGAAGTTGAAGTACTAACACATTGTGGGGCCCGCCTAGGCGGCTGGCACGTACGGTGGGTGGATGCGTAGTAAGGGCATTTCATCTTACCAGATGTGACTTGAAATTTAGTTTAGCACAGTGATTTTAAGTCGATGAAGGCAGTGCAAAATGATTGATTGGATGAAATCGATAATATAAGATTTTCACGGGCCCACATAAGATGATCAAAATCATCCATGTGTAATGCGTGAAATGCATTTTCGATTCAACCATCCACCGTCCATGAAAATAGCTAAAATTAGCCCCCACAAGATAATTGGGTGCCCTGGTTGGGCTCGGTCAAGGAGTGTATCAAACCCAACCCATTTGTAATCAGTCACTGAACTGGGCTTGATTTCGTCGAAGCCCAGAAGTGGCCCACTACTGTTAAGTAGATAATGATAAATTATTTGCTAAACTTAGAAATTTTAAATTTGTTAATTATGTTGCATAATCTCTTATAATTTTAACTATAAAATATAAAACAACCATTAAAAGGGCTAAAATATACATACTTAACGATGTTATAAGCGAGAAATTTTCTCCTACATGCAACTGCATGTTTAATACAGTTCTATTGGATTCCACTTGGGTCTGCCTTACTCACGATTGGTTTGCTCTAAAAAATCTGATGTTTAAGGCTGTTAAATGCAGGTTACAGTTACTTGATGGGGCCAATTTTCTTTCCGTGACACTTATCCGTAACGAGAGCTTTTTATCCTGGCCTGTAATTCTCATGAGCAAGACGCTTATCGACTATGCACCCAAGTGATTAACCATACGAATTAATTAAAGTTATAGTTCTGTAGTTTAGAAAAAATAAGAAAAGTTATGGTGCTTAATTATTCTAATATTAAATATGCTTACCTGTTATAATTAATTCATTAAATTGACATGAAATATGTATTATATTCTTGCTATGAGGGGCCACAGGGGCTGGGTTGGCGGGCTTTGACATTCAATGATGCCCATGTGAGAACCTATAAAGAATGAACCCGGGTCTGAGGTGGGTTAAGTTAAAGACCCAGTGGGCCAGCCCGCTATTGCCACCCTTAAGATGGCAGAGTAATTTATGGACGGAATGATTAGATCGAAGCATTTGCACTAATTCGCACAGATTTTCTTCTGCTCTCAATGCCACAACGTTTCATACAGATGGGTTCATTTTCCAAGGGGCTATAGGTTTTTGTCCCTTTTAGTTTTGATCATTTTCATGTGGGGTGCACTAATCAACCCTATCTGGTCTCTTGAATTTGACATTGATCCATATATTACTGACAATTGATTTTTTTTTTTATTTTTTTTTTGTTTGCATTACATTTGTACAGATTTATAACTATTAAAATTTAAAGACTTAAAACCAAGTGTTATGATTATTTGATTGGAGTATATCCTAATTCTTATTGGAATGTGTCGAGCCTAAGAATGGGTCTCGCACAGCCCTATAGTTATTGGACTAATGTTCATACCCACTTTCAGCCCATGGGCCTGAATGATAACTTTAGAACGTGCATGGTTTGGAAAATTATATTGCCCATTTCATGTTGATGTGGCCAGTTGTTTGTGCGCGTCTGCGTCTTGATACAGATTAAAATTTTGGGTTGGACTTGGGTTGAGTGGTGAGCCCTTATCGGACCCAATTAGGGAAATAAACAGGTCCAGCTTCGGTTAGATCCACGGAGGACCAAAATGCGAAAACCTAAATGGGCATGTCTATGTATATGCTTCTGATGCTACTCCAGTCAACCTAGTCAGACGCCGGCCCAATTTAAGAGTCAACCCAAACCCAACATGAGGTTAATGTATAAATCATCAGATAAATTGAATACATTGTACACAATATATAATTATGCTATGTATGTTATAAATTTGGGTTTTCAGGTCTAGACCCGATTATCGATAGATCTTGACCCGTCTATCAATTGGGGCCATGAATAAGTTAGGCCCTACAGTAATTGAGGTCTATTGACATCCATCGGCCCGACCCACCCGTTTCCTTCAATCCACGTTGGAGGCCTGATGGGCCATTGCACTTACAATTTCTTATCACACAAATAATTTCGTCTCTTCCTTCAAAAACGGGAAATCCATTTCCTGACAGCCAACCGACGCTTACCACACTGCATTTTAGACGTTACTTTCAGCATTACTCTGGAATTCAATTATTTCCACTCATATCTTTATAACAAATGGTGCAAAGTCCATAATATGAATGTATTACTATGTAACAGTCCCACTTCCTCTCCCTCTTACGTCCTTCTCTTTCTTCTTCTTTCTCAATCCATTTCACATGAGAATATCCCCCAAGATCAGTCAGATGATTCTTACTGTTTTCTTTGGGTTCATGTTTGTAAATTTCGTGCCGAATTCCGGCCAAGTTGTGTACAATTCACCACCCCTGCCGGGGGAATGTGCCTACGCATGTCTGCCCCCGCCGACGTCCGTCGTGAATTTCCCTCCGCCGCCATCCGGAGCTGGATCCATTTATCCGCCGCCGAACAATCCTGGATCCCTATACCCGCCTTACTTAGGGAATTTTCCCTACATTCCTACCCCTCCATTTGTTAATTATCCCGCACCACCCCCTCCATTTGTTAATTATCCAGCACCACCCCCTCCTGATCCCATTCTACCTTATTTTCCATTTTATTACAAAAGACCCCCTCCCCCACCGGAGACGTCGGCGGCACAGATGACCGTCCGTAAGTGGGCTCCTTTCTTGATCTCTGCCTTGATGTTATTGGGCTTATTATTAGTGTAGTTCTTTCTTTTTTATATATATGTAAGGAATTATCCTAGAAAATCTTGATTTGTTATAAAGTTTCAAGAAGGAATCTTTATGGAGATATCCATTGTTTGTATATTTTTTTTCTTGTGATTTGTATGTGATAAGTGAAAAACATGAAGCACAAAATTGCAATGTTTGAGTTGGAAGAAAAGCAAAGTAGAAGTGGATAGTTGGAAAGGAATAGTGTGGAACAAATAATTTTTTAAAAAAAAATATCTTCGACATATTTGTGAAATGTGATACTTGAATAATTAAATTAATTTTATTATTATGGAAGTTATTATTAGAGCCATTCATATTATAGATTTAATTATAAAAAAGAAACTGATGAAAGTAACATTTAGCTCAATGTTTTTAAAAGATGGTTGACCCTCTCTCCGTATGCCAGAAGAAATTAATGCATTAGAATTATGGGTCCGTCCTGGAATGACTGAGGGACCCAAAGAATTCTTAAGGCCAAAGCTGCAATAATATTGGTGGGCCATTGTTCAAAACCACTGTCACCTTTGTTTCATCCCTAAGCCAAATTTCATGCTAACCAGAGCTCTCTCTCTCTCTCTCTCTCTCTCTCTCTCTCTCTCTCTCTCTCTCTCTCTCTCTGTGTAAAATGTAATCAAAGTTATGACAATCTCTCTCTCTGTAAAATGTTATCAGAGTTATGACAATCATAATATCGATCATATCATGCACTTAAATTAATTCAAATCATGTAATTTATTAACCATTTATGTGATAGTGGTTTGGCGATTGGACTGTCTATAAACCAACCCCTGTTGGCCAAGTGGGTCCAAACCAAATTGAGTTCATTGTCTTTGACAGTTTTCGTAATTATATTAGAAATTTTCTATTTCTTAAATAGTAGTCTTTTAATAGGATTAAGACTTTTATTTGCCTAAGAATAGAGTGTTTAGGGGATAAGGAAGTGATGATTATATATATTGATGTAATCTGTAACTCTATACATATGATGAGATTCCAAGGCTATGGATTCATATATTGGAAGCGAAGCTAGTGGAAATTGATTTTTCGTAGACGTAAGCATTTTCATTGAACTATGTAAATATCTTTTTTTTGTGTAGTTGATTGTTGATATTGGATGCTTAGGTATACAAACGCACAATGGTGGTGTCATATCCACAACCCCCTCCTCTCCTCCTCCCCTCTCCAAATAAGGATTTCAATCTGGATTTGTTCCATTTCTTAGAACTGGTGTGGGTATCTGCACATCGATTGGACAAACACAACTAAGTTACACCACAGGCCCCACTAGTCTCTCATTTTCGTTGATCGATATGGTACAAATGCCAAAATCGGTGAGGATTGAGTGGGTCACAATTCTTGATGAATTGACCTGTAATTCTGTGGCTTGCTCATTGGGTGGGCTGAAGATGCAAGTTTAATCAGAACCATTAAGTGCATTTTTTTTAAAATTTTAATAACCGTCCAACTACCTTGGACGTCTGTGGGGCCGTCTGATGATTGAAGATCAGCTGCATGCCCACCAAAAAGGTCAGGAATACTGAGTGGCAGGTGCAAAGCAGAAAGGCAAGCATGCATTTTTGTGATGAATTGTATACTAGAAATAGGTAACCAACTGAAAGGCCACCTAAAAGTAAAAAGTTAGGCGTGAAAGATAGACGAGATCAAGCTATCAAATAATGGCACCCTTTTAACGATGAGAAACAAATAATTGCAATTATACAATTCAATGTCGGTGTCAGTACGGTATCCAGCTACTTTTGATAGTGTGGGACCCATATTATCTAATGTTGATAACCACAATAAAAACCCCCTATTGTGGCCAGGGTAGGATCCACCTAAATATTAATAATTAATAAGGATTATGCAATCGCAATAAAAGCCCCATAGTGTGGCATGCGTAGGATCCACTTAAATATTAATAATTAACAAAAATTATGTAATTGTGATAAGACTATAGGACGCCACATTAAATTTGTAAGTATTGTGGGCCACTTTAATATTGAAATTTGGGAGTCATAGTTGCACATTTATAAAAAGCATTGATGTTAAAATTTATAGTGGGCCACTTTAATTAAATGCTTCAAAACTCAATCGCCATATATCAAGTAGATTTATTGTAAAAAAAAAAAACCCACTGATTAATGTTCAGATGATTGTGCAATTGTGACAATGACAACTCAAGGCCAAGGTAGGTGAGTGTGTACGTGAATGGACGCGATTGATAATCAGTGGGTGCAGTATGTAAACCAGAAGGGTAGGTAGTAGATTAAATGGAATTTTGAAAATTTTGCAACTACAAGCCATTAGTTACCCCATCAATTTCTTAGTTCTTGCCTTCGATCCATGTGGTAAGGGTCAATAGATATGGACGCCCAACTACCACGTCACTGAATTACTTCAATGCCCTGTCTGACATATTGGATGGTAAGAGTTAAGCATCAGTCTTGATGGTAAGAACTAAGAACTAGGTCTTGATGGTAAGAAGTAAGAACTAGTGGTAATCTTGATAAGTGGATAAATGAGGAGAAACACTCATTACCAGTGGTAAGGTGCAATAGTTTTCACCTGCATTTTTAGTATTGAAATCTTGGTTATGCCGCATTTCCCTATGTGTGCAAGCCAGCGGCAAACCTAAGCATTAGCACGCATGTGTAATCCCATCCATGAGATTTGAGAAATTCTTTTAAATATGACCAAGAAAATTCTATTTTATTATTTGTCTTCTTTACTTGAGCATTGACCGCACCACCCAAATGAAAATCTTTGGTATGCCATTGAATTATAGGCTACCTTTCTATTTGTGCAAGCTCTCTCTTGAGTTCCAACCCTTTTAACAGGGTATCAAATTAAAAAAAGTGGATAAATGAGGAGAAAAGTAAGAGTCAGAGACAATTACCACCTCTCTTTAACAGCGACTCTTTTCTATGTTTGGATTTGAATGAGAAGATTATTTAAGAGAGCATCATTTTAAACATTTTTATCAAGAAAAAGTTAATTTATTATTTTCTTAATTAAATTTCAAGATAAAGAAAAGGGTGCTTTCTCCTCCATGAGGGGAAAACCCTTTCTCCTACCTTTTGCAAAAGTTATTTGAGCGAAAAGTTCTTATTAGAAATAGATCCAAACAGAGGAAAATGAATTTCACTAGTAAAAAAAAAAAAAAGCTTCCTACCTTTGCCTAATCTAAATGGACCATAAGAAGTTGATCCGGGAACAAATGGCTGCCGTGTGCATTTGCATGTCATTTTGTAAATGTTAAATGGACCGGTAGATTTCAAAGTAAATAACCATGCTTCCAATGTGAGGAGGGCTGACAAAACAACAACAGTTAAAAAATATCTTCCAAATTCCAAAACTAAAAGCTAAAGTAGAAAAGAAAAGAAAGGAAGATGGAGACGAAAACGTAGAACTTTTTTGACATTAGTGGGGAGTAAAGGTGGAGAAAATTGTTTATTGTTCAAATTTGTTATGTGAATGATTTTCTTCACTTGTTTTGTCTGCCAGCGACCGAGGAAAAGAAGAAAAGTAATTTTCTCTTACCCACCTTTTAAGCGCATGAGAAATGATTTTACTTTACCAGGGAGATCTTCTAGGAGAAAATACCATTTTCGGTATTTTCTCCACTAATTGATAATCTTGTTACTTAAAACTAAAAGAACTCAAATATATATTTTTTATAAATAAATGTTTTAAGAAGGCATCTTCCCATATAACTTCCCGTTGGATATTATAGATAGTGGTCCACATGACCACAACTTGTTTTGATTTTTTCGACAATAGACGACTTCCCTAGTTAAGGCATGTCCCTGCAAAGGCTCCATTCGTGCAATAGTGAAATGCTTTCTGTTGATGGAGGGGAAACTGTAAACGTAGCCTATAAAAGGCTTGGGAACTTTCTCATCTTCATAGATACAATTGCTTGGCATTCCCATCAATCAGCAGACATTACGAGAAGAGAGAGAGTTAAAGTTTGTTTATTTCGCCTCCGTTTCATGATGGATTCAGGTACGCCCCTTAAATTGGTTATCTTTTATAATGCAAATCACACCGTTAGAATGTAAATTTAATTCGTTAAAGTTTTTAAAAGGGGACATTTTAGCTTATAATTGATATCAGAGCCATCAGTTTCCATTGATAGGATTGGATTTGCATCAAAACGGAAGAAATTGAAATGGGCTCTTTTTCTCCAGAAAAATAAAAAAAAGTGAAATTGTTGGTTGACAACGACTGTTTCCAGCAAAGTCGAACCGCAGAGCACGACTGGGCATTGCCCTGCAGCGGAGCAGTCGGGCGCTGCGCAGCTAGCGGTAGAACAAAAAAAAAAAAAAAAAAAAAATTCCTCCCGTCTCCGGGAATGGGTTCCCCAGGCGATGAGTTCTGCCGATGCCGTGCGAGCGCCGACCATCCACTACAGCCGGAGCTGTTGCTGGTGTTGGAGGAGGAGTATCTCAGGAAAAGGGGAAATCAGTTGCCCACTGTTATCGGGAGGTTGAAGATGAAGTTCGGGTCAGGTTGGTTCGACCTGGCCCGACCCAACCCGACTCAATCCAATTTTAATTAAAAAAAAAAGGGAACGAGTTAGCAGACCAGACCCGACCCGACCTGACCTCGACCCAGTCTGTTTTCTATACGGATTGGATTAGCTGACCCAACCCAACCTGAGCAAACTGGGTTGTTTAGTTAGGTTAACTGACTTGGGTCTAACCTGACCTGCTGTTTGACTCATTTGCAAAGAATAATAATATTAAGGGACAATTATGTGATTTATTTAATTGGATTATTACAGGACCGATCTAATTCGATCGGAGCCGTCCAATTGATAGATCAAAATATATGTGAAATTCTGGCAGTATTAGTTAATTTCTAATTTGATCAAATCAAAGACAGATCAAGGAAAAATCAATGATTAGAAACTTATTTTGATCATTCTGGGTACATCCGACATCGGATTGACGATTCATTTTTTTTTGTTAGGTTCATTATTATGAGATCTATTATATTAATGAATTTAATTGCTCATCAAATAGTTCAATTTAAATATCATATGGATTTATGCATGTTTAACTCATTTAAATTCATGTTTCTGCTTATTTATTTATAATGAGTAATGTTGATTTGAGTTATGATTATTATATTCATGCATGATGATATTTATTTTCGTATGAATTAATGGGCGGATTAAATTGAACTTAGAATTATGATAGATTGATTAAGGAATATAAGGTTGGGATAAGTTTTTTTTTTTCAACAGTCTAATTAATGTCATATTGGACCGATAATTTTTAAAAAGTTCATCCTAACCATTAATAGTGTGATCTTAAATATTAGGTTTCCCCTGAATGTATAGATCAACATAATTGAAGCTCAATTAATATAGAAATTGAGTATTTAAATCGTTGATTAATATAAAAATTAAATTATAAGAGTTTAAGATCACAATAGTGTCATAGGTTTCAAACTAGAAAATTATAGATTAACTTGGTAGTCACCAAAGTGACTCAATTATGATGATTGAATTATAGACACCATAAATGACACTAAAATTATAACTTCACTTAAAAAATTGATAAGCGACCCAAATGAGTTTATCTTTCAATTATTTGAAAATTGGGATAAAACATATTAGAGATGTGTTAGTGGATTTGTCCTGATCTATGCCCAAAGGTGAGATCTTACTTGTTCACTTCACGTATTATGGTTTTATCAAATAAATAAGAGTAATTAAATTAATATATCACATTAAACCCAAAGGTTATTTGTGATGATGTGTAACAATTGCTCTACCCTTTAAGTCCTTTTTAATTCAAAGCATTATAGTTTTTGTGAACATAATAATTATATTTCCTTTTTACAGCTTCTTCCAGATCAATGTCATTTCCCTTGTGTTTGGGGTCCATTCCTATGTTAGATGGATCCAACTACCCTTATTGGTTAGGCTTGCTATCGTTCACCATAATTTTTCTAGATTTAGACATGGCCTTAGAAGAAAATATACCTTCTACACTCACTGACCAGAGTTCTGATCGTGATAGAGCCCACTATGAAAAGTGGCATAAATGTGACAAAGTATGCCGTAAGATCATTTTGAACTCAATTTCTAAGAATATTAGAGGATCAATTGATCAAGACAAACACTCAAAAGAACTCTTAGAGATAATCAAGTCTCAGTTTGAAGTGATTGACAGGGCGTTAAGTGCCACGTTGATAAACAAATTGAGTAATATGAAATACAATGGGACAAGGGAATTAGAGAACACATCCTACTCATGTCCAACATTGCATCTAAGTTGAAAGATGTAGATATGAGTATTTCGGATGAAGATTTGATCCAATTCATTATGGATTCCCTTCTCCCTGCATTTGGCCTATTTAAGGTGACTTACAATCAAGGCTCTAGTTGGTAGACCTTGAACTAGTTGATCATAAGATGTGATCAAGAAGAGAGGACGCTTAAGCCCGAGGAGCAATTGCTAGTGAATGTTGTCTCCCATGTAAAGGGCAAGAAAGGTCCTAGATATTTTAAGAAAAATGCCAACATTCCAAAGGTGGATCCAAAGAATCAGAAACCAACAATGAAAAAGGGAAAGAAAGGGTCTGACAAATGTCATTTTTGTAGTAAGAAAGGACATTTCAAGAAGGAATGCCTGAAAAGGAAGAGTTGGTTTGAGAAAAGAGGTAAGCAAAGAAATTTATCTCTTGTATGTGAAAACAATGTTATTAATATCCCAACCAATACTTGGTGAGTCGATTCTGGTGTAACCATTCACGTATCTGGTTGTATGCAGGGATTCCTTTCAATCCGGAAGCCAAGTGATAGGGAAAAGACTATCATTATGGGGAACCAGAAGCAATCAAGAGTCGAGGCAGTTGGGACATACAGGCTGGTGCTAGACACAAGCTTCATTTTGGACCTGCAAATACCTTTTATGTTCCCGATATTACTCGAAATTTGGTTTCTGTTTCTAAGTTAAATATTGTTGGTTATGTATTTAACTTTGATCATGGCTCATTGAAACTTTTTTATAATAATGTGTTGATTGGTGGTGGTTCATTATATGATGGCTTGTATAAATTAAAGTCAGACCATTTATACACACAATCAATCACCACACCTAAGTAACTTATGGTATGAATGTTGGCATAAAAAGGGGAGTAATAAAAGAGAACTCTTCTATGTTGTGGTATAAAAGATTAGGATACATCTTAAAGGATAGGATATTGAGATTGGCGAAAGATGGGTTGTTATCGAACCTTGACTTCACTAATTTCGATATCTGTATTGACTGTATCAAAAGAAAACAAACTAAAACAATCAAGAAAACTACCAGCGGGGTTTTAAACTCCTACAGTTAATCCATATGGACATTTTTTTGGTAAATTAGATATACCTTGTTTCACAGGAGAATAATATTTCATCACCTTTATAGATGACTACTCACGTTTTGGTTATGTCTATCTTATTAATGAAAAATCAGATGCCCTAAGTACTTTCAAAATATTTAAAACAGAAGTGGAAAACAACTAGATAGAAAGATCAAAATCGTGAGATCAGATTGAGGTGATGAATATTATGGTTGGTACACTGAAACATGTCATAACCTAGGCCTGTTTGCTAGATTCCTAGAATCTGAAGGTGTTGTTGCCCAATATAGAATACCTGGAGCACCTCAGCAGAATGGAGTGGTTGAAAGAAAGAATAGGACTTTTTAAAATATGGTTAGGAGTATAGTTAGTAATACATCTTACGCGCATTTATGTGGGGTGACGCACTAAAGATGGCCATGTATATTTTAAACAGAGTTCCTAAAACTCTTTTTAAGTTATGGACTAGTAGGAAACCCAGCTTAAACCATTTTCGAGTTTGATGATATCCATCTAAAGTGCGGGTTTATAACTCACAAGAAAAGAAGTTAGACCCTAGAACAGTAAGCAGATATTTTATTGGGTATCCAGAAAGGTCTAAAGGGTATCGATTTTACTGTCTTAATCATTCAACAAGAATAATTGAGTCCAATAATGCTAAATTTTTGAAGAATCATGAAAACAGTAGGAGTAGTGAGGCTAGAAATATTAAATACAAGGAGGTTAGAGATGAGCCTCAATCCTCTTCTTAAGGTGGATTAATGATTCCACTTGATATATGGGTTTTCCCCAAATGATCTGTTGGTCCGATTCCTCAAGATACACAACCAATTCTTGAAATGCAACTAGCTGTTATTGAAGAACATTCAAAGGAATTAAAAAGGTTAACTCGTATGAGAAGACCTGCTATTTCGGATGATTTTATTGTATATCTTAAAAATCAGATATTGGAATTAAAGAAGACCCAAAAACTTTTAGAGAGGCAGTAGAAAGTGAAAATTCTGGTAAGTGGTTAGACGCTATGAACGAAGACTTAGAATCCATGGCTATAAACGAAGTTTGGGATCTCGTTGAATTACTTGAAGAGTCTAAGACAGTTGATTGTAAATGGGTCTTTAGGACAAAAAGGGACTTTTATCACGACCCGAGCCCAGAAATCGGGGGTTAGTTAAAACCTAACCAGTGACACACGTACTCCTGTGTACGTACACACAAACCTTGTCTAAGGGTACGCATACAAGGGATATTCACACGTACAAACCAAGTGTACGAGGAAGCTGTACGTATCATTGCATAACGAAAGAAAACACGAGTATGAATACTAACTGTAAAACTGATATTAATTATAGAATATACAAACAAAATGGGATGTAGCGTCTTCGAGGCAATCACAAGATAAGGCGTACAAAAAAAAAAGAAAAACAAAAGAAGATCCTGATACAAAATGAAAGTCAATAGATGGATGCAATGCCAAGCCGCTCTCTGTGGGAGTGATCAAGTCCACTCCTCTAACCCTGACTGGGTCTCCCGGATCTTTCTTGGAGTCTGGCCGACCGATGAGGGGTCGGTAGAGGAATCTGGGCCTGCAGCACCAAGAGCAACTAATGAGTATGACGACTCAGCAAAGTATAAGCAACAATAAGTTAACACGCACTGTATCTAACAAAATAGATAACAGTTAACAATTAACCAGACATAGAAGTCATGTTCGTATACTAGGTAGGTCATGCATATTAATAAGCATGCTTTCAGAATCATAAAACAAATAAACTGGCTATGTGGCTACTACATTTGCCATATTCTCCCTATCGAAAGCAGTCAGTATAAGAACACAATTGACCGGGCCAGGGTACGAATGGGTCTTTGGTTCCGGGGTCCGGAATCCCAGGACAGGAGCACTCTGCAGAAGCAGTAAACAGTCTACGCCAAAGTCAACCCTGTCAGGTATCTTGAGACCGAGGCTGAGTAGAGCCAGACAGACAATATCAGTCATATCATGTGGATGCACGTCAATAAATGTCAATCAGTCGGTCAGGCAGTGCAGTTCAGTACAGTGTATGTCATGTCGCAATCAGGCAAGATAGTATGTGCATCACACTGGATCAATATTGTTACCAGTAAACAATTACAAGTCGAACAAGAAATAAGACAAAGAGCATGAAAGCCAATAGTCAAAGCAATATGCAATGCGAGTCAAGTTATTACTGAGTCAAGATTGTTTGCTAACCAACCCTAAGCTAGTTGTCCAATGTTTCTAACCGTGCATGATGATGTAGTTTTAAGTTATTCAATACACAGTTGTTCATTTCGTGGGTGTTGCACCGAATCGATAAACTTGTATCGAAGTCTCTTAAACCAACACCTATGAGGAGGTGCTTAACAATTGGACAACACACATGAATGTGTCGCAGCCCGTAAGACTATTCATGCGTTTAAGGTAATCCGTTGGATAAGTCATGTGGTTAAGAAGTCCAGGTGAAGGTGCTCTAAGGTCACATTATTAACCCTATCATTTAGACAATTCTTGAAAGAGCAGAAAGACCAAAAGGTAGCATAAAAAGGTCCTCTGGGTGTTAAGGAAGTAAGAGAAGAGGAATGAGCAAAATTAGAATTCAACTGAACACTAAATCTCCTAGAGCAACAGTGTTTCGGGGCCGATCGATCGACTCTGAAGCCCGATCAGTCTGATTTCATATCTGGGAGCGTCCGATCCGTCGAATTTCAGGCTCGATCGGTCGGACAATAGGATTCTATACAGAACAAAGCCACTGTATTACATGATTTCCATTCACAAAAACAACGTGTAACAAGTTTATACAAGTCTAACGGGCTGTTAAAACACAACACACTTGAGAGAAAAAGTAGAAGAATGCAACAATCAACGTGTACCAACATGTGTTCATGCATACTGTGCTTATACTTGCCTTAAACGAACTCTTTCCTTACTGTAGTTGCTTTTTGGCCCAAACGATTCCGGAAATGCAATCCTAAAACCATGAATGCCAAGGGTAAGCAAAAGGAAAACGGTGCATGCGGTGCAATCACAGTCTAAACACATAACGGAGACCATGACTCAATTTCTCACCTTAAACGAACTATGAAGATGAGACGAAACTCTTGTCCGCGATGAAGAGACAAGGAATACGAGATTGAAGATGAGGGCAGTGAACGAGAGAGAGACGTCGAGTAGAGAAGCTACCAGCGAATCCAAAGAGAAGATGAGCAACCGGTGCATAAGAATTCTCCCCTTTCTCTACATTGATTGCAAGGAAGAAAAAGAAGAACAAGAAGAGAAGATGGAGAGCAGGGAGAAGAAGAGAAAAGAACGAGGGAGAGAGAGAGCTAGCGTGAAGGAGATGAGAATGAGAGAGAGAGTCCATGCTTGCATCTTATATAAGATAAGGATTGAACCGAATTTATATATAAGTCCAACAGTTCGGAAGAATTACAGTTTGAGTCAATTAACGGTCTAACAGAAACAAACGACCTCGTTTGCATACGAGACAATTACGGAAGTTGACGAGCTCGACGAAATACATATATTGACACCAAGATGATGCATGAATGATGAACTCATACAAAATCAAAAATTACAAAAAATTGCTCATTAATACCTAAACCAGGTCAAACTCAACTCAACTACCTATCTATGACCCAAAACGAATCTCAAAAGAGTAAAACCATGAGCTTAACATAATTCGCTACAGATAGTACTGAACCCACATTACTTAATCGTTAAACCGGATTAAACTGGGCCGGAGTGTTACAACTTTAAAGGAAAAGTTAAACGATTTAAGGCCCAACTTGTAGTTAAAGGATTCACTCAAAAAGAAGGTCTCAATTATCAAGAAACCTACTCTCTAGTGTCTAAGAAAGATTCATTTAGAATTGTTATGACACTTGTAGCTCATTTTGACCTAGAGTTATATCAAATGGATGTCAAAACTGCTTTTTTAAATGGAAATCTATATGAAAAAGTATATATGGAACAATTGGAAGAGTTTGTTCAACGAGATAATGGAAGAAAACTGGTTTGTAAATTAAAGAAATCGATATACGGGCTAAAACAAGCTTCCAGACAATGGTACTTAAAATTTAATCATACTATTAAATTGTATGGTTTTACCGAAAATTAAGTTGACCATTGTATATATCTCAAGGTCAGTGAGAGCAAGTTTCTTATTTTAGTCTTGTATGTAGATGATATTTTGCCAGCCAGTAATGACCTAAATATGATTTGAGAAACTAAAACGTATCTTGAGAATAATTTTGATATGAAAGATATAGGTGAAGCAACCTTTGTATTAGGAATCGAGATATTTAGAGATTGATCTCGAGGATTACTTGGGTTGTATCAAGAAGCCTATGTCAAAATTTTTTTCAAACGTTTCCGAATGGAAAATAGCAGACTACAAAATGCACCTATTTCTAAAGGAGACAAGTTTAGTAAGGAATAATGCCCCATGACTGACTTAGAAAAGTTACAAATGGATAAATATCCCTATACGGCGATAGTAGGAAGTCTAATGTACTTACAAATTTGCACAAGGCCAGATATTAACTTTGCAGTTGGAATGCTTAGTAGATATCAAAGTAATCCCGGCTTGTCTCATTGGGTAGCTGTCAAGAAAGTGATGCGTTACCTTAATGGAATAAGAAGATATATGCTCATATATCAAAGATTCAATCAACTGGAGATCATTGGATATTCAGATTTAAACTTTGTAGGATGTTTCGATATAAGGAGGTCAATATCATGTTACATTTTTTTGTTGGCTGGTGGGGCAGTTTCTTGGAGGAGTGCAAAGCAAACATTAATCATTCCATCTACGTTTGATGTAAAGTATGTGGCATATTTTGAAGCTACAGGTCACGCATTATGGATGCGTAACTACATCATGGGAGTTGAAATTATGGGCAGTATGTCTTAACCGATAAAGATTTGCTATAACAATGATGCTGCTAGGCATTTTACTTAAAACGACAAGTGTTCCAGTAAATCAAAGTTTCTGGAAGTAAAGTATATTGTACTTAAAGAGAAAGTGCGAGATCGTTTAGTGTTAGTTGTTGGAGTTCCATCGAAACCTATGATTGCTGATCCATTGACAAAGGCATTGGTGCTAAAGGATTTTAAAGACCATGTAATAAACATAGGCTTGAATGAAATGCCTTGTAAAAGTCAATGATATATGACACTATATATATTGATCAAGTAAAGAAATGATTTTGCAATTCTTACTTTGTTCTAAACTCACCTGTGGTAATTGTGAAATAAAGTAAGAATATAAAAATATTATGATATTACAGTTTCCATTAAAGTAAGTCATATTAAATATACTCATTAAGTGCTAGATTAGGTAAGAATATTTATGTTGTGATTGTGGAAGGAAACATATCACTAAGATGTGTAACCGCTACAGTCTGCATTAATAAACTAACTAATCACGGATTAGAAAATCTTAGCATTGAAATTACATGAAAAACCGGTATTTTCAAATGATGCTCATCAATTAAAGTTATTTTCAAAAATTCATTATATTTACAAACAAAGTTTTATAAAATAAAAGGGGAATGAATAGTGGTCATATGGACCAAGTGGGAGATTGTTGGATATCATAGGTGGTGGTCCACATAACCACCACTTGTTTTGATTTCTTTCAACAACGGACGTCTTACCCAATTAAGGCACATCCCTGAAAAGGTTCCATTTGTGCTATAGTGGAATGCCTTTCGTTGATGGGGAGGAAAGTGTAAACGTAGCCTATAAAAGGCTTGGGAACTCTCTCATCCTTATAGATACAATTGCTTGGCATTCCCATCAATCAGTAGGCACTACGAGAAGAGTAAGAGAGTTAAAGTTTGTTGATTTCGTCTACGTTTTATGATGGATTCAGGTACGCCTCTTAAATTGGTTGTCTTTCCTAAATGCAAATCACATTGTTAGAATGCAAATCTAATCCGTTAAAGTTTTTCAAAAAGAGCCATTTTAGCTTACACTTCCTTCAGTTAAATCCAAACATAGAAAATGAAAAGCATCGAGAAAATTGGTATTATTACTCCACTAGTTTTCTCTGCATTCAAATAAACTACTTTTGGTTACAGTCATATCAAAATTTGATAGATTTCTTTTTTATGAGCCTTGGAAAATCACTTTGATTAGTTGGTTCAGCTATGGAAGAGAAACCAGAGCAGTAATTGAATTCATTGATATATTTTGCAAGTTGTGAAGAATCTGAATAACATATCACTGAGTGTAAATTCATTCACTAGAGCATCATTTGGTGGTAAGAGTTGACAGCAAGTCATGGGAGATTCATTCCTACAAAATGGATGTTATTAAAATCCTTCACTTTTTCCATACATACGTGAAGGCGGCTGCTTGGTTTAAATCTTTGATTTGTTATTGAAGGTTTTGAGGTTTCAAGTTTGAGTCATACCCTTTCGTTATCTGAGTATTATATGTGCGATCATGTATATACACAAAAGGCCAAAGGTCTAAAGATTGGACTGGCGAGAGGAATATCTGAGTCTTAAAAAATCTTGATCTTTCAATTCTTGCATTTTTTTTCTAAGATTATTTTACATTTTTACTGGTTTTAAATTGTTTACTTTCACATTTTTAATATTTTCTTTTTACCATTGTCAATTTTTTTTCTTCTTCTTTTTTTTCTTGACTAATTATTGTCATTATTACTAATAGGACATTGTTGTTTTTGTTAGTTTTTGTGGACTCAATCCATCAGTTGATGTAATAAATTGATTAATTTCTTTATTTATCAATAATATCATGCTTTACTTTCATAAGATGAATGTTATTCTACTACTTCATGCACATGACCAATACGTATGACATAATGGTTCATGAGTTGAACCGGGTCCCATTAGTATATTAGATGTGATATATGTGCATGGATGAGATCCACACGCGGGAGATATATGTCACAAATCTTATACTTAAAATAGCTTCACAACCAGTAATGAGATTGGGCATCTCATTTGATAAGGTTGCAGCACTTTGATCACTATGAGATAGTGTGATTTGTCTCAATCATCAGAATGTAAGATTCTGGATCAATGGTGCTGGTACATTGGATGTATTGAAGGACCATGAGATGCACCTTATGGTATTCCGTCTCAATAATAAGGTATGCTCTCATAATTCCCTTGCAATAGGCTCTCAATCCTGAGACATTGACGAACTCAAGTTTCTATCTATTCATTTGCTTTGAGTCACCAATGAGTGAGGCCGACTATAGGTTAACACCTCGGTGTCTTGGGTATATGGTAGTAGAACTGTGGGAACGTTGAATGATCAAGATGGAATCTATCTCTATTATCCCCTTGTGCCAATTAATGGATTTGTCATTAGTAAGTGCGCACCCATCTCAATTAAGAGTTAATTGGATGGTACTGATGATTACTGTGATTAATTGGGGCTCAAGGATAATAAGATGTGGAACTTAGATTGGAAGAGACGGATTTATTCCAATTGATCCACGGATATTGATAGAGGGGCCTACTTGTGGTAATTGGGAAGTTTAGGGTCTTCATTGTAATTTATTCCTAAGACTGGAGTGCAATTGCATTTATATAGTGGTGTTATTTGCAATTAACTGTGGGCCCGGATTGCACATGAGATGTGGGGTCGCGGTGTTCCAGTTGGAGCCAGCTTTCTAAGGAATCCCTAGTGGTCCCCACGCTAGCCCAAGATATTGGAAAACACTAATCCGACTTGGACTCTAGAAATAAGAGTTTGGAAAGGAGAAAGTTGCTAATTGTTTTGGAAGTAAGACTTCTATTTCAATTAGACAAGGGAGAGATTTGGAAGTCTATAAAATATCCTTGGACGTCCAAAAGAGTTCCTCGAACGCCCAAAACCCTTTCGTGCAAGAGTTGCGCGAGTTACTCTCCTCTCCTTTCTTCTAGTTCCTTGGAGTCTCGAGTTGGGATTTTCTCCTGAAGATTCCACCGTTCTTCTTGAGAAAAGAAATCCAATTCGGGGGTCATAGCGTGGAAGGCTAAGAGGTCTTGAAGAAGTCCATTAGAGCACTGCGGGTCTCCAAAGGTATGATCTACTTCTTGCATGTCGTAGGTTATTTTGGATGTTTAGTGCTGGTATAATTTTACTGTACATGGTCACGAGATTGAGGGTAACGCATCCTGGATTGGGTTTTGGTCTTATGGATAGTTGATCCCTGTGTCAAGTGGATCAAAAGTTTTGAAAATCTATCCACGAGACCCACCTACTTCCAACAGTTTTGCTCCTTTCAGAGGAAAATGAAATATTGGTCTTCAAGCAGCCTTTGACCTAACCTGGAAGACCCAGTTGACCCGCCCACACTAGCAACTCGTTTTTAATTATTTCTGCTTTTACTTTCAAATTTGTTTCTTTAGAAATAACACTTTTATTTACTTTTTCTAAGTCTAATTGTGACGTTGGGCCGCAATCCCTATTAAATTTCTATGAGGTATTAATTAATATTTAATTATATGTATTGTGTGTATTTAAGTTAAATAAGATGGTATATGTTTAGAGGATCTCATTAAGAGGGTTTTAAGTGAGTTTAGTGGTTTTGGACCTTAGGTTTTAGATTGACCCGTCTTTTCTACCGTCTTCACCCACTTGGAATTTTATTAGAACTCTCCAACCCTAACTCTATTTTTATAATTATCCAGATCACTATAGAAAAACCTATATTTACAGAACTAGAGATCTTCTTCATCTCAAAGTCTATTTTCTACAAAAAAAAAACCTCTTCCCTCGCCCAAAACCCACCGAAAAGGAAAGGAATTGTCGGCGTAGGAGCGTGGGATTTGATTTTTAGGGATCACCTTCCACACCTAACACCACTACTTGCTTATTCGAGGCAAGTATTAGATGTAACTTGATATAGTTTTGCTTGTTTTCGTTGATTTGATTTGTTCATGATCATGTAGATTTGTCCCTAGCCATTCACGTGTGATTAATAACCTAGATTTTAATTGAGAGATTAAAGAAAAAGGAAGATTTGGCGGCTATTGCAAGCGCAAGTAGCAGCCTGCTAGGCTAGGCTTGCTATCGAGCTAGTGGGCTGAGCAGTTTGGCCAAGTAGGCTTATTAGTTTTTTTTTTTTTTTTGGATTAGAATTTTTAATTAGGATTTAGGTTAGATTTAATTAGATATGATTATTATTTTAATTAAGTTCGACTATAATTTTAATTATGGTTTAATTAGGGTTTGATTTGAATTTTAAATAGGGTTTCTACTTGGGGTTTTTGTTTTGGGTTTTCATTTAGGGTTTTGTCTTAGGGTTTCATTTGAATTTTGGTTTTGGGTTTCCATTTCGGGTTTAGTGTTGGGTTTTAATTTCGGGTTTTGGGCTCACTTTTCTTCCTTTTGACATAAAACAATTGGGTGTTTTAATATACATCAAGATGATTAAGAACATGATTTTTTGCCTCCATTTGTTAATCATAATTGAACTTAGTTGGATTTGGATTTGACACAAATTTGAATACTTTTCCCCAAATTTGTAGAGCACATTAACTTTACATAATTGAACTTAATGGCTTGGATTTGGATGTGGGTTTTGATACTTTTTCCCGAATTTTGTTAAATATATTAACTTCATATAAATTGGTAAGACATTAATGTGAGGCCGTGTTTAGGCACGCGGTTCTCACCAATCATGGTTAATTACCCACACAAACCATGTGGACCTGTGCGGTGATAATTCGAGACATTTCTTTTGAAGCCCTTAAGTGAGTCTATGCACCGAAGTTAGCGAGATGTGTTGGGTTGTACTTCACCCATGGTTCTAGTGGAATTGTTGGGTAAGTGAACATATGTCTTTGGCCTTAAGTTGGGTTTGTGGCTTTTCCCTTACTTTCGTGTTTGCATGCATGTGTTTGTCGGATTATCTTAGATTAGTATGTACCTTGCATAATTGAGTTTGAGAGTGGCCTGACTTTAGGAAAAAACGATTTGAAACCACCGTAAAATAAGTTGAGTTATGATGAAAAATTAGTCTGCACTTGGTAGCCAACCCTCTCCCTAACTTAGGTTTATATGTTGAGTAAGTATCATGTATGTTGTTTATCTGTATTATTATTATGTCATGCGACTTTATATATATATACTTCTGGGGCAATTACAAAGTTGCAGTTCGTTTCTATTTTATACGGGTAAATGTCAACTTTGTTTTGTTCTTTTTTATTATTTGTACGGTGGACTCGCCATAACTCTACTAGAATCAACCAAATCGGAGGCTTGTTTCCATGTAAATATGATTACTGCTCATTTGTTTAGCATGTTTTAAAATGTCCATTTATTTTTATAATCTCCTACTATCATGATTGTGTTTAATTAATGATATTAATCCCTATTGATCTTGCTTACTATTTCAAATTATACCTATAGCTTGGCTTTGGCTTTATTCAGATGGTGCATAGGTACCAATACCTACTTTACCAAGGTGGAGGTGGAGGCGGAGGATCAAACGCTCCAACTGTTTGAGCTCGTTGTTGAACCGAGTGGTGTGCCAACGATGGCTACGGAGCCATTTAGACCAGTACATAAGTAATTTATTATTATGGAACACTTTAGCAGACTATTATTTATAATTAGATGTTATTCAGACTTTAGTAGAGCTTTATTCATAAATTGTTTTTAATTTTATTTGCAACTTGAACATCTAAGATTATTTTTGCTAAGCGTGCTTATATTTAAATAATTGAGATTATGATACCAATTGTTACAAACCGTTTCCACAGATGTGTTTTTATGACTCACTATGAGCTTATGATCTTGTCTGGGTCCACTATTATGGTTTATGTTATATCAAACACAAATAAAATTTTAAATTAGCCTTATTTTTCATGTTGACCTCAGATTGTATTTTGGGGGATGTGACACTAGTCAATCAATTTTATTCATCTCTCTTCTATTGTACCTTCCTCATTAATGTTTTTCATATTTTTCTCTTTAGGAAGTGTTTGGTTTACACTAATGATTTTGAATTAGAATGGAATGCAGGTTGAAATAGGTCTGAAATAGAATGAAATAGGAATAGTCATTTCATTCCAATGTTTGGATTTATCTTTGGAATGGTGGGCAGAATGAAATTCCTATTTCTATCCCCATGTTTAGTATGCATGAATCAAAGCATGAATGAAATAAAATATCCAATATTTTTATCAAAATATCCCTATTTCCCTATTCATTTTTTGGGTATATGACAGTTGTAGTAGTGGTAGTGATGGTGGTTGAGTGGTGGTGGTGTTGATGGCTTGGTGGCAATGGTGGTGTTGAGTGGGTGGTAGTGAGGGCAATGGGTGGTGGCAAGTGGATGGCAATGGCGGCTACGGCGGTAGTTGAGTGGTGGCGGTGGCAATGGGTGGGTGGGTGGCACTAGTAATGGGTGGAGGCATTTTATTTCAATTAAAGGAGTCTGTAATGGAATGGTCGTAACTCTACTAGAATCAACCAAAACGGAGGCTTGCTTCCATGTAAACATGATTACTGCTCATTTGTTTAGCATGTTTTAATATGTCTGTTTATTTTTATAATCTCCTACTATCATGATTGTGTTTAATTAACAATATTAATCCCTATTAATCTTGCTTACTATTTCAAATTATACTTATAGCTTGCCTTTGGCTTTATTTAGATGGTGCATAGGTACCGGTACCTACTTTACCACGGTGGAGGTGGACACGGAGGATCAAACGCTCTAACTATTTGAGCCAGTTGTTGAACCGAGTGGTGTGCCAACGATGGCTACGGAGCCATTTTGACCAGTACATGAGTAATTTACTATTATGGAACACTTTAGAAGACTATTATTTATAATTAGATGTTATTTAAACTTTAGTCGAGCTTTATTCATAAATTGTTTTTAATTTTATTTGCAACTTGAACATCCAAGAGTATTTTTGCTAAGCATGCTTATATTTAAATAATTGAGATTATGATATCAATTGTTACAAACCGTTTCCACAAATGTGTTTTTATGACTCACTACGAGCCTACAATCTTGTTTGGGTCCGTTATTATGGTACATGATATATCAAACATGAATAAAATTTTAAATTAGCCTTATTTTTCACATTGACCCCGGATTGTATTTTGGAGGGCGTGACACTAGTCAATCAATTTTATTCATCTCTCTTCTATTGTACCTTCTTCATTAATGGTTTTCATATTTTTCTCTTTAAGTACTGTTTGGTTCACATTAAGGATTTTGAATTGGAATGGAATGTAGGTTGAAATGGGTCTGGAATAGAATAAGATAAGAATAGTCATTCCATTCTAATGTTTGGATTTATCTTTGGAATGGTGGGCCAAATGAAATTCCTATTTCTATCCCCATGTTTGGTATGTATGAATCAAAGCATGAATGAAATAAAATATCCAATATTTTCTTCAAAATATCCCTATTTGCCTATTCTTTTTTTGGATATATGACAGTGGTAGTAGTGGTGGTTGACTGGTGGTGGTGTCGATGGGTTGGTGGCAATGGCGGTGTTGAGTGGGTGGTAGTGATGGCAAGTGGGTGGCAATGGCGGTAGTTGAGTGGTGGCAGTGGCAGTGGGTGGGTGAGTGGCACTAGTAATGGGTGGAGGCATTTTATCTCAATAAAAGAAGTTTGGAATGGAATGGTAATTAAACACCCCCCCCCCCCCTCCTTCAACCGGTCTCTATTGGAATGACCATTCCCTCAAGTAGGGGAATGGTGATTCCTTTTGAAATCAGTATTCCATCCATTTTGGATTGACCAAATGTAGGCATTGTCATTCCATTCCAGCCTCCATTCAAGCGAATCAAACACTATCTTAGTAATTTTCTTTATTTGTAAAGAATTGTAGTCAATAACAGAATATCTTTTACCAAAAGGAATTTTTGAATCTTTAAGTCTTTATCAGAAATCCACAAAGTAGATATTTTATTATTTATATCAACCAGTTTTTTATGGGTAGTGGGCCAAGAAGAAGCATATAGCAAAATGTCCTAGTATTTCACAACTAAAATTTATCAAAGTAATGATCCCTACATAAATAAATGAAGACTATGGGCAGGGGATGCCAAACTTACAGATCCCTCAACTCAACTGAGCCACTACTCTATTTCAACTGAGCTAAAATCACGAGGCAACATGAACTGTCAAACGACCCATCTCTGAACCTCTTCCAATGATGCCTCCTTTCATTGCCTTCTTGCCCACATCTGCCCCTCTCCTTGTCTTGGCTTTCTCTCCTTTCTTCACCATATGGCTATCTCCCCGCTGTTGCTGTACAGTAGCATTAATAGTACCTGTTTCTCTCTCTTTCTTCCCAGTTTCGGTCTTCTTACCAGCTTGTGAAGTCTGGTTTCTTATTTCCATCTCATCTATTTTATTGGACTGGTCGTTCGGAGTCTGAGAGCTGGCATTGGTTGCAATATTACACTTTGTGACATCCTCGACTGGCAGTTGGCAAGAGTGACCTGAGTGACGCTGATTCGCTGTCTTTGATGGTAACGAGGGCTTGCATTGTGCAGCAACTCTATTCCCTGGACTTGGAGATTTGCCATTCATTTTTGAAGATTTGGCATGATTAATGACAGCCTGCAAAGACAGTGTAGATTGGTACAAGGAGTCAACATTTTAGATTCTGTTGTGCTGGTGATTGCTAGAATATGGAAATGTAGTAACGTGTGTGAGAGCAGGAGCAGCCATTTGCAAGTAGCAAGCCAGCGCAATGTTTCAGCAAATAAAATCTGGATGAAGTATGCAATCAACTTATCATTTGCAACATTTCGTGGTTTTTAATTACACACCATAAGTAAAGCTATTTCATCCATTACTAATTTTGTTAGCATCGGTTAAAAACAACATAATTCCAGAGAATGTCTACATTCCAGGAGGGCCAAGCTGTTCTTTTAGCTGTACCCCAAGTTTGTGTTTCCACCTATGATGTTTCTAACAAGCACATGGATTGGGGATATGGCTTGACACGTACCAAAATTTAGGATAAAATAAGGATATGAGTATCATATTTATAACATGAGATTTCATATTTTACATAAAGCTTTCATATAAAGTAATCAGCCCTTTAGAATATTTCTACATTAATGATATATTTGTTGTTTACATTTCTTATAACATATATGGTTGAAAATGTTACACCATCAAGTAATCATCATGCAAAAATACCACCAATCTCTTTAGACCAAGGTGGTTTTGTTTTTATTTCTTATTTTTTATTTTTTTTAATGGACTTTATACCAAGGTTTTAAAAATTGGATTACTCATCCAAGTTGAACCACATCATACCCTAGAGGTCAAAAGCCTTAAAAAATTTTGAAAAATAAAAAAGAGAAATTTAAAAACTTAAAAATATGTCCTGTCAACTGTGAATATAGAAATTTAATACTCATCACAGCTTAGTTATCATAAATAAATTTAAGCATAGATACATGTTCATAATTTTTCTTCACTATATCAAATGAACAGTTCATCAGATCTTCAAATCATTAGATATTACACAACATATCATTTTAATCTTTTCAAATTAGTGCAGGTCCCAAAAGCCATCTAGAGCTTCTTCCAACCAAAAATTAAGGTGTGAACAGAATACCTTTTTCCCATCAGTGCTTTGCAACAAAGTACCATGATAAAAAGAAGGCATAGGTGTTGCTTTGAAGTTAAGGCTTCGGCGGAGCTGCTTTACCTCAGCTTCTGCTTCTTCCTGCATATGTATTTATTAAATCAACCAAACTCACTGTGAAGATTTATAACTTGTTTCAACAACATGGAATGGGTCATATAACTTTCAGAAAAGTTGGGATGACCAGATGTAAGCACCTATGCACCTCCTTTTATTTATGGGTAACTCTAGAACATCGCACACATAATCTATGCAAGTGTGGGTCCCATTTATGGGCCTTGAGTGCTCGCCTCGTGCAATGTCACCATTAAACCATTGTGGGAACAGGTTAGAAAGATTTGCATTTCACATTTCCATTGACACCTAAATGGTCTACGTAGAAGGCTCAAAGTTAAGAGTCCCCATTTATGGTTATCATAATCACTAGCGTGTACTCCTTCGCCTAATATTATGGATTTATGTGGGTTCCCACAGATGACATTTGGGCATGAGCATCAAAGAGAGACAGACTCCATCAAAATGCTTTGAGTGCCAGATTTTGATACTAGGACCTGTCAGCTAAACCTGTTTCATTCCTTTTACCCCCTACAACTACAGCAAGCATCAAGTACTATTTTCAATGTTGACAATGTCAAGCAGAAAGATAGAGCGACAATTCTCATTCAAAAAGAACACAAAGTAGCACAATAATACTATTTATCAAAATTCTTGATTTTGTTTAATATTTGGAGATAAGGCCAGTACCATTGTTCAAGATACTTAGATTGGATAAGTGACGTAGGGAATAAGGTATAAAGGGGCATGAAAAAATAATAATAATAACACTTTAATGACAGATAGGAAAAAAATCATCATTTTAGAAATGATATGTCTATGAGGTAAGATACACAGATACTATCGTGTGCTCACTGTAACAGTAGCATATTGTGTTGTATTAATGGTAGATACTGGATTGTAGTACTGCAATAAGTTCAGTCTCTTAATTCCTAGGAACTAGTCATGACTTTGAAATGCCAGATGGGTAACTAACATTTTCCATGTCCCATGTTCCATGAAATATGGTCAAATCCCTGCTCGCTTAATTATTTCCAAATCTGTATCCTTACCAAGGAATTATAAAAAAAAAAAAAACTGTGAATGACAAGATTACCCTACAAACCTATTAGCATGAATTACAAGATTACCCTACAAACCTGTGTTCTTGCTTGGATTTGGTTCATCTCAGCCTCTTTTGCATGCAGTTTTTCCTCCAATTTCATATAGAACTGAATCAGATAAGTCACACAAAAATTATTAAGCAGTTCAACAATTTAAGCAATTCAAATAAAAGTAACATATGCTTGCTCGCCTCTTTCCTCTTTTCAGCCCTCTCATCACTTCTGAAATTGAAGATGGCACCACCCAGCCTCTTGTCTGGCTTTCTTGAACTCATAACACGTTTAGGCCTGCATGATTAGCTTCTCATTCAAAAAGACAATGTAAAACTAGAAGCCTTACTTTGTTATTGTGAAGAAGGAATGCTGTGTTCCTATAGTCCCTAAGACTACTTTTATCATAGAGAGCACTCTTTTATATGTTCCTGTTAAACATTGTACCTTATGCAATCTTTTAGATAGAATTTTTTTTGTCCACGGGCAGTGAAAAGAGGAAAGTTCAGCAAAGCCAGCCTCTTCACATTACATACTGCAAAGAAGTGGGCTGCGGGGCCAAGATTTCTTAAAAGCATCGGTTGGAAATACCAAATAGTACCATCTATGTCAGTCTTAGGGATCATGGGAACAAGTGCTCCTTCTTCTTCACAGTTAGATGCTTATTAACCTGGTAGTAGATTCACATCCTTCAGATTGACCATTTTGATTGGTAGGTTGGAGGCTGGGACTGGCTTTCTTTAACTTCAGATCTTTACCACTGTAATATATACATAAACATATCCAATTCCAGTGAGCTAAATGAAGAGGTGTACAATAAGGGAACTTAGATACAAAAATAGCAGTTTGACTTTTAAACAGAGAAAGGATAAATACCTTGCATTTTCTTGATGTGATTTCTCTACATTTTCATAATCCTGCATAAGCATATCAATCACTAATCAAGAGAACAACAATGTTTTGCACCATAGTGACAGACGAGGGCAACACAAGTATTTATGGAAGACATGCTTGTTGCACTGTGTGAAACATTCTTTAATAAATTGGTACATGCAGACACATTATTATAATGAAGAAAAACAATGTGATTTTACTCAAAAATGATAGTTTAATTTTCTTTTAAATGTGTTCAACATACATGTAGACATGCCCTTGCACATTTACAAATCAATAATGTGTCTACAATTATCTTTATCTATTAATTTTAAGTACCACATCATGTAAAGAAAAATATTTACAATAATTTATCTTTTGATACCAAAAGCGATTTACAAGAACATGATGGTATTCCATGTTCGTTAAGACTGCTTCATGTGCATGTCTGTGTCTGAGCTACATAGTTTGGATAATTGAGCTTTTACCTGTGGTTTCAGGTCTTTCTGAAGAGAACATGGAATTGATGGAAACTTCAATGGTAGGCGTCTATCCATTTTAGTTCCCACTGAAATCTCCTTCTCTGTCTTTCTTGAAACTTTGTCAAAAGCCTTAACAGAAGAAAGAGAAGCCCTATCATTTGAAATCTTCCTGGAATTCTGAGCATTAGGAAGTTTTGTTTGCCCTTTGGTCTTGATAGTTTTTCGTTCTGTTGCAGATTTTACCTACAAATCAATATATCAAGGAGAATAAGCTTAAACATAATGTAAAGATATACTCTGAGAGAGGAGTGGGTCTTGACCTGAATGAGTTAGAAATAAGGGTAGATTTGGCTTGGGCCCTGATCAACAACAAGGTAGTGAGAAGATAATAAGGTGCTGCAACAAGTGGGCATGGTAGAAGAGAAGAAGTTGAAGAAGTGGGGGCATTCAGAGAGAAGCCACAGTAGAAAGGGCTCTTGTTGTTCGGTTGCAGAGAGGTGGGAGGATGCAGTGGTCATTGCGGGTGCATGGGTTGATGGATTCTCCGGGCCTGGTAAGATGATGCACATGATGGCCTGGGGCAAGGGTGAAAACCAGAAAATTTTCTTTGGAGGGGCCATTATGTAAAAAATAAATTTTGGAGGGGCCATGTGTGAGAAAACCTATAAAAATTCTAAATAAATATAAGGTTTTACAAAAATAAAAGGGGCTATCTACAATTTCTAGCAGAATCCATGGCCCCACTTTGGCAATGCAAGTTCTGCCTATGGCCTGGGGCAAGGTGTGGCCAATGGAGGGTGCTAATGATACTCCTAATGATAGTGATGATGAGGGGCTATATGATGTATGACATGGCATGGATAAAACAAACATGATAAAGAAAAGAACTTAAACAAGTTAAATGGAATATTGAAGTTACCTAACATAGTAACCTCTAAAGGAAAAAGAGGAAAGACCAGACCTTAAGAAGGAAAGCTCTTATCAAGGAGAGGGGAGAAATGAAATTATACATAGATGATTTTGGAGAGGGCAAGGTGATGTTCTATTTATAGGAAAGGAAGGGAATTAGTCCAAAAAGATTTTTAGTCCTAACCAAATTCAGCCAAAGAAGCTTAATTCGAATTGAATTCCATCCCCAAGTAGAGTTGGGATAAATCAATGCAATTAAAGAGGCTTAATCCAATAAAACTCCAATTTGAGTAAAACTCTAAGATTCTCAAACTCAAGTAATTTATGGGACCCACATAGGAACTGATTTATTAACCAAATTTAAATAGCATAAAATCATAAAAAAATAATAATATGTGGAATTAAAAAGATAAAAAGGAAAAAATCAGGTCATTACATCCTCCCTACCTTAGGGAATTTGGTCCTCCAAATTCGGCTCAACTGACACTTATGGTGAAAAGAGATGAGGGTACTTTTCCTTGACAATATATTCACGTTCCCAAGTTGCTTCCTTAGAGTTATGATACCTCCACAAAACCTTTATCATAGGAATAGTTCTTCTTTTCAATACTTTCTCGGCATGGTGAAGAATCTCAACAGGTTCTTCAATGAAAGACCAATCATCATGAATCTGAAGTGGTTCAAAGTAGATCACATGAGATTGGTCTGGATTATACTTCTTGAGCATAGAAACATGAAAAACATTATGTACATTTGCAAACTGAGGTGGTAAAGCAAGACGGTAGGTGACTTCCCTGATTCTTTCAAGTATTTCAAATGGTCCCACATACTAGGGATTAAATTTTCCTCTTTTACCGAATCTTACGACTCCTTTAGAGGGGGAAACTTTCAGAAAAACATGATCACCTTCTTAGAATTCTAGAGATCTCCGTCGCTTGTTTGCATAACTCTTTTTGTCTGTCCTCAGCAATTCGGAGTCTTTCTCGGATAGTTGACCTTCTATGTCATGTCTTTAACTTGATTAGGATCATACAATCTTTTCTCACTGACCTCATCCCAACATATCGAAAATCGGCAATTTCTTCCATATAAAGTCTCAAATTGTGCCATTTTGATGCTAGACTGATGACTATTATTATAGGCAAACTTGATCAAAGGTATGTACTTTTCCCAATCTCCTTTAAAATCTAAAACAAAGCCTCTCAGCATATCCTCCAAGATCTGATTTGTCTGCTCAGTTTCATGACTGTTTGCGGGTGAAATGCTATACTAAAATTCAATTTGGTTCCCAAAGCTTCTTGCATGCCTCTCCACAAGTTCATAGTGTATCTAGGGTCTTTGTTGGAAACAATCGAAGCCGGTACCCCATGCAATCTCACTATCTCATTCACATAAAGCCTCGCCATATAGTCAAACAAAGCTCCTATTTTGAACGGAAAGAAATGAGCTGATTTGGTAAGTCGGTCGACAATCACCCATATAACGTTTTTACTTGAACTAGTCCTTGGTAATCCAACAATAAAATCCATAGTCACGTTTTCCCATTTCCATTTAGGTATTGCTAGGGCTTGCAAATTTCCTCCGGATCTTTGATGTTCTGCTTTTATCTTTTGACAAGTTAAACATATAGAAACATTTTTAGCTATTTCCCTCTTCATATCTTTCCACCAATATCTAGCCTTCAAGTAATGATACATTTTGGTACTACCAAGGCGGACTGTATATTGAGTGTGGTGCGCTTCTTTTAAGATAATAGATTTAAACTCTAGAACATTTGGGGCAAATAATCTTCCTTTGAAATACAGCACACCATCATGAAGAGAAAAGTCGGGTCTTTCATCAATCCTTCTAATTAGCTTAGTCAATTCCGGATCATCCATTTGTTTGCCCTTTATTTGTTGAATCAGAGTTGGCTCGATTGTCATGTTTGCAAGACAAAGCTATAACATCTACATCCAGGTCCAGGTCCTTGAAGTCCTCAATCAACTGCCATTCCTAATACAACATACTTGCCACTAATCCTGAAGATTTTTTGCTTAAAGCATTGGCTACAACATTGGCTTTCCCCAGGTGATATAAAATTTCAAAATCATAGTCCTTGATGAATTCTAACCACCTTCTCTGTCTCATGTTTAACTCAGTTTGCGAAAACAAATATTTCAGGCTCTTATGATTAGTAAAGGCTTCAAATTTCACACCATATAGATAATGCCGCCAAAATTTTTGTGCAAAAACAATAGCTGCAAGCTCTAAGTCATGTGTGGCATACCCTCTCTCATAATTCTTCAATTGCCTAGATCCAGACGCAATAACCTTGCCATGCTACATTAAGACACATCCTAATCCTATATAGGATGCATCACTAAACACAACAAATCCTTTTAATATTCCTCATCCCACTCGAACCATTGGGATATTACCTTTCTCGGCCCATTGGGTTAGATGATATTAAATTAATTTTTTTGTGGGGGAGGGCCCACTACAGTAGTTGCTACTAGGCCCCTCACGCATTGCCCATTCATTGCACTACAGCATGGGCCTGGCGCACCCCTATCAAAGCTTAGTGAAACTTTCTATTTTTAGCCCTGCACTTATTAAAGCTCAGTTGTTAATTTTTGTCCCTGCTTTGGATGCTATACTGTACTGATTCTTGATTGGGAAGAGGAATAAAATGAAAATTGATGTGGGCCTTTTTTTGTTCTCTTTCTTTTAACTAACATATAAAGTAATAAACATTGCTTGATGAAGTCCTATCCTGACAAAGGGGCTCAAATTTAGATTGTTCTGGGACATATGTTCTCTTATCAATGAACATTACCGGATGAATGGACTGCTAACCATTATTAGAGCTGACAGTTTGAATGTTTTTATTGGACCAACCCAACCCCCCCACCCCCCCCCCCCCCCCCCCCCCCGCCCAAACAAAAAAAAAAGGAGGATCATTTGAGTGTTTTGTGGTTGGATCTTCTGCTTTGAGTGTTTTGTGGTTGGATCTTCCGTTTGCGCAGGCTAATTTCTAGGATTTCAAAGTGCTATCTTTCTATTAAAAGAGCTAGAAATGAAAAAATAGGGCATGAAATGATAAGTTGCCATCACACTAGTAAATTAAATCCTTTTTAAAAAAAATTAAGGGTCCCTTCAACTTTTCCACCTTTTTTGTACCCTAGCTAAGGGGGGTTGGGACACCTTTGAGCCCTTGGGGTGAGGGAAAGGGACCTCAGGTTAGGTAAGGTAGCTGTCAGGTGAGAGAAGAAGACCTTGGGTGGGGTAAAGAGCCCCACAGGTGAGAAAAGGTGGGCTACCCAGGGTTCATGAGAACCTTTTAAAAAATCAAATCTTATTGCCTGATAATAAAAAAAATTTATTTTCCATTACTCTAGTAAATTAAATCTTAAAAAAGAGAGAGGGTCTCCTCTACTTATAAACCTTTTAAAACTGTCTAGCTAATCCTAGCCTCCAAGCATTGAGGGAACATAGAAAGTGAACAGTTAGAGCTTTGTTTTAAGGTCAGTATAAAAATTTATAACATTATAAATTTTACATGATATCATTCTATTATTTATTGTGTAGGTATGTTTTAAGTATCTGGTATATGTTTTATTATATGATTCTTTTGTTTGCAACAATGATTAACTAAAGTTTTTCTCTTTTTAATTTATAATTGATGGTGGTGGACCTGAACCCAACCCACTTGTGCCCAGTCAGATCAACTAAACTATTAATTTAAGAACCTCAACCCAACCCACTTATGCCCAGTCAGATCAACTAAACTATTAATTTAAGAACCTCAAAATTCAATGATTTCTAACCAATCCACCAATGCCTCAAAGTTTAATGGTTTCTTAAGTTGCATTTTATAATTTAGCTTTGTATCAAATTTTAGGTACCGGAAAATATTACCTATTATAGGAACGGCGAGAGTCAGGTAATCAGCGGGGAAATTTTGTATATATCTAGATTGATGCATCACAATAAAGGATTGTACAAATAAATACGAGATTATACAGACAAAACATGGTGCTAGCCCAGTGTATATATATACCCACTATGTATTTATGTATGTACGTATGTACAAACTCATATAAATCATAGCCACCATCATTTTCTTACATATACAACAAGATTGGTTTGCTGAAGACCTATTGCCATATAAATGATTAGATCTTTGAGAGCCATGTGATTATGAGCCATGTTAAGTGGTCCACACCTCCCCAATAGCCATCCCACCATTCTTCCTTTCTGATTGCCAAAACACTAAAAACTCCTCCAAGCCCAAGTCCATAACCAAAGACCACAAACAAATAAAACAGTCTCTTCTCGTTTTCATCCTCCCCTTGATACACCTGACCCACATGGGCACCAGTTGGACCACTCAAATATCTCCTCACTAGGGGTGGCCCACACAGATGATCATTTCCAACGTAAGCTGAGTAGCTGACCCATCTATGCTCAATGTATCAAAGTGCACCACTGTTGGGATCTCCCCACTCAATTGTTATGAGAGAGATTCAAAACACAAAGGAAGTCCAACAAGGCCAATGTCTGTGGTATCATGCCTTCCATATGGTTGAAACTAAGATCCAAAGACTCCAATCCACTCATGTTGCCAATGCTCATTGGTATCTCACCTGAAAGATTGTTATGTGAGAGATTGAGCATGTAAAGGCCCTGCAACTGACCAATTTCCTTTGGGATCTCTCCTTCCAATAGGTTGTTGGAAAGATCGACTCCACTGTGGTATGAGAAGACGCATTCAACGTCCTGAACTAGTCCCTCCATCACAATTTCCAATCCCACGCCTTCATACATCAGTGAAATCATGTGGCCAAGCAAGCGTCTATCACTAGGCCGTGGAGTTAGCCTAGTGACACCACCGATTCTTTTGGGGATTTAACCAGAGAATTTGTTGTCCGATAAGTTGAGGATTTGGAGTTTTTGCAGGTGGGTTATCTCTCTTGGGATTGAATCATTGAAGTAGTTTGACTTCAACACAAGAATTTGAATATTTTGAAGCTTCCCAATGAAATTTGGAAGTCTCCCTTCAACCTGATTTCTTTTCAAGTGAAGGAACTCTAGCCCTCAAGGCATTGGATGAAATTTGGAAAAGAGCCTTCAAGACGGTTGTTGCTTACCAGTAAAGAGCTGAGGCTCTTTACATATTTGAGCTCATCAGGGAGGATTCCAGTGAGGTTGTTTGTCCCAAGGTTCAGAGAAATTAAAGATTAACAGTTTCCAATGCTTGAAGGAATTTCCCCGGACAAATGGTTGTTTGAAAGATCAATGCCCAATAGAAGAAAATTGTTCGGTCTGCATAGGGAGTGAGGAATTGGGCCACAGAGATGGTTTTCTTTGACGGAAATGTATCTAGCATGGGATAGTCCCTCTCCAATTAGAGCTGGAATTTCACCAGTGAACTTATTCCAAGAAAGATCAACAACTTCAGCAGTCTCAGGCAGAAGAGGACGATGCCCTTGAAGGCTGTTGTTTGATAAGATTACTGCTGTTATTAGGAAGTTGGAATGCATTTGAAGAGAAGGTGGGAGAATTCCCTCAAGATTGTTGCCTGAGAGATCCAAAAAAGAGATTGCAAAGTTTGAACAGCCAAGAAGGAATTGACCTTGTTAGGTTATTGCTACTCAGATCTAGGAAAGCAACAAAGGTCAGATTAGAAAGGAAAGCAGGGATTTCTCCCTGAATACCGCATGAGCCCAATTCCAACACCCATGGTTGAAAATCTGCAGGAAATGGTTTAGGATCTATCTTGATAGTTATCCCACATGAAGCTAAACCTATTGAAAAAGGCGAGGACTTCGGGAACAATGAAAACAGTGAAGAGATAGTTCCTTCCATTGAGTTATAGCTCAGATATAAATGTTTAAGATTAGCAATACAGCCAATGCAATCAAGCATTGTTCCGTTAAAACGATTATAACCCAAAGAAAGAAATTGAAGAGAAGAAATTTTACAAATTGATTCAGGTATCTGCCCTTCTAATTTGTTGCGGACGACTCTCAAGACCCTAAGATCTCTTAAACTAGATATGGAAAGTGGAAGGCTTCCTGTTAGGTAGTTTAGAGAGAGGTGTAGATACTGTAAACTGGAAAGGTACGTAAGCGAAGAGGGGATAGGTCTTTGAATTGAAAAACTTGATGCAAGAAGAGTAGTCAAAGAAGAGGCGTTTGAGATGGAAGGTGGAATTCGACTAACAGTGTAAGTGAATTGAATTGAAAGTGTATGCAAGTATGGCCATGGGAGTGCAAACCAGCATGAGAGATCGATGGTAAGATTCTCGTTAGCAGCTACATATAGTTCTTGAAGTTGAGGAAGGTAAGGAATGGACCCATGGAGATGCAACCCACTGAGGTCTAGATGTGTGATGGAAGTGAGATTAGCAAGCTGAATTGGGATAACAGAGGCAAAATAATTGAAATCTAGTGCCAGAGAAGAAAGACGTGTGAGATTGAGTAATTGATTTATTGGAATCATGCTGAATATTCCACAATTGGAGAGCTGAAGCTGCCTTAGATTGTAGAGAAATGATATGGGTTTTGCCCAGTTCCAATCAAGAGATGCCACTGATAGGTCTACACCATTAAATTGAAGCTTCCTCATATTTGTCAACCCACTTAACCAATTTAAATTCGAACAAGAGACCGAGACAGTGTGGATGTAGGAATTTGGGTATTTCATGGAGATGTCTAGGAGAGACAAGTTGTAGGTGAAGGATGAGAGATCCAAAATTGAAATAAAGCAAGAGAGATCCAGGGATTGTAGGAAGGAGAGGTTGGCCAGTTGCGTTGTGACAGAGCCAGAAAGCATAGAATTCGAGAGGTTGAGATAAGTGAGTCTTCTAAGATTTGTTAATTGAGGAGGTATTTTGGAATGTAGGAAATTGTTGAAGCTGAGATCAAGGTACCGAAGATGGCCAAGGGTGAAGAGAGACGGAGATAGCGTTCCATTAATGGCCATGGATTTGGTGTTGGAAAGAGAGACAAACCTTGAGTTGTAGCTGCGGGCAAGTATGTCTGGTTGGGGGTTTTGAAGATCAATGGAGACGACTTGTGAGGAATCTGAACAGTGAATTCCATACCAATTGCAGCAGTTTTGGCCTTGCCAAGAAGACAAGCGGGCTGAAGGGTCATCAACAAGGGACTTGAAACACAAGAGAAAAGCTCTTTCTTCTTCATGGCAGCCCTATATGTTGGAGCATTGAGAGGAGAGAACAAAAAGCAATAGGAGCAGGAGGTGAAGTTTCATGGCCTTGAACTGGTAGAGTATCTCTCTCGTGTTTGTATCGTTACTGTAGCTGGGAAGAAACAAATCTGTGAAGAATGCTGCCCTTTGTCTCTATACCCTTTGTCTCTTTTTTATAGATAGAAATACGTCAAGGGCTTTAATCCTAGAAGAATGTTCTCACACATCTACCATGAGAACTTTTTATGGAGCCCACTTGTGAGTCCCATTTGAGGATGAGAGAGGAGGGATGGAAAGATCTATGTGGAACTACCCTAAATATCATGTTTGGCATCAATCACATGTTCATAACACCTTCATCTGTGGCCAACAAATCCAATCCATTCGGCTTGGTACATAGTTGATCCAACGGTCCAGTAAATTTAGATTTGACCGAAACTCGGGGCGTATGACTATCAGGGGGTCCCTATGTATTGCTTGATTTGGATTGGGTGATAAATGAGCCTCACCTAGACTTCTTATAAAAAAGTGGTGGATAAACCAAAATGGAAAACAGTTTCAGTATGATTTAAATCAATAAACAACTTCAAAGGGGGAAGTGTTCTATAAGATTTCTATACAGAAACATGCGTAGATGGAAATTAACATGGAAAGAAAACATAGGAGATAATGAACTTCTAGTTCTATGCAAGACATTGAACATATTAAATGACAAAAAAACAAACTGCACGATTTTATAATTGGAGACAAAATAAGGTTGAGAAATCTCACATTCAAACAAGCTGTTTGTTGTTTCTTCATATCAGCGGAATGCTCAATCTCATCAATCGGACTTTCCAACAATAGCTCTGTCTTGTCATGTAAGCCATCATTTTCAGCTTCATTTGCAAGATTAAGTTGAACTTCTGGTTTTGAAACCCCAATTTGATCTGAAAGCTTTTCTTCCTCTTCTAGTTTTGAGCTTTCCACTTCATTCACAGGCTTTTGCTCCATTTCCAGTTTTGTATAAATACCAGCTAATGGTAGGGTACCATATCTAGATTGAGTTTTAAGTACTTCACCAGGATCGACCTGTTGAGTATCATCTGACAATGTGATAGCCTGAGCAACTACAAGTTTGTTCTGGAATTCACAAGGCAAACTTCCTTCTTCCTCTCTTTCAAACTCAATCACCTCATATTCATGTTCATCAGAACCAGTAGGCGACTCACCATAGTGCACATAACAGATTTCCTCGTTACCATGGTCCTCAAATTCTCCCATATAAATCATGTCATTAAGCATCACATTCTCAGTAGTTTGGTTTTCATTCCCATTCTGGCACTCAGATGAAGTTGCATGCAAAAGAGCCTTTCTCTTGAAATGGGCCTCAAAATAAGCTTTCTTTTCAGTTACTGAACCTGGCCTTGAATATTTCTTAACTTCCTCTAGATATCTGTTGTGAGGGAAGGATGATCTCCGTTGCCAATCCAATGATTCTTCTTCAAACCTACCAAATGATATGGAACCAGTAGGCAAACAGTCCGCCTGCCAATTGGAAAAATAGAGGGAATCATTAAGGAATAACCAGCCAACTATAACCGAAAGATGATGATATATAAACCATTTGTTTTGAACGGTAACTTTCATTAATGATGATAGAAAAAAAAAACTAGATAGCTTACAGTTAAGTCTTTGTATACTCATTCTCCATCAAATACTCTCTCTCTCTCTCTCTCTTCCCTTTTTTTCTGAATGGAATGTGTCTTTTTTTATTTGGATGGCAGACATTACACTCTTCTTCAATAAATCACCGCGTCCAGTGCGGCCGTATTTGTATATGAGTGTGGAAGCATGAGTGAGAGCCAAGTCTGCGCTTGTACCTTTTGTTTGATCAGTTCATCTGCAAGGGATTAGAACTTTTGTTCCTACTAAAACAAACATTTTGATTCAGACCCAAGGTCTGCCAGGCCAATGGGCCACGCCCAAAGGTTCCAGCAGAAGGCCACAAAAGGAGACATCCAAATCATGCATCGCACAACCTTTGTTCTATTTCCTACCAGTAACAGAATTTTAGGGATAATTATGAGAATAATTAGAAGTTTCCGTTTTCATTGAAAATTATTTTCCAAGCCTATACAAAGAGTGAGACAGGCTATCCTTCCCCACCCGCGTTGCGTCACATTCTTCTCATAACCAAAACATAGCAAATCATATTCCAAAACATCATCCTAGTCAGCTTCTTGAATCAGAACTTCCAAATCGAATCAACAAGTCTAAAAATGAATACAACGGTGAATCAATTATAGTACATGCACACCAAATCCTATGCAAGTTATAAAACTCAGATACCCAACTACACTTTCAGCAATTGAGATACTCATCACTAAGAACTTGCAACCAAACCTGAAAAATGATTGGATCTTCAATTTCTCCCGCCATAATACAGCAACCTAAAAGTAATCACCACATCCCCCAATCCTCTGCAGACATAAAAATGCACCCACATCAGTGCACATGAATCAACAGTAGAAGTCTTCAATTCAACAAATGACAGTTTAAGCACTTCCAAGTCGCACAATTCAGTGAAAACTCCTCATCCAGAATGTAAATCACTAATCATGAAATTGATTTCGCACAAATCAAGCAGAGATTACAGATTTCATGAATTTCACAACGGATTACACCAAACAACGAGGGAAGATTATACCTTTAAGCGATCTAAGCCGATCGGATCCGATCGACGCTTGCAAAGAATCCTAAAACCTCTGAAAAGCCTCGAATCCAGCGATTCCTGGAGAGGAACGGGAGATTCAGCGAGAAATCCACGCACAGTTCTCCAAATCCGCCGCAAGGGAGCCCGATCGAAAGCGCTTCACTTGATCCGTACGGATCGGACGGTTTCGAGAGCTTTTGATCATCGGAAAGATGGAATCGAGCGGTCAGGAATCGAAGTGGGAAGCAGTGGCAAAGTGAAAAAGTGGTGCTTGAAAAGCCTTCGTGTTTTTTTTATCGCTGTCTCTCGGCTTCTTTCCTTTGTCTTTACATGGAGACAAGATAACGGCGTTCTCGGCATGGAGTGCCGTTCCGTTACAGTGATGGGAAGTGTGCTTGGAGTTTTACAAATAACTACCTGAACGGTTTTGACAATTTTCAGATGCTGTTTCTTGTCCTTCTATTCATACAAATCATAATCAACTTTTGTTGATTAGGCAGGTCCCTTTGACCAAAGTCAAAGGTTGAATTTGGATCGATTGTTGAAATGTGGCCCTGCATTGTCATGGGAGAGGAAGAAATTATTTTAATTTTTCATGCAAACCACTCTGCCTGTATAACCAACCTTTTTTCTTTTATTATTGTGTTATTGTGTGTATAGCAGGTTTTCTTTATGGAAAAATAAATAAAGTAATTTGATTTTTTTCAATATAGAGGTTCTGGTTTCTTACGGGAAGGGTAGGAATGCAACACTAAATTCCAATTTTGTTATGGATATAAAAATGCTTTCGGGACCCATTGAATTGCATAGATTTGATAAATAGGAATTATTGTCAAATGAGTTCCAACAAAAGATTGTTAAAGAGGTAAAGATATAGACGAGGCTTTGACATTTCTAGAATTAGAGTTAATAAGGTGATGGTTGGGTATTCATTTCTTAGTGCTTATAATTTACTTTGTTATAAAGGAGAAATTATTTGATTGTCATCTTTTAACATTTGTATTTACTCTTCAATTTTAAACATTTTTAAATGAAACAATTTTAGAATTCCTTATGTTTTTTTTTAAATAGAATTGCTTGAAATTCAATTACATGGATTTAATCCCAAATCATGGATAGTTTTCTCTACCTTTTTTTCACTAAAAAATCAAAGTTAATTTTGCCATTTTTGATGCACTATGGTTAATTTTTGCACTTCAACTTACACAAGGCTAGCTTTACTATGAGGTAAAAAAGTCCTTGCTTTAAGCCCCCACAAAATAAGATCTCAAAAAGGTACCTACCATCCTTTTTTTTTCAATCCCAAGAAAAGTCCCCTAATAGTAACTGATAGCTTTTCAAATTTCAAAACAAGCAACTGCCATTCTTTTATTTCTCCTCAAAAAATAAAGCCACATATTTACATATTAAATTATCTTTTCACATTCCATAAAAGCAACTGTAATCCTTTTCTCTCCCCAAAAGTATATATGAGGCCTCATCTTTTCATATTAAAAAAAACTGTAATATTTTCACATTCTAAAAAATAATAGCTCTTTTTTCTATAATTATTTTCTAAATGCTGTGATTAAAGGTTGACAGTTTGATTTTGGTCACATATTATTCCACTTGTGGTTAATGAAAAAGTACCAAGCAAAGAGGAAAAATCTACATATGGTTTTTATTAATTTGGAAAAAGCTTATGATAGGGTACCGAGGAATTTAATTTGGTGGGTTTTAAAAAAAGGGAATGTCCCCAGAGGTTACATTGAAATTTTTAAGAATATATACGAAAGAGTAATAACCAATGTGAAAACCACATGTGGACAAACAGGTGGATTTCCAGTGACTATAGGTTTACATCAGGATCAACCTTAAGCCCTTATCTCTCTGCATTAATTATCGATGAGTTAACTATGCGTATTCAAGAAGAAGTACCATGGTGTATGTTGTTTGCAAATGATATAGTATTGGTGGATGAATCAAGAGATGGTATAAATGCAAAGCTTGAGAGATGGCGGGGGGGCATTAGAATCTAGAGCTTTTAAAATAAGTCGTACAAAGATAGAATAAATGAAATGCAACTTCAGTTGACATATACAAAGTGTTGAAACTACCGTCAAAATTGAAACCCATGAAATACCATATAGAGATTCTTTTCGGTACCTACGCTCGATAATTAGTAATGATGGGGAGATTGACGAAGATATGGAGTATATTATAAAAGCCGGATGGCTGAAGTGGAAACTAACTTCAAGAGTACTTTGTGACAGATGAATGCCAATGAATTTGAAGGGCAAATTTTACAGGACAGTAGTTAGACCAACTATGACATATGAAGCGAAATGTTGGCTAATTAAGAAGACGCATATTCATAAGATAGATGTAGCTGAAATGAGAATGCTTAGGTGGATGTATGGTAAAACTAGGAAAGATAAAATTAGAAATGAGCACTTTCAAAAACATTTAGGGTAACACTAATAGGGGATAAGATTAGATAAACCCGTTTAAGATAGTTTGGGCATGTTGAGCGTAGGCCAGTAATGGCACCGGTGAGAAAAAATTTGGTTGTACAGGTAGAAAGCCTATCAAGAGGTAGAGGCAGGCCGAAGAAAACATGGATAGAAGTCATTAATTCAGATTTGAAAAAGTTTCACTTATCGAAAGATTTAGCTCAAAATAGAACGGAATAGAGAAACATAATTTATGTAGCCGACCCCAACATGGTTGGAATAAATCTTTGATGATGATTATTATTATTCTACTTGTGGGTTATGAGCTAAGTTATATTCAGCAATGGATCATCGCTATATGATATTTATCAGTTGGTTTGATGGTGGGCTGGAGTTCAACTATTTATAAACTTATTTATGATTAATAATTTGTCAGTTGACCTAACAAACCTTCAACATAGTATAGTGTTTCATGGTTGTGCATCAAAATCTCAACCCAAATTCTAAATTAACAAGTTAGGTTTAGGTTGGATTGGCCGATGTTTGCAATTATTCTAGTTGACGGGTCAAATATCAAGAATGTATTTAATCCAAACCCATTACTTTTTATTTATTTTGTCATAAATGTCAATTCCAACATTAAATTATTAGTTTGGGTTCGCGATGGTTTGTGGGTCAGGTAAGGAATAATCATGTCTAATTACAATTAAATAATTTTTGCTCCGACACACAATTTTTTTTCCCTTGCATTCAGTCATCATATGACACAAAATACTAATGGTGATGAATAATGTTCACAAAGTGCTCACACTAAGTTTATATCTACTTAGCCTAAATATCAACTATAATTTTTTACTTAAATTATTATTAAAAAACTAAGCTGACATTGACAAGAAAACTAATTTTTTTGGTCCACCAATCTCAGCTGGGTATACATATATATTGTGAGGGTATCAAATTTTCCAAATATGGTTTCCCTTGACTAATATCTCCTTTTGTTTCATAACATATTCTAAATAAGATATTTATAATAATATTAAAATATAGAAAAGGTTTCATCTAGAATTTTTGCTTTAGGACTTGAATTGTCTTGAGCCGGCCCTAAATCTACACCTAGGTTTATCAAAATCACCAAATCATATCTTTAACTACTAATTATAGGGTTTATTTGTAAAGTGGTCTTATAATTGTCAAAAGTGTTGGTAGTCCAAGAGAGATATATATATATAACCTTTGGCTAGCACTCGAAATGTCAATTAGTGGATGAGATAATGAATTTAGGGACCCACATTTGGCAAACAATTATGAATTAATCATATGCTCCCACAGGTTGTTAAAATCTCATTTGTCTTGTTTTAATGAGATGAAATCATGAAAGTGATATATTAATATTGACAGGAAAGGCCCATCCAATTGAAGTTAATACCATGTCATTAATACAAACAAGCTTGTTAGATCAAATGACTTTCTTTGCCTAAATTTGTCAAACTTGATTAAAAAATTCAACCTCGGACTATTGGTAAAAACGGTGACTTGTAAAAATTATCGAAAAGTGGTCATTTGTAACTGTCAAAAAGTTTATAGTTACTTCCTTCAAGTCGACGGTTGACAAACGAGATGATGACTGTGGCCAGTGGGCCAGTGGGTACATTAGAACAGTCCTTTGTTGGTTAAGGTAAAGAATCTAGGGAGCTTTCTTGGAAAGATGGCCGTAGATCGATTGCTTGTCCCCACGTGTCAGTGATCGCACGTGCCTGATTTGGCATCAAAAGTTAACCTTTCACTTTTCGAAGATCTGCAGGCCAGCAATACGGAATATAAATTATACACCGAAGATTGGTGTATTAGCAATTTCTACTCCCCCAGAGGCCAGCAGTTGCTGGTGAATGTGATATATAAATATATAAATAGATATTCTGCTTACTTTTCTCCGTGGGAAAGAAGTAAACGTACCCACCAAGCGTTTAAGGGAGTTAATAGTTGTCTTATACACGAGGAGGACTCTAGATTTCTGGTGAATGTGCATTTGACGCTAGACTAGATCAACAACACGGTCATGTTCACCAATAATTACAAAATAATATTTAATAATTTATTAAAAAGCAGTTTAGATTATATAAAATCATCATCAAATACTTACCGACAATGATTTAGTGTAGATAGTGTTTTATTTTAAAAAGAGAATAAAAAAAAGATTATTATCATATCTTTTTTCTCAATTCAAGACTTTGTATAGTTGAACTGAGTTAAGAAAAAAATAGTAAAAAGAAATGGTATATGAGATTTGGAATAGAAATAAAGTTGGTGTGGAGGAGGAGAAGAAGACTTGAGTAATTACACACTCAAATTGGGGGAGATGAGTGGTTACATTTTGAAGTGGGGGGAGAAGGTGGGTAAGTTGTAGAGAATGATTATAACTCCTAGTAAAAAACAGAAGCTACAGTTAAAATTATCTTCAAACCTATAGCTTTAATATAGTATTACTAGCACAACAACCCGTGCTCAGCATGGTATGTCCATGTGTTGCATATTAAATATTTATACATTAATAGGATTATAAGTGGAGTACCACTTTTAATTGAGCAAGTTGCATAAAATGAAAGTAAAAAAAAAAAAAAAACTGGGCTTAAAGGGAGTAAGCAGAGATGAGGTGGAATGAGAGTTTATATTAAAAAAAAAGTATGAAGCAGAAAAGTGGAGAGTGGGTGGTTTATTGGACTAAAAGGAGTGAGCAGAGATGAGGTAGAATGAGAGATTTTATTAAAAAAAGAAAAAAGAATGAAGTAGGACAGTGGAGAGTGGTTGATTTATTGAGATAGATATATATTAGCAAGTAGTTATGGGGAGAGAATGTGAAACATTTTAATAAAAAAGGATAACTATCAGTCAAAATTACAATTGACAGTCAAAACTAAACCAAAACCCTTAGCTTTAATATATTATAGTGTGCACTCCTGTTGGAACATGCAAGTAGGAGAAAATTTTCTCGCATACTATAAAAGGCCTAGAGTCTAGACTAGATAGGTTGATTTGGTTTGATTCGGGGCATGTTTAGATTTGATTATCAATTTGATTTTATTTTCTATTAAAATGATAAAAAAATTTTCATTTCACCCACAAACTCAAAACAAAAAGACTATCATAACTTTTTGACTTGACTTTCATCATTTTCATCCGAAATTGATCGAAGTGACCTAATTATCCAAAACGTCTAAAATGTTTTGGAAAATATTCCGGACTTTAATTTTGAAGGTTGTTAACTTTAATGATAATGAAATTGTGTTTATACTTTATCATGGTAAGAATATAGTTAAATTTTATACTTGTATGTTAAATGTTGTTTTATCATATGAATTGAATACAAAAATTATATTTTACTTTTTATTCTTTATTTTTTTTATAGAATATATGTATATTTTTATTTATTTTCTAGAAATGCAACTCCCAAATATTTTGCCAAAATTTCAAATGGGCCCAACATCTTGTTTTGGAGGCCAAAATGAAATGGGATCCAAAATGAAATTAACAACTATTAGTGGGACCCATCATTAGATTTATCAATGAACAGGTGCGCCGACCTGATAAATGACCTATCCTAAGCTACTTAACTTTAGTGTGAGAAGGTTGAGCAAGGAGTGCGAGGCTGATTGTAAGATCCCTACCCAATGATTAGGGTTATCATGCCTAATTATTTGTATTTTTCCTTAATAACCGCTAAATTGATCTTTATCTGGGGTTTCTACACTAATTGGGTTGGTAAAGTAGGAAATCTACCATAAATGTGCTTAAGTAGATTAGATGGACCCCATATGTGATCATAGTCATGCACTATCTCATCATGTTGTCAACATGCATTCAACCACATGGGGACCTACTAAGCCTAAGTTATCTTTTAAAGAGAGACATGTGACCTATTTTGTAATACAACTAAGAGCTAGGACCTAGAAGCAAATTCTAAAGCAATCCTAGCTATATAAGTTCTCTTATCTAAAGAGAGTTCTCTCTTATTCCTCTTGTGTAAAACCTTAGCCTCCATTTTCCTTCAATGCTATCCCTTCCTCATCCAAGCGCAAGAGCGTGAGATCGTCAGAAAAGCCACCCACCTCCATTAAAGAGCTACCAACCTTCTTCTCCACCTTCTCTTCTAGCCATTAGTATTTGTTTAAGAGAAAAGAACCACCTTAAAGCTTACCAAGGGGAGAAAACAATCTTGTCTCTTCTCTACACGCTTCCAAGGTATAGAGCTTGATTTCTTCTTTAGATTTGTGTTAATCATTGAGTGAGAATCTCATTTCATAGCATTTGTGATCATTAATTGCGCCTTTTCTGATGTATACATATTTAGAACCTTAGAGTGAGTTAGAAATTGGGGATTCTTGTCATTTCAAACTTGGTTTAAAGCTAATCACCAGTTTAAGGCAAGTATAACGAACATTAGATTGTGTGCATGTTCATTTATTGATTATACAAATGATTTTTTTATTATTAATGCTTTTATAGCTCATAAATTGCATCTTATTAATGGAAATGGAATGAAATGAATGGGTTTTTAAATGGAATGGTGATTTTGGTGCAAAAACCATGAATGGAAGTGTTGGTATATTGAATTCAATGAAAAGAGGTCAATGTGGTGTAAATGAATGTTTCATAGAGGATTATTGCAATTAGAATCCATGAAAATGTGTGGATGAAGAGTGGAAATTGGAAAATTCCGACTACAGTTTTGCCATGTGCATTGGGCACGCTCGAGCACTCGTGGAGAAAAGTTTCAATTGAGCACAAAATGTTGCTTAGGTTTGAGTGCACCTCATGCGCATCCTTCTCTGTATTGCCCACTCGAGCGCGTGCTCAACCCCGCTTGAGTTCACAAGAATGAATAGCCTAATTCTTCTTTAAATGCTTTTAATTTTCCTTTCGGGTCGAAATATGGCTAGACCATTATTAACCAGATACCTGTAGTTTGTGATTGGCTTTTCTATGGGGACCAAGCAAAACCATTGACACTAAGAATGCCCCTAGGACCTCATAGAGTCCTCCTTATGGAAATCTTTCTTAATTAACACTAGACCAATGGTAAAAATGGATAACACGGAAAGCGTAGAGCTATTGCCCTTCCTTGTTAGATATGCCGGTTAGTCCCAAAGTTATGCCATCATATATGGGCATAATAAGCGTTTTGATGTCCGTCTTATATACAATGCAACACCAAGGGAATGGTAGTACATGATATCGGGAACTTATATTCATACTGGACTAGAAAGCGTGGGACACAAGCATTTTAGAATATGATTGGATTGTCATATATCATTGAATTTAATAAATTGGACATATGTGCATATTGTTATATTACCTTCACACTCCTATTCTATTATTATCAGTTACATTGATTTTCGCTTTCATTTGTCGTTATTGTTATTGTGTTTTGCCTATTGTTACTCACATGCTCACACGTTACTAACATAAGACATGTAAGTAAGTTTGGTAAGTAAGCAAGTTCATGCAAAATCTATTATTATTTCTTGATTTATTGGTCGGTACCACCAAGCTATATTAATTGATACGCCACTTCCCCTATTGCAGTAGTTATTGATTGATAGGAGTAAGTCGACGCTCCTCGAGATACTATTGTCACACCTTGATTCCTAATTGATACCGCCATATTGGTTGTTACTCTTCTTGTGAAGAAAATTGATTCCTACTCTTTTCAGAGAGAATAAGTGATGTGGTATGCCAACTAGCAAGTGTATTATATTATCTTGATTCCTCTACTCATGCTATTACATGCTAACTGAAAGTGCAATAACTAGATCTCACCAAGTCCTAAGGGGGGGGGGGGGGGTGAATAGGACTATTAAAAATTTCTTTTCAAGAATTAGGTTTTATTAGTGGGCAATCTGAAAGATTATTTAAAATTGAGAGTCCCCAAGAAGATTTAAGAGAGATATTCAGAGTTGTGAGTGTTTACAGTATGTAGAAATGCAACTAGAGTAACAAAGATGTAGCTTATAAAATATCATCAACTTAAGTGACAAGAATGCAAGGCAACATCCACACACAACAAACAATAAACACAGTGATTTACAGTGGTTCGGTCCTAGACCTACATCCACTCTCAAGAGCAATCTCTCTTGGTTCCACTAAATAAGAGGTACTTACATAACATACACCTCTCTTGCAACAGTTTTTGATTCGGTGGTTTGTCTTCCACCAACTAGGGTTTTTGATCAGGTGGTTGATTCTTGATCTAGTCCACCAACTACAATAATTTTTTGATGCGGTGGTTTGTCTTCCACCAAATACAGCAATGATAATTGAAATATTAAAGAACACCTAAACAAGGAATTATATACCTTGGTTTTGAGTGGTGCTCTTGATGCTTGAAAGACTACCTCCAAGCTTTGGCCTCTTGTTCTTGCTCCTTGGTGATGAAGAACTTCAGATGAGTGCTCAGCCAAGGGAAGAGGTTTTAAGAGGGTTTGGAAGGCTAAGGTATTCTCTCAGATTTAATGGAGCCTTTCCTAACTCACCAACTACTCTTCTTGTAATAATAATGGCACTTTTTGGTTTTGGAGAGTAGGTGGTTGTGAGAGCTTTGAAGATGATTTTAATGGAGGTGCAAAGGCTCAGCTATACTAGTGTTTTTCACAGTAATAAATTCAGTAGTTGGAGCAAGGGAGAGGTCCTTTTTAAATACAGATGAGCTCCAACGGATAGATCTACGGCTAAGAACAGAATGGTCTACGGCTTAGCCATAAGCTTTGACAACATCCAACGGCTAGTTTGACCAAATTCAACAAAAATTCCTTCTTACGGTTAAGCTTACGGCTTAGCCGTAAATCCTTATACGGCTTAGCCGTGAGCACCTTTCGGCCTACCCGTGGGTCAGCCGTAAGCTGAAATTTCCCAGAAACTGCTCTCTGGAGAGTGGCCCGTAAACTTTACGGCTTAGCCGTGAATTACATTACGGCTTAGCCGTGAAGGCCTTTCGGCTTGGCCGCAAGGTCAACCGTAGGCATTATATGGCCAAGTGCACTCTCTGGATTGTGGCCCGTAGATTTTACGGCTTAGCCGTGAAACACACTACGGCTTAGCCATAACATTTTTCGGTGCAGCCGTAGGGTCAGCCGTAGAACAAAAAGCTCCAAAATATACTCTCTGGAGAGTGAGCCGTAGGATCTACGGCTTAGCCGTGGTCCAAGCGGTAGAACAAAAACTGGGTGTTTAAAAACCCTAATTTCCTATTTTATTTCTATGGACACTAGGGGTCACAGTTACCTTATCCCTTGGCACTCACAGAGGATCTTCTTGAATGATCTTGAACTTCTTTGCTTAGTTTTCATTGATAGGTCTTTCTTGAATGGTCTTGAACTTGCTTGAACTTCTTTGAACTTGGCTTGATCTTCAATGAACTTCTGAGGTGAACTAGGTCGTTCTAGAACTGAACTACACTTTGCTCACGTAATTGACAACACACTCTTACAATGACACTAACAATCTCCCCCTTTGTCAATTTCGTGACAAAATTACATAATGTGAAGAAGATACAACATTTAAGCTCAGCAATTGAGATACAACAAGTATTACATTAGTGAATACACCTTAAGCACCCACATCTACATACACAACCCTTTGAAGCTCCCCCTTTGAAGATGCTTAACCTGCAAAAGGCTACAAACACAATCTACTAGAAAGGTGGGAGGTTTGAAAGCTCCCCCTAAAAACATGCATACAATTCTCCCCCTTTTTGGCACAATATTGACAAAGAGATAATGCATAAATAAGAACAGAAGTGCACACAAAGATAAGCAATTGCGAAGAAATGGCTATATTAGATTAGAAATTAGGAGCAGTACAACCATATCAAAAACAATACATCACCCATAAGAATAAAAGAGATAACAAACAAGACTAACAGGTGAAGTACAGCCACTGCCCAAAATACAAAAAGAAGACAATAATAGACATTAATCCGAAGGAGGAGAGGGGGAAGGAATCGCCACATCGTCTCTCCGGCAGCTCTTGGAGATCTTTGACAAGTATTGAAAGGATTTCTTCAAGAGCTTCTCCATCTTAGTTTGCCTTTGTTCGAGGGCGGCTAACTGAGCTTCAAACGAGGAAGAGGAAGAAGCCGGGGGAGGAACCGGAACCGGGGAAGCGGTAGAGGGTGCTGCAGGAAGAGATTCATCCGGTGAATCATCTTCGTCTCCAGAGTCATGAAGTCGGGGACCAGCTGCCTGTTGTTTGGAGAAGCGCATGTTCTGAATATTAATGGTGCCAAAGGTGGGGTGAGACTCAGGAGCTTCATCGGAAGGTAAACTGACCCCACACTGAGAGGCAAGGCGAGTCATGAGATATCCAAAGACGCATGCATTGGTGCCTCTGCCCGGGCACTGCCAAAACCTAATAATGGTAGCACAGATGAGGGATGGAAGACAGACTCGGACTCCCATGTGGACTGAGTAGAGGACATAACCATGAACGGGGTGAGGTCAGAGAAATTCCCCCTCCGAGGATAGATGTTACAGGTGAAGATAGCATGGAGGATCCGGTAATGAGGAAGCAGGGAGGCTGCAGGAAGGAACCCCTTGTCCTTCCATGGGATGGTGGCTCCACAGAGGGCGAAAGTGGCAGTTTGTTTCTGTTCTTCAAATAGAGAATTCGAGATGACCGAAGTGGAATCGGAGAGAGGCACACAAATAAGGGCTGAGATGATGGCAGGGGTGATGGTATTGGTGCCATCAGTGAACGCAAGGTCAAAGGACATGGATTCTAGCGATGCGTGTGTGATAGATGCATACATGGTACGCATAATCGAGGGGAAGCCAGGACTACCCCGCTTCAGAATATTTTCCCACCCAATGTGTGTGAGAAGGGTATGGACTCCGTATATCTCAACGGCGAGAATATTGACATCGCGTTCTACAGTAATGGGTCTGGAAAAGAAAGACCGATCACGAGTGGGTTCTCGTGGAACCAAAACTCGGGGAAAGGGTGGAGATGGCTGACGAGGCCGGGAGGAGCTACTGGAGGCACGAGGCCTCTTACCAGGAGGGTAAGCATTCTTGGTTCGTGGAGGCATGATGATAACCTGAGGGAAAGCCACACACCCACAAACAAGAGGAAAGAGCATAGTGGAGAAACGAGCACAGTAAATCGAATGAAACAGTGATGAAAAAGAAGAGAGAGAGAAAGGAGAACAATACGATGTGCGAAACAGGAGGACGCCGGAGGAGGAGGGCCGGAGAAGGAACATGCCGTAGGAGGAAGGCCGGAGAAGGAGGACGCCAAGAGAGGAAGGTCAGAGAGGGAAGACGCCGGAGGAGGAAGAAAGAGAAAGGAAGAAAAAGCAAAGACGGAGGCAGCGCGTTCGTGTAGAGGCAGAGGCCAAAAAAGATGAAGAGACGGAGTTAAGTAGGCCTCGACGCGCAGAACGAGGACGAAAATAGCACTTACGGCTTAGCCGTAGAGTATTTTACGGCTGAGCCGTAAACCCTTACGGTTGAGCCGTAGGGTAAATGGTTGCGCAATTACGGGTGAACCGTAAGGAGATTACGGCTTAGCCGTAAAGTGGTGTACGGCTTAGCCGTAGACCCTAGGCAAAACACAGGTTAATCCAAACAGCAAACACCAATTGATTTCCTCAAAATTTCAAATTTTAACACATCAAGAGGTTTAGTCAAGATGTCTGCAAGTTGTTTTTCAGTCTGAATATATTTGAGCTCAATGATTCCTTCTTCGACCAATTCTCTAATGAAATGATGTCAAATATCAATGTGTTTGGTGCGAGAGTGCTGGACCGGATTTTTAGAAATGTGTATGGCACTCGTGTTATCACAATACAAGCTCATTATTCCTTGTTTAATGCCATAGTCCATAAGCGTCTGTTTCATCCACAAGAGTTGAGAACAGCAGCTTCCGGCAGCTATGTATTCAGCCTCGGCAGTGGAGAGAGATATCGAATTTTGCTTTTTACTATGCCAAGCTACTAGACAATTTCCAACATAAAAACAGCCGCCACTTGTGGATTTTCTATCATCTAAGTTTCCTGTCCAATCAGCATCTGAGTATCCAGCAATGGAGGATGATGAGTCATGAAGATACCACAGACCATATTCAGTTGTATCTACAATGTACTTAATGATTCTTTTTACAGCAGTTAGATGGGATTCTTTTGGATCTGCTTGATATCGAGCACATGCTCCCACACTAAATGCTATGTCTGGCCTACTTGCAGTAAGGTATAACAGGCTACCGATTATACTTCTATATAGGCTAGAGTCAACCCCTTTACCATTTGCATCTTTAGTAAGTTTGATGGTTGTACTCATGGAAGTTTTGACATGTTTCCCAGTCATTAGACCAAATCGTTTTACCAGTTCTTTAGCATACTTGGATTGGGAAATAAAGATACCATCACATAATTGTTTGACTTGTAAACCTAAGAAAAATTCAATTCGCCAACCATACTCATTTCAAATTCAGATTGCATTATATTAGCGAACTGAGTAGTCAAGTCATTAGATGTGGAACCAAAGATGATATCATCTACATATATTTGCGCTATTAAAACTGACTTTCTTGTCTTTTGGATAAAAAGAGTTTTATCAACACTACCTCTTTGAAAATTATTGTCTAACAAGAATTTTGTCAACCTTTCATACCAAGCACGTGGTGCTTGCTTAAGACCATACAGAGCTTTCTTCAGTCTAAACACATAGTCAGGGAATTTTGAATCTATAAAACCTTTAGGTTGTTCAATATATACTTCCTCATTCAAAATTCCATTTAGAAAAGCACTCTTAACATCCATTTGAAACAATTTGAACTTTAAAAAACAAGCTATAGATAGTAAAATTCTAATTGATTCTAAACGAGCAACTGGAGCAAAGGTCTCATCGAAGTCAATACATTCAATTTGAGAATATCCCTGCGCTACCAACCTAGCTTTGTTCCTAACAATAATGCCATTTTCATCAAGTTTATTTTTGAAGATCCATTTAGTGCCTATCACATTTTTATCCTTTGGTCTTGGAACTAGGTACCAAACATCACTTCTTGTAAACTGATTCAATTCTTCTTGCATAGCTTTTATCCAATCATTGTCTGAAAAGGCTTCATCAACGCAGGTAGGTTCTAAAACAGAAGTAAAGCACAAATGACTCATAATGTTCTCCAATTGTTTCCTAGTTTTTACACCTGTTAGGGGGTCACCAATAATCTGATCTATAGGATGATCTTTTACATTCACCAAATTTTCAGTGGGAATAGGTACATCAGTTTTTATTGTGGATCGTGTGGGTTCAATCATTGAGGGCACTTCCACTTCATCAACATTATCAGACATTGTGGATTCATCATCTATAATGACATTTATTGACTCTTGGATGACTCCGGTTCTCATATTTAGAACACGATAGGCTCGACTCCGTGTTGAATAGCCTAAGAATATACCTTCATCACTTTTTGAGTCAAATTTACTCAGTTGTTCTCTATCCTTCAAGATGTAACATTTACTTCCAAAGACCTTAAAATATTTCACATTTGGTTTCTTCCCATGCCACAATTCATAAGCTGTCTGATTTGTACCAGTCCTCAGATAAACTCAGTTGATGATGTAGCAGCTGGTATTAACAGCTTCGGCCCACAAGTTTCTAGGAAGATTCTTACTATGAAGCATGACTGTGGCCATGTCTTGGAGAACTCTATTTTTTCTTTCAGCTACCCCATTTTGCTGTGGAGTTTTGGGTGCAGAGTATTCATGATGAATCCCATATTTCTCACAAAATTTATCAAATTGATCATTTTCAAATTCTCCACCATGATCACTTCTAATTCGGGCTACTGAAGTACCTTTTTCAGTCTGAATTTGTTTTACAATCCTTTTGAATTCTCCAAAGGCTTCAGATTTTTCTCTCAAGAATGCAACCCAAGTGAATCTAGAGAAATCATCTACCATAACAAGAAAGTACCTTTTCTTACCTCGACTCTCTCTTTTAGTTGGTCCAACCAAGTCCATATGAATAAGTTCTAGAGGTCGAGTAGTTTTCATAGCATTCACCATTTTATGGGCACTTCTAATTTGTTTTCCTTGAAGGCACTCTCCACAGATCATCTTTTCTTGACTACTGATCTTGGGCAGTCCTTCAACATATTTGTTTAGATGGGATAAGTCCCTGTAGTTTACATGCCCAAGTCTTTGATGCCACAACTTAGCTTTATCAATACTAGTTAGTAGGCAAGAAGCAGAGGATGAAGTATTTGTTTTTCCCACCACATAACAGTTATCGGTAGTTCTAAGACCTCTCAATATTATCTTTCCATTCCTTGAGATCTCACAACTATGACTACTAAAGTTTACGGCATAATCTTTATCACAGATTTGAGATATGCTAAGTAAATTATGTTTCAACCCATCAACGCACAAAACATTCTCAAAAGGTGGTAAGTTTGGAATATTTAAAGTTCCTTTCCCAATAATTTTCGCAGTACTGCCATCACCAAAAGTAACTGTGCCTCCATCGAATTCAATCATTTTAGACAAACAAGATTTATCACCAGTCATATGTTCACTATCCAGATACCATCTTGATTGTTCTGCAGCTTTAAAAGCTGTGTGGACCACTAGATTCTTGTTTTTAGGTATCCATTTAAGTGTACTAGTAGTGGGGATCACAGTTGATTTTTGGTGTTTCACTTGAAAGGTTTTATGTTGGGGAATAGGAATGTTTGCTCCATTCTTTTTGTATATTTCAAATTGTTTTCTTAACTTTTGGACTTCTTTTAACAAATTATTCATCTTTTGGTTTAAGGGGAACGTGTTTATTTGAGACTTCTGCTTTTTGTTTTCAGATTCCACTTTCTTAGTGGTGTTTTTCTCAATTTTTTGACTGATGTTATAATGAATTTTTCTTAACTTGCACTCCATTTTGAAATGACCTCTTTTTCCACAATAATGACAGAAGACATTTGATGAAACAGTATGAGTACTAGTAGATGCCTTATCCACAGTGTTTTGAACACTAGTATCTTCGTTCTTTAAAGCACTTTTGACAAAAACAGTTCCGGAACTTGGAGACTGATTAGCATTTTTGTCATATCCAAGACCGGTCATGTCTTTATAAGCTTTCCCAATTTTGAATAATCTAATGTATTTCTCATCATTTTGAGTAAATCTATACTCATACTTTTCTTTATACCGTTTCAGAATAGTCACTTCATTGTGAAGAGCATTATTTTCATCTTTTATTTTTAAAAGGGATTTTTCATTTTCTCTTAATTTGAGTACATTTTCTTTTTCTGTTGATAATTGGATTTTTACACTTTCGAGTTCTTTGATCAATTCTTCCTTTTCAGCATTAATACTATCAACCTTTTCCTTTAAATTCTTAATTTTGTTTTGTTGATTGCTTACAGTTTCAACGAGCCTACAGGTTCCCTCATAGAGTAGTTCATAGGAATCCGTGGTGTTGTCATTATCCTCATCATCTGAATTTTCATATTCACTCTCTGACTCACTGCCTGAGATTTCTTCATTTGATATTTTAATCATTTCCTCAAAAAGATTGAAGGTGGCAGTGGTAGCCATCAGAACTGTATATTTGTCTGATTCATTTTGATGTGATTCATCTAAGTCAGAATCTGATTTAGATGAATCGTCGCAAGTGGCTACAAGATTCTTCTTTTTGAATTTCCCTTTTTGAGGACAATCGGTGGATATGTGTCCAATTTTCTTACATCTGTAACACATAGGTTCCTTATGTTTACTTCTAGAGAGGGAACTTGACCGACCTTTGGATTTATCATTTGTGGTTTCATTTTTATACTCTTTCACCCTCTTTTTCTTAAATTGTTTCAAAAATCTTTTAGCCAAAAGGGCCACATCTTCATCCTCGCCATTACTAGTTATTCCTATGTCATCTTTAGAAGAAGATGTATTATAAGAGGCGATTAGAGCGATTGATTTCTTTTTGTCATTGTTAAATTTGAGTTCAAAGGTCTGAAGGGATCCCACTAAAGCTTCAATTTTCATTTGTTTCGAATCCTTGTGTTCTTCTATAGAGGTTACCTTAGGATGGAATCTTTCCAGAAGTGATCTCAAGATTTTACTACAAATTTTACCTTCCGGAAGAGTTTCCCCAAGAGCTCACATTTCATTTACAATTTTCATGAGCTTAGTATGGAAGTCAGTAAACATTTCATTTTCTTCCATGCGAATTTTTTCGAACTGACTCGTGAGCATCTGAAGTTTAGATCTTTTGACAACTGAGGTACCCTCATAAGTTACTTCAAGGATTCTCTATGCCTGTTTTGCATTAGTGGTTGTCATGATCTTTTTAAACTCTTCTTGATTCATGGCACACACTATAGCATTGTAAGCTCTAGCATTATTTTGTCAAAGATTTAGCTGAGCTTGAGACCATCTAGCTGGATCTAATGGTCTAGTGGTTGTGACACCATTTGTAGTCATATCTTTAGTGGGTTCCGTCCAGCCTTTCTCTATAGCCTCCCAAACAGCCCAGTCCATGGATTTTAAAAATGCTGTCATCCGGGCTTTCCAGAAGGCATAATTTGTTCCATCAAAGAAAGGTGGACGGGTGATAGAGCTTCCTTCAGGATTCATGGTGAATCTAGTAAAAGATGGATTTACTTCAGGTTATTACACCCTTAAGAAGTAACCCTCTCTGATACCAAGTGAAAGTGCAATAACTAGATCTCACCAAGTCCTAGAGGGGGAGGGGGGGTGAATAGGACTATTAAAAATTTCTTTTCAAGAATTAGGTTTTATTAGTGGGCAATCTGAAAGATTATTTAAAATTGAGAGTCCCCAAGAAGATTTAAGAGAGATATTCAGAGTTGTGAGTGTTTACAGTATGTAGAAATGCAACTAGAGTAACAAAGATGTAGCTTATAAAAGATCATCAACTCAAGTGACAAGAATGCAAGGCAACATCCACACACAACAAACAATAAACACAGTGATTTACAGTGGTTCGGTCCTAGACCTACATCCACTCTCAAGAGCAATCTCTCTTGGTTCCACTAAATAAGAGGTACTTACATAACATACACCTCTCTTGCAACAGTTTTTGATTCGGTGGTTTGTCTTCCACCAACTAGGGTTTTTGATCAGGTGGTTGATCCTTGATCTAGTCCACAACTACAATAATTTTTTGATGCGGTGGTTTGTCTTCCACCAAATACAACAATGATAATTGAAATATTAAAAAACACCTAAACAAGGAATTGTATACCTTAGTTTTGAGTGGTGCTCTTGCTGCTTGAAAGACTACCTCCAAGCTTTGGCCTCTTGTTCTTGCTCCTTAGTGATGAAGATCTTCAAATGAGTGCTCAGCCAAGGGAAGAGGTTTTAAGAGGGTTTGGAAGGCTAAGGTATTCTCTCAGATTTAATGGAGCCTTTCCTAACTCACCAACTACTCTTCTTGTAACAATAATGGCACTTTTTGGTTTTGGAGAGTAGGTGGTTGTGGGAGCTTTGAAGATGATTTTAATGGAGGTGCAAAGGCTCAGCTATACTAGTGTTTTTCACAGTAATAAATTCAGTAGTTGGAGCAACGGAGAGGTCCTCTTTAAATATAGATGAGCTCCAACGGATAGATCTACGGCTAAGAACAGAATGGTCTACGGCTTAGCCGTAAGCTCTGACAACATCCAACGGCTAGTTTGACCAGATTCAACAAAAATTCCTTCTTACGGTTAAGCTTACGGCTTAGCCGTAAATCCTTATACGGCTTAGCCGTGAGCACCTTTCGGCCTACCCGTGGGTCAGCCGTAAGCTGAAATTTCCCAGAAACTGCTCTCTGGAGAGTGGCCCGTAAACTTTACGGCTTAGCCGTGAATTATATTACGGCTTAGCCATGAAGGCCTTTCGGCTTGGCCGCAAGGTCAACCGTAAGCATTATATGGCCAAGTGCACTCTTTGGATTGTGGCCCGTAGATTTTACGGCTTAGCCGTGGAACACACTACGGCTTAGCCGTAACATTTTTCGGTGCAGCCGTAGGGTCAGCCGTAGAACAAAAAGCTCCAAAATATACTTTTTGGAGAGTGAGCCGTAGGATCTACGGCTTAGCCGTGGTCTAAGCGGTAGAACAAAAACTGGGTGTTTAAAAACCCTAATTTCCTATTTTATTTCTATGGACACTAGGGGTCACAGTTACCTTATCCCTTGGCACTCACAGAGGATCTTCTTGAATGATCTTGAACTTCTTTGCTTAGTCTTCATTGATAGGTCTTTCTTGAATGGTCTTGAACTTGCTTGAACTTCTTTGAATTTGGCTTGATCTTCAATGAACTTCCGAGGTGAACTAGGTCGTTCTAGAACCGAACTACACTTTGGTCACGTAATTGACAACACACTCTTACAATGACGCTAACACTAACATGCGTAGCTTACTGTTATTACTTTTTTTAAATTATCTTGTCTTAAATTTTATTGATATTGTATACCAGCCCAACCTTCGTTATTATTGTTAAACAAGGTGTTTGGCATGTATTCCGAGCATAAGACTGTTACTATTTCCTTGCTTTTGAGCCTGTTCAGGCAAATTATCATTAGATCGCATGGTTTCAACATTTAGTATGTATGTTTTAGAAAGATTTCAGTTTAAATGGATATCTACATGAATTGTTTAATTGGTGATTATTAATGCCTCTCTACTGTCCGGGGTTACATGGGAGTGTATGTTATATATGTCTTCCGCATTTATTGGAATATCATTCGTGATTAAGGATCTTCCTTGCGCGTGTGATTGGAAATTTTTTCTTTGTGGCAGTTCAAGTTATCAATTATCGTGGATTGCCACGGGATATGTGTGTGTGCGCGTTGGGCGTGCCTACCTAATCTCAGGCCCAAGGCATGACACTGATCAAGGCAAAAATGCAGGACCAAAAAAAAGGTTAGAGTTATAGCCATTAGACTTCGTGTTGGGGTATGGTCCGGTTGGTCTGTCCAGTCAAGTGAAAATCATCTATCAACTCTTTGAACACACCCATTCACACACGCACACATGCATGCAGTTGCTGGGCAATGAACAGTCCAACTGCTATTTGTGGTGGGATTGAAAAATAAAATATTTTTAAAATAATTGAACTCAAGGGTTATAGATCAAAGGGCTAGTAATTAGGATGATATAATAAGATTGATATTTCACATAACCCTAGGTCTAAGAGAGCTTATCGTTCTCCTCTCCCATGGTTAGCATGGCCCCAAGTGAGCCCCCGATGCTAGTTTGCACTAAAATAAATATATATTATTATTTTTTGTTTGAAGAGTGATTAAATTAGATTAATTTATGGCATCTTCCAAAGATATAAACCATTTACATTGCACTTCCGAAAAATCTTGCCGTGTGGAGCCCAGTTTCACTTCACCAGACTGACATTAGGATCTAATTGAGAAAAAAATGATTATAGCAATAAAAAATAATCATTTTCAATAATAAATCAATCTTGGCCACTTTTTTAGGGATCCAAACCTTCCATATAATGTGAGGCTGCTTTATTTGAAACTGTCTAAACTTTCACTTTGGGTGGGGTAATATCAATGGTTGAATTGAACAATCATGATTTGGATGCTCTCTAAAATGCTTCCGATTAAATGTTTAATATCTTAGATAACAAGGTATGGTTTATTGGCCATCATTCTAGAAAGGTTTTAGAGAATAAATGAAAAAATATTTGTTTGGCAGGCATTTTGTGAGAGGAAAAAATATAGAAAGATAAAGCGTGAAGGAAAATAGAGAGGAAGAGATTTTATAGATATACAAAAAGATAGAAAAAATTGTTTCAAAACTATTTTGAGTCATTTATTCTTAGACCACAGCATTCTCGAGGTGATGCCAAATAGGCCAATTCCTTCAAATTGTAGATAGTAATTTAAATATATGGTTTGAAACATGCATGAGGTGCCCTTTTTAAATATATGGTCTCAAACATGCATGAGGTGCCCTTCATCTGATAAAAGATATGAAATTTTAGAACTTATCATTATAATTGTTATGCTTCCTAGTGGGCCATCAAGCACTCCATGCGATTCCAAAAATGTCACAGCCCAAGCTTAACTCCTTTTTTTAAAGGACAAGTATAGGTTTGACTAAGAGCTTGTTTGGCATCTCTACTCATTTTCTCACAAACCCATCTAAAATAGAGCCACTAAAAAAAGAGCTAAACAAAGAAGAGGTTAAAATAAAAAAAATGTGTTTGGTAATGCATTGATCTATTTTAAATAGACTGTTTGGTATACCCTTTATTTCCTTATTTTTAGAGGGCTTGCCTCTTATTAAGAAGGGTAATTTATGTCATTATGTAAAACAAAACAAACACATATACATGTGTTCCCCGTTCCATATATTATTCAACAACACATGCAATATGGACCATAGAGATTATATTCAACATATCACTGAAGAACATATTCATTATCTATACACATATCCTCATATCAGAATAACATGTCATTTGGAAATTACAACTATTTACATCAAAGTATAGCCTATAAATTGTAAACAATTTAAAATTTATAAAATCACACACCATCATACAATTTCTTTATCATTCCATCATCATATATAATTACACACTATCACTTCAACAAATTGAAAATCATACCATCACACACCATTACTCCATAGAAATTCATCAACTACACCAATTAGCCACATAGATAATATAAAACATACAAAATTTTAAGATTTTACTTTCTAATAATAATCCATCAAGTCAACAAATTAATCACAACTAACTAAGTAGATAATCCTCATGCGCAAAGTTTAATGCAGCCATTATCACAACTCATTCATAAAATGTAGAATAACAAAATATGAAGAAACACATGCTTAAAAAGATTTATCTCACCAAATAGCATCTGCATTTGAATTCCTCTTGGCATCCATCTTTGTCCTATCTGTAATATCAAAAGTATAGGCTCCCATATCTTCTTGAGCATTACTATATTGCTTTACTTTGGCATTTTCACTAGAAAATTGTGAAAATAATTGATCTTCCATATGCTCTTTTCTAATGAAATTATGTATTGCCATTGTAACAATTACAATATTCCGTTGTACACGAAATGGGAAAGGAGTCATTCGCTTAAGGTTAGGAAATCGAGCTTTCAATACTACAAAGTTTCGCCCAATTACATTCCTTAACGATGAATGTAATCTATTAAAATATTCCTCTCTAGTACGAGGAATAGCAACACTTTAAAAATTTGGAAACGAGTATCAAACATTTCGAAATAGAGAAAGAAACCCACGCATGTTTGTATAACCAGCATCAACTAAGTAATATTTACCTAAAGAGAATTAAATAAAAATCATAAAAATTAACACTTGAATAAAATTTTGTATCATACATTTGATGAGATTAAAATCAGTCTAAATGTTTTTTTACCAGGTGGAGCATGTGGAAACTTTAGCCTTTCATTAGAGATTGTGTCTAGGAGAAATCGTTGATCATGAGTTGTACCTTCCTACCCACATACCACATAGGTAAAGAGCATGTCAAATGAGCATACTACCATTACTTATTTTATGCAATCTCTCTTTCTATATCTATAAGGGATTTGTTTCTCTGGTTGGATAATGGCATGCATAAGGGTTCCATCTAGAGCACCAATACAATCCCATAAAAAAATGTGAACATTAAAAAAATTTATAATATATAGAGTAAAGAAAACAAAGTTACCCATAATATGGAAAGAGAGTAATACCTTAAAATATGGCTCAAAACATGGATTCAAAAGGACTTTCTTTGGCACTATATCTAGTAGAGGCGGCTTTATTATGTCTTTGGCAAATAGTATCATTGCTTTCAATACCCGACAAAAGTGTCTATGAATAGTTTCCCTTGAGTATTGAAATCTATCTTGTATCACTCTGTTCATATGGTCATGTGCAATGAGCATCATAAATATAGCCAACTGCTCCTCCACAAGTACATATTTGCTGTCTTTTTAGGAATTTTTTTTATCTAATATATATATAAACACCGAAACACATGTTGTTCCATATGTAGTAATTGATGACAGATGATGGGGTTACCATTCAAAATAATTTGGACATGACCATATCCGATTAGGATTGAGTTCCTACATGGTTCCTTAATTAAGCATAGTTGCCGCTTTTTGTACAGCAATATGATAAGTAGTATTATTTTTTGAAGTAAAATTGGATCCATGTGCTCTGTATATATCAAACAAAATATAACTAACCATTCATTCATAGTGGATATGACAAATAAACATCAATTAAAATATCTCCAAAATGTTCATTTATATGACATAACATCAATGTCTCAACCCAAAATAATATCAAGCCATGGTTCCAAACAACAAAAGAGAGACACAACATTCATGTAACAAACTCAATCATCAACCTATCAACTAGATACCACTAACACCTCGATACGCATTCCCTCTCTCTTTTTCCATTTGAGATTTGAGTCAATTCATTCTACCTTTATTTGACCTAAGTCGCATCCAGATCATTCTTTTCTCCTTAACTTCAAAACAATTAAGAGCAGCTGCATACAATGGGCTACTATTAGTCAGTTGGGGCATGGCATGCAATAAGTTAATACATTCGCCATTGGTATCTCCTTTAGTTTGAACAAGATTAGCAGATAACTAATTTGATGCTTTCAATGATGCAACGAGCTCCATTATGCATGTGTCTATTGCATCATTACTCTTCATTGATTGCTTTTTAGAAGGCCTTGGTCTCTTTTGCCTAATATTTGCCATCAAGACATCTGTACCAACCTCATTAGCAATTGAGTCTTCTAGCATGGTGGACTGTGGGGTTCTAAGGTTTGGGGATGGAGTATCTTCATAATGATTCAAGTTAAGGAGATCTGAATCCATATCTATTGTAATATCTTCAGACTGACCATCTATTACCGGAGCCCATTTATCATCACCTCTAGCTGAAGTACCATCAAATAAAGCAGCCATCTCTTCAGGAAAAGGAAGGAGCTTGGACTTAAATACTTTGGCATCTTTGTGTGTCTACAATAAAGTTTAATAATAATAGTAAAAGGTTATCACTTGTTTTGTAAATGTTAAAAAAAAACTAGAAATTATATATACCTTTAGGTATTTGATCCATTTGTCTTGTTCCATCTCCACACAGCCTATATGAGGATTAAAGCCTATGCCAGTTTGACTTGTCAAGTGCAGCTAGACATTATATAGTTTTTTCATTTGATCCAATTGATTCTTTAGTTGCTTTTGGTTGAAATTGTGTCTTGTTCTAAGATTAAATTTTTCTATAATCACTTTCCATGCCTTTGAGTTAAACTGCACACTAGGGCGACCACCGAATTTAACTTGTTCTAAACAAACATCAATGAGGCATTTTCTCATACTATCAGACCAATGCGCACGATAAATGTCATATGTTTCTTTTGTCTTCCACTTATCCGACATTATAAATACATTTAACTACACAAAAAACAAAAGAAAAAGTAATGAAGAAGGGGGCCATTGAAAACATAAGAAATACCCCAACGGTAAAACATCAAACCATTAAAAACATCAACCTATCAACAAATGCACGTAATTCAATTTAATTAATACAAATAATTGCTCAAAAGGTCATAAAATCGATTAAATGGAGGGGCTCGGGCCTGGATTTTACGGCCCGTGTCAGAATTGGGCTGAGCTTGGGCCAATGTTTCAAAAGGCTGGTCGGGCCTGGATATGCCTCACCTGGCCTATGAACGCCCCTAAATATACAAAAATGGGAATGGGAATCCCAAGAAAAAGGATGGGTAGATTCCTAATATGTAATCAGGTCTTACATTGACTAACTAATCCACTGGCTATAATTATTCTCCCACAAAAGTCCCACATTAGCCAAGAAATCGAAAGTCCCACTTTAGCCCGTAAATCCCCTTCAGAAGCTTCTCTTACGACATGGAAACATGCAATTACAACACCACTCACATCTCTGTCTCCTTAAAATATAAAAACCCTCCACTAAGACATCATTACCTTGCAACTTGTTAATGCCCTGCAAGATGACATTTCTTGAATCACCCTCCAATATCACCACTGATTTAAGATAGATAAGCAATTCAAAATCCTCCCAAATTTGCCATGATCATGGCCTCAGTCAATCCCCAATACCAGCTGCATCAAAAAAGGTCATCACAATGTCTCTATATGCAATTTTTATAACCCTTCCCAAACGAGATGGTCCCATATTACCTTTTTAGCTTTCATCATTCAGTTTGTATCCCCTACGGCTGGAGCGATCTTACTCTAAGTAGTGGGCTGGCAGGAATAGGAGGAATCACTATTCATTACCTCGTGTCACTTCCATCATTCTTGATCAAGCAGCATGAGGTAAGAAAGAGCTATTTCTCCTGTCGCCTGATCAATATTGAATTTCAGCCATTCCTCTGGCAATTTCCATCTGACCTCTACATCTATTCTTGTTCTCCCCACTAGCATTGAAGCTTCCTAGTTTGCCAAGATTTCATCTTTTTGGATGAAATCTAGACCATACCCAACCTAACATATTTTGTGCTCTAACAGAGAGTACGATCCTATTTGGCTTAAAAAGAGAAAGGGCCTATTATCTGAAAACAAATATGTACATTGTGGAAATGGACATAATGAAATCATGTTAGGTAGTTTATTTGATCTACCCATTTTAGATTGTATTTTGCAATCACCAAATCACATGTGACATTATGCTTCATTTGAAACAAAATTAGCAAAATGCTTGATTTGAGCTAAGTAGGTGCAGTCCCTGCTTGAACTCAATTGGGAACAAGAGCAAATAGAGAAAAGGGAAAATGAAAGAAATTTAGGGTTTTGAGAAGAAGAGATTACCCCCAATCATTTGAACCCTTTCCATCCATAAACCTCAAAAGCACAGTCCCAAACCCACACAAAATAAAACTCCTAGAAATTCCAAACCCTAGGACTCCTTCCATCCTTAAGAGCCCTAATCGAAATCCATCGCAGAACCTTTGTGCTCTATCATTGAAAGAAAAAATAAAGAGAAAGAGAGAGATCAAGAGGAAGCATACCTCCTATGACGTTTTCCTTTCTTTTTTCTTTGTTGTTTCGAGTTTCTATTTCTCTCTATTCTCCAAACGAAGCAAGAGTTCCTACTCCTCTCTATTCTCCAAACGAAACAAGAGGGAAAAAGGTTGAAATGTGAGGTTTGATCAAAGGACAATCGGTGCCAATAAAATAACGTCTAAGGGTAGTTTGGTCATAAAAATTACCTTTGCTTCTATATTTTTAAGACCCAAAACGTCTATTTCTCAGCTGTTGGATATGGGAGTATTTGATTTTTAGAGGATTTGCCTCTAAATGTCTAAATTGGGTAGACGGAAAAATTCTGTACCAAACAGTCTAATTTTTCAAACCTTTATCCGCTTTAGAAATTTAGAGTAGACGCTCAAAATAGAGATGCCAAACAGGGGCTAAGAAAGGAAAACCTCTCTACTATTACAACAACATAACCTTTCTCTACCACTATTATAATTTTGGAACATTGTGGATGACTATGTAGTATTAAATTGGTTCTAGCTGATGGGTTCATGCCTTCAAAATCTGTGAACTGAAGTTGAGCATAATTGTGGATCACTGTTGACCCATGGACCCCATCCATCACGACGGGAAAATGCTGCCAAAAAATGTTCCAAGACAAAAAAAGCTCGTCAATTGACCGACATGGGCTTTTTTAAAAGTCAGAGATGGAGCCAGAAGAGGGAAAATGGGCTGCACATGTGTTACAATGGCTACCACATTATTAAATCTCATCTATTGATAAACAATGGATGGATAGGCAACACCAAACAAGCAAATGAATTTCTTGAAATTGCACCTCTCGCATGGGCTAAAGGGAGCAACATACTGTTGATATACTAACTAGGGGCAGGGCCACGTGGGTTGCATGTGTGCACATAACCCGTTGTGTGGAGTAGTTATAATGTGGCTTTAAGTAATTGCAGAATATGTTTTATAATGTGAGGAGTTTTATTTGATATGTTTATTGTAAATAAAGTTTAGATGTCTTAGAAGAAGATTATGAAGCTCTTGATGTCTTAAATGAATATTAGGAAGGATGAGGATGTGTGAACTCCTTGGTGATAGTAGAGGGCCGGTTCCAATATTTACTCTTTTTTTTTTTTTTTCTACCAATATCTACTTTTACACTGCTCTGGTGAATGTATTTGTCAGGGTCAAAGTATATGACAAGACAAGATTATATGTTCTTTTTCATGTAGAGGAGAACATGAATCACTGTTAGGGCCATATAGAATTTATTTATCTACATAGTAAGATAGACATAAAAACTTCTACATGTTAAATACACCTCCGCAAGCATTATTACAACAATCTACTCTCCATTCTTGCATCCCAATTTGAATAAGCTAAACAAAATCTATTAAATTATATGATAATCACATGAGACCAACAACCCTTTTAATGGTCTAGCTTAGTGGTTTTTACGGCATGAGTTAGGTACCCATTTTTATTTATGCATGATTATGGGCCTTTCATTTTGCCTACCAACTTTCATATTTTGTCTAAGCTTATTCAAAGTTGTTTAACCCCTCATTTTGATGAAATTTGGTCTCCAAAAGTCAAAATCAATTAATTTTGAAATTTTGATCAAAATTCCAAGTTCTCCAACACGTCATATGTAGCTGATTAAAAAGATAATTTAATTTCATACAATTTTGCCTTTTTTAGCGAGTTGATCTGAGCCCTAGATTTCAAAATAGAGCCCCAATAAGGCTTTTAAGTAGTGGACCTACTTTAAGCTATCACATAAGACCACCCACCTAATAAATGTACTTGTAATGTGAATGGCGGTGCTCTGAGACAAATTCTAAAGGAAGAACATGCACTTTAATATTTTTTTAGTAATAACTGCATAATCTTATTTATTATTACACCAAAAAGCTGTGAGCCAAGTTCAAAGCAATGATGGGCATGAAATTCCAAATCAACCCCTAGATCAACCCAGACCATCCAATTGAGATTCCAAATTAGTCCCTAGACCAATCTATACTATGTACAAAGCTAAAGGGCAGAACAGTTTGAAATTGGCAAAATGACCATCCAAAAAAATAAATAGTAACTGCAACTCATTCTTTTTATATTTTGTATAGATCTAGCTCCTGGGGTCAGTAAGGATTGTCCTTTTAGGATTTGATAGAGCTGATGTACGAAGAATTTTTAAATACTCCAAGTGCTCTCTCCCAGGTGGAATTCTTAAATCTTTATTTGGGATATAGAACCTGCAAATGCCAAAGAAATTCCAAATTCCAAATGTTATTTGGAACTTTTCAGGTTTTTTTTTTTTTTTTTGGGTATGTCAACTATTCGGGGAGCTAGAACACCTAAAGACTCAAACATTAGAGGGAGACAACTTATACATGTGAGGAGCAATGAAACGCACACATGATAGGAGAGGTAAACTAGCATATGCAAGGAGAGCGGAGAGGCCGAGGATGAACCCTTGACGTCCTAGTGAGAACAAGCATGGCTTATCACTCAGGCAAGACATTGTTTTTACCTATAGCTAGGGTGGACCCAAGTGTAGCGTAACTCTAAAAAACCCTTAAAATTTTGATTTTTTTAAAATTTATTCACTTTAATTTATTGCCTGCACCACTCAAATAGAAATCTTAGGCCCTCCATTGCCTCCAGTAGAAATAGGCATGTCTTACCACATAAACATTTTAGGTAGTTGGAATTTAAAACTCTAGCAGAGAAATGGTGCATAAGGAAGTTCCAGATGACGGCCAATCGGCCATCACGTTATTATCGGTAAATTTCAGACAAGATGCTCCTGTAAAGCATAATAGTAATTTGCGATTGAAAGGGGGGCTTTATTAGATGCATGCCTTCGGCTGCATAGAACTGGAGCTCAAATGGACTGCCTCACTCACATGTGGATGTTCTTGAATGTATGGCAACCAAGGGAGGTAGAAAGATGATATATGTGGATGTAGATTAAGGGTATATACAATATCAACTTAAAGAAATGATCCTGGACACCCATTTCAAGTCCTCAAAGTATTAAGTAGTATAGAAATAAATTAGACAATAATGGCTAATGTGATGTCAAATTGGGTTTAATGCCAACACAAAGTGGGCATGGGTGGATGGTTTGGAAAGACTGCATTAATCCTAGGTGGGCCTACTATATTTAACAAAAAAAAGTTAGCTACTAAATAAATGGAAGTTATCCCAACAAAAGAGAGTAGTTATGGTGGGAAGGATGGAGGTGTAGTCACTACCAAACATGGAAAAGATGCTTGTCTAGTGTCTACCCAACAATTGACCTATCTACACCCTGGATTAGTGTATACATCATTTGTACTATATAATCCTACGGTAAATTGTTTAAGGTCAGGGCTAAACACACCTCTTTCTCCTCCACCAAGCATCAGTTCTCTCATATCATGTTATCATAGCTCCATAAGATCATTAAATAGAATGATTTGTAGAAGATAACTTATGCATAAAGTACTTCCAATTGTTACCTCTACATCAAAAACCAAGGGCTGTATTTTACCTTATAAAATGATGAATAATGGTAGAGATGATATGAGAGAGAGAGAGAGAGAGAGAGAGAGAGAGAGAGAGAGAGAGAGAGAGAGAATTTAATGTCATGTGTCCATGGCCTTAAGTCCTTATCATTCACACGTTCTTGACTGGGTTTTACAGATTGGGCCATCTCACTACTGAGACTCTATGTGGAACTTCTGATTACTGTCGATAATGCAGAGAGTTAACCCCTATGTAAATCTTGGCTCCATCAATTTGGAATGATATTGCCACATTGGGTTCATGAAACTATTTTGGTTAGCATGCGTTGGTGATGTAATGTAGGGATGAAAAAGGGTATCTAAATTGCCACAAACTAGGGAGACTAATTGAGAAAATCGGATATGGATCTAATAGTTGAACTTATATTTAATTTGGGTCCGAGGGTAGGATCCATATCTGAGGACCTGAATATCCAATTCGATGATCACATATTGTATGAATGGAAATAAAAAGATCGTTTGCCTACTTTGCATTGAATTACTAGGATTTTAAGAGATGAAGAATGTAGCGTCCAAGGTAGAAATGAAAATGGGTCAATCACTTTATTTGAATTTGATTTACAAGGGTAATTGGTAGGAAATATTTCATATCAAAGGGAATCTAATTTGGGGCAGGGGAGGAACCAGGATATAGGCCTTGTGCCATTGATATGGATAAGAATAAGGGTCAAGCCAAAATTAACGTAACTGTCAGCTGCAATCCTACATTACTGGGCGGGTTCCACTGGGTTGGAAGGCCGGGCCTTCTAGCAATCATGGAAAGATTTGATTTAGTTATTTTGGGAAAAGTCATTGATTTGGGTTCTATTAGTTATTGAAGAAAATTAATTACAAATCTTGATGAAAGACAACATAGAGGGCCCATCAATATTCCTTCAACAAGTATTTGATCGTCCTTTTCATGTGGGCGAATCTAGAGGTGAGCCGTGACCTAATTGCTCAGATTACGTTTATCTAGTGTGTGAAATATGGGACCATAAATATTCTGCTAGTTCAGGCCAAGAAGAATATCCCCTTCATTGGATTCGGACATGTTTGGCTTTAGAGAGTCACATGTGCCACTTCCTGTGGTTTTGTTGCATGCAAGTAAAATCATGTCAAGGAGAAATTATGAAAGGACCTTGATGTGGGGTCCTGCTGCCTTCTCCCTCCCAAGTGATCAATCCAGTCCATTCACACTCACTTTTCCAGACAAGTCCCACTTTGACACTTATATGAATTTCTTGGGCCTCAAAACTAATTATGAAAGATATAACCCACCATAAGCCTTAAAAAAGTACTTATCATGATTAGATGCTTTCTATTTTTATTTAAGTAAATAGATGTTAGCAGAGAACTTTCCCAACCCAGCCCCTCTATGCTTTTTTCATGCTTCTAAATGGGCCCCATAGCATGTACCATTCAAAGCTTGGTAAAATCCTTGCCATTCCCCCTAATAAGAATGTCCATGAGAAATTTTAGGTACCTAATGCTTCACCAATTTTTACCCAGGCTTCTTTCAATCAATTAGGGAGCATTTGTGCAGGTGTGTAAAATGGGCTGTGTCGGCAAATGATCAGCTTAACTGGGGCCAGCTCAACATGGCCCATGGCACGACTTATGTCGTGCTGTGCCTCCCACCGGTTGGCCCACATGCACCTCCTAATCTTTTTATATAATTTTAATGAGTTTTTACAGACTTTTAGAGTTTTTAACTTAAAATAAAGTTGAAACTATTAGAATAAATCCACAGATATTAATGTTAATTTACAAAAATTTTAAATCTTATATGTAATATATAAATAATAATTATTATTATTTAATATAAATGTTGGGCCTACGAGCTCGGGTACCCTGGACTGGACCAGCTTCTGTGTTGTGTTGTGCCAGGCTCGTATGGTCAACCCCGGCAATGGGCCATGCCGGCCCACAGCACTGCAATCTCCGTGCTGGTTTGGCCCGCCATTTGTAAACGTGCTAGACAGTCATGGTCCGATTATATTACAGTAGCCAGAAATTAATGAAGGTTCAACACACTGGGAACAACCAATTGCTGTGGTTAAACTTGATATGAGCAAAGCATATGACACCTTAAATTGAAGCTTGTCTGCTTCATTCTATGTATGTACCAATGGTTATGGTGCAGGTTTAAATGAGACCAGCTCCTATTAGAAGCAGTTTTGGTAGTGCTTTGGTTGGGCATCGGATGGATGTGGTTCAGTCGATGCAGCACATATGACACCCCTACTTTACATTGGACTCCACCCCTTCTCGGGAGATTTGAAAGTTAATATTAACGGATCCTTTCATCAAAGCCAAAATATTTCAGCTATAGGCGGCCTTATCATGATCACGATTGGACACTGTTACTAGCTTTTCTGCATGTATCAGGCGCAGTTGAAGCTGAGTTACTCGCACTCATTATTGAAGGGGATTGTTTCACATGACATCTGATCAGAACATGAATGCAACTCCAGAAACTACTGCAAAAACTTCCACAGTGGGTGGCATATTTATGTCGACTCGGCAAACTCAGCAGCACATATACTGGCCCAGATATATCTCACAAGTCACAATGCCAACACTAAACAGTTTCCATGCATCACTATTGCTGTCTGATGTTGTTAATAGTTAGTAGAAGTTTGTAGTTTAAGTACTCTGTACTCTCCTTCTTAATACAATCGTATCATGTTTAGCTGAAAAAAAAAATTACGAGGCAGAGAACTGTTGTAAAAAATGCAGCTAGGCCTGGCTCCAAGAAAATACAAACGGTGAAAGTTCATTTAATTGTTCCACATATATGGCTTTGGTCAATAATTTGACACTTGAAAACATTCATCTAGTGGACTACTTTGACACTTGAAAACATTCATCTAGTGGGCCCAGAATGGAGGTTGGTGATCTTAAGCATTCAATCACAGAGCTTAATTTGGTTATTGAGAACAATAGCCATTTGAAGTGATGTTGGGGTCCTGTACATCGTCGAATATACGAAACAAGAGGAGAATATAAACCATTCATTCAGCCATCCGATCACAGAAGCACCAATGGGTGATTTTAGCACTGGAACTGATTTTCTACCAAAAAAAAAAAAAAAATGGAACTGATGGCTCGGTTCTTAGTTCTTGTTATCTATTGCAAGGAGTAATGGGGCCAACTAGATCATTCCACCAGTGGGACTTAGAACCATGGCCAACAAACACTGGAACCCAGCAGGTCTAATGAAAAAGATGCAAAGAGTTTCCAGCAGCTTAACTTGCATAAGATCCTGGCTCACTTTGGATCTAAATGATGTCACTTTATTTAAACATATAGAAATACTCACAAACGAATAAAAATAGATAATCAAGTTTCTAAATCTTGCAATATAGCATCAACCATTATATATATTAAAGCTCTAAGAATAGAAGCCTCTGAACGATGCCACATCAGCAACTCTTATTTTTCTTTTTTTTAGAGCGTCACGTCAGTATCCTAAAAAATCTCTCTCCCACCCATTTTTGCATCATCCCCTAAAATCTCTCCTTCTACCCTCCTCTCTTTCATCTATTCCATTTATACCCCAAAAATTCTTCCTCCTATAATAAACACATATGTACACCAAAATCCATCCTTCAAACGAGAGAAAAAAAAAAGAAACAAAAAAACTAAATAAATAAAAACCAAAAGCAGACAAGACGAAACAAACAGGTTCTTTCATTCTTTCAGACAATGGACGGCTCAGATCGAAATGCTCATCGGACATTTAGGGTTAATTTCAGCAGCGATGTTGTAGCCAAGCTTCGAGATCAAGTTAAATACAAGTTGCAAGAATTCATGGGGGATTACATTGACGATACTCTTGTTGTAATGTTTCTTTGCCCCTCTCTCTCTCTCTCTCTCTCTCTCTCTCTCTATACATCGATACATGTGTTTTTGGATTGGGTCTTCTATTGTTTGTAAAACGTGACTTGAACATCTCCAATAATCTGGAAGCAGTTCTAAACCTAAATCATGGATTTAAACAGAAAGATATCAACTTTATGACTTGATTTTTTTTGAAGTTAGATTTTTTAGTGTTTTCTTTCTACAATTAATGACTCCTGTAGGTGGTGGTGCTGTTTTTAACTTTTGTGTTTGCTTATTTCTTGTTATTCCCCAAAAATTTTTCCTACTATAATAAACACATATGTACAACAAAATCCATCCTTCAAACGAGAGAAAAAGAAAAAACAAAAACAAAAACAAAAACCAAAAGCAGACAAGACGAAACAAACAGGTTCTCTCATTCTTTCAAACAATGGACGGCTCAGATCGAAATGCTCATCGGACATTTAGGGTTAATTTCAGTAGCGATGTTGCAGCCAAGCTTCGAGATCAAATGAAATACAAGTTGCAAGAATTCATGGGGGATTACACTGACGATACTCTCATTATAATGTTTCTTTGTCCTCTCTCTCTCTCTCTATACATTGATACATGTGTTTTTGGATTGGGTCTTCTATTGTTTGTAAGACGTGACTTGAACATCTCCAATAATCTGGAAGCAGTTCTAAACCTAAATCATGGATGTAAATAGAAAGTTATCAACTTTGTGACTTGATTTTTTTTTTTTGAATTTAGATTTTTTGGTGTTTTGTTTCTACAATTAATGACTCTTGTAGGTGGTGGTGCTGTTTTTAACTTTTGTGTTTACTTATTTCTTGTGCTAATGATTCATGCCTGATTTATGAAACATGGAGTTCATCTTTTGAATTTCAAAGGTTGCGCATAAATAATGTAACGTACTTTTTCTTTGAAGTTGTTTTTTTTTATTGAATTATTTCATGACATTCTTCATTGCTTTGATCATCTACTTTTTTATGTTCTCACTTATTAATATTTATGTACTTTATTTGCCATTCTCATTGACAAATTTATAGATTTTTTGAATTCACTTTGTGCATTTTGTTCAAATTTTATATTTTTATTGATTGTAATACTTCTTATTATTATTTATTTTAATTTATTCTTAATAGAAATATTGCTCATTATTATTTTGCATAAGAGTATCATTCTGTTGGTGTAATGATTTCAGATCTTTCACCACGCCTGCAACATTTATTTGAAGATTATAAAAAATCCTATACAGGGAATACTATGATATAAGTAAAGCTTTATATAAGTAGATATATATCCATTTAGCCTTACATTTTGTCCTCTAAAATTAGACACTTGAATGGAGTATGCAATATTCAAAAGGTTTGATGTTACAATCAATAATAGTAATTAGAAGTCAAGGAAATGGTTTAGCTCATTAGGATTTACCTTTTTTTAAATTAAGATTTAATTTCATGCCTTTAAATTTGAAAATAATAATAATAATAATAATAATTCTTAAATAAAGTATATAAACTCATTTGTTTTTCTTTTACATTAACATAGTTACATTTAAAAATTCTTTCATATTATATTAATAGAATATTATTTATGTGCAAATGTTGTTGTGTCCCTGTCTTTATAGCTTTTGGAATGTTGATTCTTATCATAGGGCCCAGGTTAAGCACGGGCCTTTGTTGCTAGCTTTCTTTTAAAGGTCATTAAAAGATATTGTAAGCAATATAAATATAAAGTAAAAAGTCCCTGCCACATTGAGAAAGGAGGTGAGTTAAGCATGCTTGAGCGATAATGGTACTAGGATGGATTACCCACCTACGGAGTCCTCGTGTTACACCCTTCTTAATGTAAGCTATTCGAGGATCTAGCTCAGGATAGATCCAAATGGTAAGAGAAAATTCATATAGCAACTCCAACATAGTTGGAACTACACTTTGATGATGATGACGGAAAAACAACAGAAGATGAGTTTCAATTTCCATTATATTTTAAGAGCTTTCCCCATTATTTTAAGAGCTTTCCCCATTTGTAGAGAATACCCTAGGAAGATAATCCTCAAAATTCTCGTATGATAAGAGATGTCATTTCTCTTACTTTCCTTTGCAAAACCTTTGCACTTTGTTAAAATGTCATAAGGACTTAAAAGGCCTTTAAGCTATCTTACAAAAAAAGGGCCTTTACAATAGATCTTGAAAATAGGCCATCTTTGAACTGGGTAATCCTTGATAGTAAGAGATAAGAACTCATCATGGATATCCAGAGAAGCATGCATCTTCTAATTAAAATGATCTAATCCAACGGTTACATAAACATGTGTCCAATTTTGAAGTACTTGATTAACAAATTGGGATCACTGTTTCCAAAGGGAAAAAAACAAGGAAAAAACAAGAATCATTCAATGAGTACATTACAGAGTAAAGTATGGCATCTATGCTTGGCACTTCTCCATTCATCCCAATTCAAAGGGATGAATGGACAATTGAAAGGTTTTCAATCTTCAAACAGTAGTAAAACTTTTAATGTGCGAGTCTTTTGTGTGTGTGTGTCATCAGTAAAACTTTCAACTATAGGAGTTCTGCATAAGGACAGTGTGAGAGTTTCAATCTTGGTGGTCATAAAAATCTAAATCCTTTGAATTAAAGACGCCCGGCCATCTTTGTCATTCAAGACTTCCAATCATGGTCAAAGCAACTTCAACTTCTTTGTTTATCCGTTTCTAAGGCTAAGTTCACTCCTTTGTTTTTTTTTTTCATGTTAGCATACATGTCTTTGATATAATACAAAACTATGGTTACAATGAAATTATGGTAAAAATACGGCTGATGTAAATAAGGATGGAAAGATGAGAAGATAAGGACAGAAAAAATGAGACTAATTAAGGATAGAAAATGGAAGGGGTTTATCATTTGTTGCCCTTATCCTTGACATACAACAAGCTACCATTCCGCTTTGAATCGGTTCATTCCAATTTTTTATTTGCCTCTGCCTATGATTAGAAATTCACAGACAATGAAGTTCACGATTGAAATTTAAAGAATTAAACAAAGCCCAAACAGTTTCAGAAATTGAACTAAGGAGAGCTAAAGAGTGGTGCATCGAGAGGGAAGCTTTATTAAATCTTATTTCTTGATAAGCTCTTCAGAAATGATCCAGATCCTGTAATCTCACTGAGTGGTTTATCTGTAAACCTGATCAGATTATAAACAAATGCTCCAGAAATGGCACCAACTATAGGCCCCACAAAGTATATCCACAACCCTTTATACTGGTTCATGACGAGGGCAGGCCCAATGCTCCTTGCTGGGTTCATTGATGCTCCAGATATTGGTCTATATATAACATCTAGTGTCAGTACATATGAATAAATCTGGCTCTCTTTCTAAAATAGGAATAAGAAGGAGAAACAATCTAATCTTCCATTGTAATCAGTTTTCATGTAATAGATTGTGACATGAATCATTTGTGGAGTTGACAGACCTAGAAATTATAGCCAAATAAACATTTGATTAAATATTGGTGCTTTTCATGTTTACTAATAGCTGATGGTTCGAAGAGAATGCCTTTAGATAGGACTTATATGCATTTTCCTTTTTATCGAAGGGGTAAAAAGAGACGGATTAAGAGCTCCTTTGATAGGAAAGGATGACCCTTCCGTCTCTGATAATCTTATATCTTAGGAAAGTGATGATCCATCTAGATATCAACCTTTACCCTTGACTCCTCTCCTCTATGATACACATTTGATAAAACTATTGAGACTATTCTGGATTATAGCATAGACACCAATGCTCCCTTGGGAGAAGAGAGAACATTCAAGTTTAGGATTCCATGGTGTTAATTCCTAAGCATTCAATAAGACACAAGCCTAAACTGATTGTTAGCATAAGGACAGAAAGTATCCATTACAATTGCTAGCAGTAGCATAGCACCAAACTTTATTAAATCCCATATATTTACAAACATAAATAAAAGTACCTTGACTCACCCACGCTGAGATTGATTCGACTCAGTTAGATTCTAAGTGACACATGTCAATATACACTCACTGAAATTAGTTTTTTTTTCTTCTACAAGGCATACAATAAACACCATCCATGTCCCTAACCAGTAGGTCTAATGCTGGAAAACACTTGATTTTTCGTTTTGTTATGCGTGTTATATTTATTTTTTTCAAGTGTCATGTTGTTGTCCAGTTTAACTCTGACATGTCTTGCTTAAATATTTGAGTAAACTAGCTTCTCTTTTTATTCCGGTTGAACTGATACTTTAAAGTTTTTAGAGAGTGAATAAAAATAGAATTTGATGCATTCAGGTCTGTCTTTGTTTCCTGAATCAGTTTCCTATCCTTGAAATTATGATTGAACATGCATTAATCCTATCCAAACTTCACTAATTGTGACAAACCTGTTTTCTTGATCTAACTTAGTATTTGCTCTATAATATTATCAAAGCTGACCCTGGAAACATCAATGTTTTATTAGATCTTGCTGAAAATTCTTATGTTTCAGCAGATGTCCCAGAAACAATTGAGTAGAGTCTCTTCACAAGTCAATAAAACTACAAAGGAATCCAATCACTAGACTGCCCTTCATAGGAATTAATAGATAGAGACTCTGCTTAAGAGATGTCCATAAGTATCAATTGATTCATTGTTATAGTTACTTATCTTCCAAAAAGATCAAAGAACCAGAAGTAAATTACTGAGCCAATCAAGTTCTTGATATCAGACGGGCATAAAGTATATTGCGGACATGATGGGCTTGATCAATCACAGGGTAAGACAACCCCTCCCCTGCACATTCATGCTCACAATTGTGTCAAATTTGGAGAGATTAGAGTTAGAAATTACCCTGCAACGAAGACGTTCAGTGTTATTGTTGCTCCGACAGCAATTCCAGCCAGTTCTCCAATCTACAAATAAAAAGAAGTTTTAAAGAAGGCGGCATTGATACATAGGGAGGAAACCACTTCAAATTCTTCTTCCATCAATGATATATGATCATTTACCAACCAACCCAAAATTCTATGATTTTGTAAATGGATCAGAAATTTGAGTTCCACAAATAGCTACACAATGACAAAACATTCCATGTATTTCTAGTTTACTTATCAATAAATAGAAGAGCAGCTGAATTATTAAGTTTCTTTGAGTGCAATAACGTTAAGAGATTAATTGACATGGTCATTTTTGTCTGAAGTGTCACTTATATGTGTTGAAATCCTATAAGAGAAGGGCTTTTCGTGATTCAAGTTTCATCTTTTTTGCACTTTAGAGGGGAAAAGTGGAAAATACTTGTGGGGCTTTTCTTGTAAAATGGGTGAAAGGGTTTTCTTTGGATTTTAAAAAATCATAAAGATTACCATTTCTATTGGGTTAATTACCTTTTCCTCTTTGGATCCATTTGGATGAGGGATAAGTTTCTAGGGACAGTTTTATCCACTTAGGGTCTGTTTGGATGAGGAGAACATGTGGAGAAAACCGTTCACAAGGAAAATTTGTTTGTGGCCAATTTTTCTTTGCTTGTCTTCTTCACCTTTCTTTTGTTATTATTATTATTATTATCCTCCTTTATTCCTTTCACAACATATAAACAGCCACTAGTTAAAAAACAAAACCAACTTAGCAGTTAGAACTTGTTACCGCTCTACTATCTGTTGCTACACCAGAAATAACAAACATCAGGAGAAAGGTGATGATGATTTCCAGGACTAGAGATCGAATGGTCGAATCCACGGGAATTGTACCAAAGAAATGTGGGATGCTTGAATCAAATATCAAGCGCAGAGAGCAGCTGCTGAGAACTGACCCCAGTACTTGCGCAGCTATATAGAAAGGCACCTGCAGAGGAATAGTGACAATTAGTATCATAATCTTAATCATCATCATCATCATCATTATCAAAGCATTATCCCAACCATATTGGGTTCGGCTACATGAATTCTGTTTTTTTATTCCGTTCTATTTTGAGCCAAATCTTTAGATAAGTTAAACTTTTTCAAATCGAATTCAATGACCTCCATCAATGTTTTCTTCAACCTACCCCTACTTTTTGATGGGCCATCCACTTGTATAGCCAAACTTTTTCTTACTAGTGCTATTACTGGCCTACGCTTAACATGCCCAAACCATCTTAAACGGATTTTTCTAATCTTATCCCATATTGGTGTTACCTCTAAATACTCTCGAAAGCATTCATTTCTAATTTTATCTTTCGTAGTTTTACCACACATCCACCTAAGCACTCTCATCTCCTCTAAATCCATTTTATGTATATGCGTCTTCTTAATTGGCCAACATTCTGCTTCATATGTTATAGCTAGTTTAACTATTATCCTGTAAAATTTGCTTTTCAATTTCGTTGACATTAGTCTATCACAAAGCACTTTAAAAGCTAGTCATTACTTTAGCCATCCAGCTTTTATCCTATACTCCATATCTTCGTCAATCTCCCCATCCTTACAAATCATCAAGCCTAGCAACCGAATAAAATATCTAGTGGTATCTCATGAGTTTCAATTTTGATAGTAATTTCAATACTTTGTATATGCCCACTGAAGTTGCACTCCATCTATTATGTCTTTTTATGACTTATTTTAAAACCTTTACATTCTAATACCCCCGCCATCTCTCGAGTTTTGGATTTACGCAATCTCTTAATTCATCCATCAATACTATATCATCTGCAAACAACATACACCATAGTATTTCTTTTTAAATATGCACAGTTAACTCATTCATAATTAATGCAAAGAGATAAGGGCATAAAACTGATCCTTGATGCAAACATATAGTCATGGAGAATACACCCATTTCTCCACATGTAGTTTTCACATTTATTACAATCCTTCATACATATTCTTAAAATTTTTAATGTAACTGCTAAGGACATTTCTTTTCTCCAAAACCCAGCAAATTAAATCCTTTGGTATTCTATCATAGGCTTTTTCTAAATCAATAAATATCATGTGTAGATTTTTCCTCTTTGCTGGATATTTTTCCGTTAATTGCCTAAGTGAAAAGATAGCTTCCATATAATCTTAATGATAGACATAAATCATTTTAATCAATCTCTTCCATGTAAATTAAGAAAAAGTATTATGTAGTATACCTCACCTTTGCTTAATCAAACTCAATAATATCACACATACAAATCCCTCCCCACTAGATGAACTCAATCAATGTCACTCCAATCAGAGTTTTATACCCCATGGGATTAATTGTCTAGAAGACAAAAGTATATATTTGACACACGAATAGTTCAATGTGTAAAACTCTAATTAGAGTGAATATTGATAAACCTACATATAGGTAGGCATCTCATATGAATGAGTTGAGTCATAAAAGGGCGGTGCTCCACTAGGTTAAATTAGAGTCTAGTCATAGCTACCTGGTTTACAACTAGTTTAATTTGCATTCAAGTTTGCAATTTTCAGTTTGGTACTAATTATCCTAGCTCTCCAATTTCCAAGGTTCTAGTTCACTAACTTAAACCATGTAAATTGGCATGGGCGACAGAGAACTCACCAGATGCCATGGGAACCGTCTAAAAATGGCGAATGTGATAGTGACCGCCGGATTAAAATGTGCACCAGATATATGGCCCACTGAGTAGACCATGACCGTGACGATCAAACCCCATGTGATACAGATTCCTGGAAATGTTACTGAACCATATATCTTGTTTACTGCTACAGATCCGCATCCAGCAAAGATAACGAAATAAGTTCCAATCACTTCTGCGATTATCTTCAAATAAGAAACATACGATATCAGTCTATACATATCGATTTTCCATGAAACTAATACAAAATATCATTGTGATTATGGTTTTACTACAAACTAAGTTCCAATCACTTTTGCAATTATATTTTCAAATAAAAAGCATACTAAACCAGTCGATACATATCAATTTTCCAAGAAACTAATCCAAAATATCATTGTGAGTATGGTTTTATAACATGGTTTGGACAATGTATGAGCTCATATATTAGCTTGGTTTTAGCCTTGTTTATTAAATGGAGAATCTTGTTGAATTTCCTGGGCTCTTGATGGTCATTTAAGGATGTATGCTTTTTTTTCCCCCCGGATCTATACCTTTTTTCTTTTCCATTATAGCCCTTTTGATAAGACTACATTTAATTAGAAGGAATCAATTGCTTGCAAAGAAGCCAACCCTAACAGCATGTTTGTATAATGCTGGTGGAAACTGTTTCAGCATACTTATTTTTTCCATTTCTGTGGAAAACGAGAAGGAAAGCCATCTTGGGATCATGGTAAGATATTTAGATTTTATCCAATGCAGACTAGGAATGTTACAATCTTCAGCTATGTTTAGATTTTATCCAATGCAGACTAGGAATGTTACTATTTTTAGCCATGTTTAGATTTTATCCAATGCAGGCTAGGATGTTACTATTTTTAGCTATTTTTAGATTTTGTCATTTATCCACTGCAGGCCAGGATGTTACTATTTTTAGCTATGTTTAGATTTTGTCCAATGCAGACTAGAAATGTTACTATTTTTAGCTATTAGATTTTATCCAATGAAGACTAGGAATGTTACTATTTTTAACTATACTTAAATTTTATCCAATGCAGATTAGGAATGTTACTATGTTTAGATTTTATGACTAGGAATGTTACTATTTTTACCTATGTTTAGATTTTATCCAATGTAGGCTAATAATGTTACTATTTTTAGCTATGTTTAGATTTTATCCAACGTAGGCTAGGAACGTTACTATTTTTAGCTATGTTTAAATTTTATCCAATGCAGACTAGGAATGTTACTACTTTTAGCTATATTTAAATTTCATCCAATGCTGACTAGGAATGTCACTATTTTTAGCTATGTTAAGATCTAAACACAATAAGGCTACGTTGGCCTAACAACATCATTATCTCTACGAAAATTCTTATCAATCCTACGGCAAGGATTGGCCAAAACAGGAGCAGCCTCATTCAAAGTTCTAAGAACAAAAAAAGAAACTAATTGAAGAAATTTGCATTATCTTTTAGAAACTCCATCTGAGACATATAAGAGGAAAAGATATTTACTTTTTATCTAATTTTTTTTTCTTAAGAAGTACAGCATAATAATGTAGAAAAGCAACGAGAGGAGAAAGTCAACTTTATTTTCTATGGCTTTTACTGAGAGAACCGATGTTTCACAGACATGCTGGTTTTGTCTTGGACAGGATGTTATCCAAAGGTCACAACCACATAAAGATATCCTATTAACACCAATTTGTGCGCAGAGACTTCCACTACAATAAATTTCATATTTGGTGCAACCCTTTTTTAATGATAAAAATGAAAAACAAAAAAGCAAACTAAGGATTCCATGATTACATAGAAAACTGATTTATCAGTCTATGGATTTGTTTAAGGGGAGCTGCGGGCATTTCACAAACGTGTTTTTTTTTAAAGAGAGAATTCTTTGGTGACATTGGAATTTACACAGAAAAACTCACTTTCTGAGTTAAGTTGACAGCGGCAGCCGAACAACACATCCGCTCTTCACGGCAGCTAGATCGATCTTCACGTAGACGTTGAGAGCAAACGGTTGAATTTCCTTCCTCTGCTTTTGAGAGTTCCTCTCCATTGCATACTTCCTCTACTTTGGCCATTGCCCAAACTCTCTCTCACTCAGATACCTTTCTATTGATGTATATGGATAATGGATGTTTGTATATGTACGTACACGCAACGAGTGAAAAACGTGTTTGCTGATGATTTGTATCGTTAATGTGGGGATAATGCTATATATCATCTCTATATCTAAAATGGATTTGGGATTTTTCCGTTTTGATTGATCACACAAAAGGAAACATGAGCTGTATTACTATTTCTTCAACCAAAGAAAGTTTGAAAAAGTAAAATTTCTAACTGAATCAATTGGACATCGGATCCTCTGGCGCCTCTATAATTGGATTTCCTTATAAAGAATGCAGTTGGACGAAACTCTCCCGTGGGACCCACATGATGATTATTCAAATGGATCATCTTGAAGCAAATGAACCGCAACCCCTTCAATTGAATTAGAATTCAAAAGTTTATACCATTCCATCCAAGGGGATGAGATTCAAGATGAATGGCTTGGATTATCATCATCCAGTCCCCATGGCGGAGTTCTAGGCATTGATTATAGGGAAATCCTAGCATGGACACGACAGAGGAGCCGGTCTCCACTCTAACTGAAATTCCAAACTGCAACCCCTTCTAAAGGAGTCAAGAACAGATGGCAAGTTTTGGGCATCAAATCACTGGGGAATTAAGAAGAGAGAAATTAATTAATTAATTAATTAATTGTTTTTTTTTTCTTGCCTCTCATATTGGAATTGGACAAGTAAAGTCAGAAGGCAACCCCTACAGTTCATTCATAAGAGGAAAGTGAATATTTTTTTAGCAGATGATGATTGTGATCATCAGATGCTGCACAATTTGGCCATCTTAGGTTAGAGAAAATACACATCGTGGCCTAGATACATGGACAACCTTGAGATCCCATTGGACGATAGTTTTCTTCATTATATTTATGGACACCCCAACCGCCCCGCCCCACCCCCCACTCTCTCTCAATTTATCTCACTATGATTACTTTTTTATTTCTCAATTTATCTCCATGTTATGACCATCCATCTGTCTCCCTTAATATACTTACCTAATAGCTCCTAGTTTTCCTCCCAGGTAATTATCTCTATTTATGTATCCTGTAGCACTCTTTTGCCACTTGTATCTTAAACATATTCAAGTTTTCCAATATTTATTTTTGATCTTTAATCTTATAAGAAGTGTTTTCACACATCTGCCTTAAAAACTTTTTATGGGGTCTACTTATAGGTTTCATTTGGGAATGAGACCAGGGGAGATAAAAAGATCTATGTAAGACCACCTCAAATATAAGTTTGATTCTAGTCACATATTCCTAACACCTTCATCTATGGTCTACAAATCTAGTTTATTTGAATTGGTGTACAGTTGATCTAACGATCCAAGAAATTAGAATTTGACTAAAAGTTGGGCGTATGACTATCATACGGGTCCCTATATATTGTAATATTTGGATTGAGTATTAAACGAGATCCACTTAGACTTCTTACAAAAAAGTAGTGAGAACTAGTTTTTATAAGATCATTTCCCTATATCTTTATCCAAACATTTCATACTTTATTACTAAAATTCATATTTGACTCATATACTTTTAGTATACATAATAACCAAAGTATCCAATCCCCTTCTCTCCAAAAGGGTTGTTAGCATACTTCGTTTAAAGTCTTAATTTATTTTCACTAAAAATTGATGTTTTCATTAACAATAATCTTCTCTTATTTTTCATAAATGTTATTGTTTTATCATAATCATAAAAAAATAAATTAAATTTTCTTTAGCTTTTTAGTAATAACTTTTTATTCTTCCTTGACATGGAGTGTGTTGAACTGACTAAAGTTACCACAAAATTTCTTTGATTTAGTTTCATCCTTTTTCATTTTGTAACATTAAACTAAATTTTGATGATTTTTCAAAATATTTAAAATGCTTCCCCCACGGCCTCCCCACCCAAATAAAAATTTCTTGGTTTTGCCCCTCAATACACATGGCATGAATTGTAGGTTTAGTAGTCCAAATACGTACAAGAGAGATTTTGGAACCTAACCAACTAAAAACAATCGAATCTATAGGATGTTGATGAGCATTTGGACTAAGACCAAAAAATGGATGGTAAATAAAAACTTTGGCTTTACCTTAGAGTGGCCATTTTTGTGAACTTTGATCAAAGGGTTATCAACATTTAATGGACAATTTTTTCTTTTTAATTTATTCACTAGATTCCCCTGGCTTCTAATGTTTCGTGGAGTCAGTTGGCCCACAAGCTATCATGTCTTATGTTTTGAGAAACAAGCAAGATGACCCGGTCTCTGCTTCCAAACAGTTTTGCTCCTTACCAAATACACAATGCTAGTAGTGGTGTTTTGTATATGGGATTTTACCAATGGTCAAACCATAAAAGGGTTGGTGGGTTCCTCATCGAAAAGAAAAAAGACAACTTTATGCTGAATGGTAAAATATCATAATATGAGATTAAAACATAGATCTTGAAAAAGATAATATAGAAGAAAAGAGAAAAAATACAACCTAAACAAATAAAATCTTGATTGTTTCTGCATAAAAAAATTATAGAAGTTGAGTGTGAAGGGATTCAGGCAGGTGAACTCCACATGCTGTTCCAAGTCAGTTGTCCTTAAAATTTTCAAATATTATATATATATGTAACATGTAAAATAAAAAAAATGCATAGTAAAATTTTCATATGGAAGTTAATTAAGATTTTTATTCAATGTTATTTATTTTGGCCGCCACCGCAAGTAAGAAAATCCTAGGTCCACCCTTGGACCCCATGCCCCATTTATGAAGTGCCAAGGGTTTGGATTCAAGCCAAACTCAATCCGAACTGAGCTATAAATTAGCATGAATTGGTTTACAATTAAGCCTTATCTATAATCCTACAATCTCTAATAACCTACCTCTCCTGTAATCTTATAGTCCTTTTTTTGGAAAAAACCTAAGAGAATATCCAGTTGTCAATATAAAAAACAAAGAAAAATACAAACCCTAATTGCTCTTGATATCTTGTACCATGACTCTTTTTTTTATAAGGTAAACTAGTGTCACAACCCGTTCTTTTTAAGTTTCTTGTGGTTCTCCCAAAAGAATTTATTGTGCAAGTTGATGAAGATTATAAGGTGCAAGGCTTGAATAAATGTGCAAATATGGGAGAATGCTTATGCTTAATTTTATTGAAAAAATTATGGTAAAATCATTGTAGAAATGTAAAGACTTGATCACAAGATCAACGCTAGGCCATGGCTCTAGTACCATTTTTAACTTCAAGAGTCGTTTCCATAAATCTCACCAATACTTTAATTACAGGACCCTCTTAATTTATACAATAAAAGAAAGTAATTAAATTACAATTCAGCCTTTTCTATAAAAGGAAGTGAATTAATCTTTATATCTAATCCTGTGATCTCTAATAACAACATAACAAACCGATATCTGTATCATTGGCATATTGGATTACTGTCTCATTTTCATTGAAGGCCAGTGGTGAGGGAAACAAAGAAATAATTGCTGGGTGATTGAGACGTGCTGTCTTAGTTTTACCATGACCTATAGTTATCATGACTGGATCTATGGGTCAATAATCCCATAAAACTAGAGCCAGAGGAGAGTTTAAACATAATGGTATCATAAATTTTATAATAGAATGTTCAAAGAAGGCTAGTCCATGCCTAAGCGATGGGATACTAAGAAATTTTGCCATAAGATATAGCCTGGTACACAAAGACCCACAGTTAAGGGTCATTGACTTTATAAAATTGTCAAGTCAAATCCACTGACTTTTTTTACTTCCACGCCACATTATGAGATGGAAGTTAACGGGAGACTTTTGCTCCTTTTTTTCGTAAGACATGTGAGACTTTCAAAAACAGTTAGCCCACATGATAAATGCTGCATGGTTAGTCATACAAGAAAGCCATTTCATTTTGGAGTCCGGATCCTTTGGCATTTCACCACTGGTGACCCCATTAGGATTTACCAGGGTCTGTCGTATCACCAAGGGGCAGCTTTCTAAACATGCGAACAGCTTCTCGATTCAAGATAGGGATGCCTCTTGGTGACGTGGCGAACTGTGATAGGTTCACTCACAATCACCATGGGGCAAATCCTTATAAAATCTCAATTCTTCATTCCCAATCGTATTTGCTTTATGTGACTCAATTCCTAGAAGTTTGAAACATGTATTTCTAGAAGTGATTGAAATTGGGAAAAAAAATGAAGGTGACTATACAAGAATGGGAGTCCCAATCCTCTCAATGATTCCCTAACAGTAACCGTGGGCGGACCACTCATGGTCCACCACGTCACCAGCTGGCAACCTACCATTCGCGTGGGCAATGCATGCGTCGCAGTGCATCCCATGCCACTGGTGTTGACTGTGGGTGGACCATGAGTGGTGGCTAACGGTCCACCCACGGTCACTATCGGACAAATGCTCATATAATCTCAATTCATGATAATAGCTATCAGCACTTTTGGTAACAAGTGAGAAATTTATGATGTATCCACAAATGAAAGGGTTTTACACTTTCCTTAGAACAATGATTCTCCATTGAAGACTTGTATCATATGGTTGAGAATTTGATGTGAACATCGGTGCATATTGATGTTTATTGCTGAGAAAAATTAGAATTGGTGCATAAATTTGTAAAAATGAGGATTTCTTAATTCTATGGGGATGTGTGGAACTGTATAATCCTGAAAAAATCATAAAAAATGATTTCCAGTCAACCAATTCCTTGAGCATTTTCAATTGCCAAACTGACCTTTTTCACGATTTTGAGAAAAACAAGTGAGAAATCCTATAAACTTGATTGCAAAATGTGATCATGAAAAATGAATAAAACGATAAGAAATAAATACCCACCTGTCACCTGTAATAAAGTTCTAGAGAATTGAAAGTCCCATCTGTATGTTCACCTTATATATGTCTCTCACTTTCACCTTTTTAATGATCCCTATTTTGAGTGCATTTAACCATGAATTTTTTGTATTCAGTTCCATGCGAAGCAGCACTTGTAAACAGCATGGCCGTTCTTAAAAATGGTTTAAATTTAGCACGGTGATTATGGCCAAGTCCAATAGGATATAAAATTACATCCAAGTCCACACAACCCAACCCGAGTCGGATTGGCCAATCTGTATTGCCAATACCAGTATTATATCAATACAGCCAATTTGTATTGCCAATATTGTTGACATAGAATACATCATATATATTCTCAGCCAATTTGTATCAACCATATAGCCGACACTCTGGTTTTTGGCCTTCCAAAGGGAGACCTAGTGCTAATATATGAAGTCGATATATTGATTCTATGTCCCATATCAAAGATGCATTTGGGCCCAACTTGGTTCTAACCCTAGCCTTGATCTGTTTAGATCTAACAATGTATGGCAACTGCAGTTACGGGTGGCAATGGTTTAGATTCCTGAGCACTATAGGCAATATGTGTATGCTTTGAAAGATTTTAGGGCCCGAGATTTATTTTATATTGCAGTTTGATTACTACTTCTATCCAGGGGAAAATTAAAAGTAACCAAGATTCTAAAGTGGACAAAATCAAGCATTAACTTTCATAATTATAAGGCATACTCACAATCATATAGTCAGTCCTTTGATATAAGATATTGTAGTTGTTTTTGCTAGAATCCTCGACACGCAGTCCTTCGGTGCCCCACTGTTAGTGCTTTGATCTCCACTACGAACAAGTATTTGCAGTAAAAGAATAATCTCCTACAAAGATATAGAAGCTACAAATCTCATATGAAGAATTAGAAATACAAACTCTAGAATTTGAAGCTTTTAGCTCAACTCTCATAAAAGCTCTAGATAGAACTTCCAATATGAAGTCTTAACTCAAATATGGAGAAGGTGTGTGTTGGGTTGAGAGTAACACCCTATTTATAGTTCATAATTTGTGCTCTCGAGTGAAAGTCCAAATCTAAACAAAATAGGCAATTTAGGCACAAATAGGAAATAAATCCATGTAAGTCGATATGCTTATGCAGCATGTGTGCTTGAATGCAGGTGAGGGCCCACTCGAGCGTGGTCTTTGCGCATCTAATTATTTTACAATTCTTTTGTTAGGCTTGAGCCTGGTCTTCATTGACTTGGATTGTCTTGCTTGCTCAAGCACATAACTATACCTACCCGAGTGCATGCTTTATTTTTTATTTCTTCAATTTTAGCATTTCTTGTAATGCGATTAGCAGTTCATACTAAAGAATATAAATACAGATCAATTGACTCAAATTTTATCCAATATATGAATTTAGCCAATGCAAAAATCTTAACATGCTTAACTTAGACTTGATTTGTGTCTTCGTCGTGCGTACGAACTCCCTTGCCACTTGTGTGGGTTAACTTCCCACTCTCCTTTCCCTTATGGGGGTTTGTCTTCCTGTGTATATTGACTCTCTTGGGTCCTAGCCTCCTTGGTTAGCTTGATACCCATTTATTAATTAGTTTTGATTATGTCAACCCCCAAAAAAAAAAGAAAAAATTCTTCAATTTGAGGGTCACCCAAAATCTAAATTAACATATGTTATTCAGATTAAGTTTAGCTGGTCCCAGTATCAATAGGTCTAAGTCAAGTTGAAATGTTTAGTATCATGAATATCTATTCCAACTCAATCTAGTAAAAAGTGTTAACTAAAACCAAGGTACGACAAGTCTTTTTTCTTTTTCTTTTTTTAACTGGAACCTTGGGAAATGTAGCTATGGAGAATGAAAGTCTACTTGTATAGGAATGGAAGATCCATACCTAAGCAATTGGGCGAAAAGTATGGTACCCAATTAACTGGGCATAGTTTGTAGGTTTGTGTTTAACAGTTTGAAATAGGAAATTCCATGACTACAGCTTTAGTTGGAATTACATTACGATAAACCGCTCTTGTCCCTGTTGGTGTTCGGATCATAGATGAAAAAAAAACGGCGGATACCAATACGTAGTGGCCAATACGTACCAGTATCGACCGATACCATTCCAATATAATGCTGTGGAACGGAATCGGCTATTCTTCATCAAAATATCCCCAATTTATTGGGATATATCGGCCGATATTTTAAAATATCAGCCGAAACTGACATATCGACCATATTTACATAAAAGCTAGTTTTTTCTTCTCGTTCTCCTTTTTTATCATTTATGTGATTACGTGACATGTCAATATTTTTTATATTTCTGAATTTATTTTTGGATTGTTAAAACACGGTATTAGGAAAATAAAATAATTAATGTTTCATTTAAAATGTGCTCTTTTGATATTTCAAATGCTCTGCATAAATGTATTTTATAGTTTCTATTATATTTTGGATCTTAGTTGAAATATTTTATAAATTTTGCCATGTGTTCTTTTGTTTTGAAGAAACTAAATCAAAATGGTGTATATATTGATCCGACATGGAACCATGGTGAAGAAATTGAATATAAACATAAAATTAAATATAATTATTGCCAAAAAGTCATAAATAGAGGGATAATTAGATTGAATCAATACTGACTCAAAAGCGAGGCCAAGTGGCTAAGTGTTCTAAAATGTGCATTCATTCTATCCAATTACTTTATAATTTATTTTACTGTCATTATATAATATTCTATATTAATGTTAATGTTCTTGAATTTCACAACTTATTAATTGAGCGATGATTGATAAATGATGACTGATGAATCATGATAGAGGTATATAATATACAAGATATCAACACTATATATAAATTACCAATAAATTGTATTTTCTAAAATTTTACACTAATAAATAGTTCATAAGTCATAATTATAATTTTTAAAAAAAATTTACAATTTCAGACAAGATAGCGATACAAGATTTTATAATTTAGGGAGACCAATAATTTGATTTATATTTATTACTAATAAAAAAACATTGTTTATAACTCTGTCTAATATTTTGGATTTTTAAATATTTTTTTAACTTTTTTAGATTAAAAAAATTCACACAGTGACGACCACAATGGACCACGAACCGCGACTGATACTGATACTATATCGGTTTTTGGGACCGCCTAATATCATAATCGATACTACAATTTTCATCCATGGTTCAGATAAATGCCATGCTAAAATTTCAATTTCTGCAGTAAATCGAAGGAAAGTACCTCTCCTCTAAAGGTCGGCATAGAAAATTTTGCACTAGTGCCATGCTGGAGTTGGATGATTAAAAAAGAAAAAAATCACCCTACCACATAATTTCATTATCTCCTCGTGGGAATCACTAATGGCAGTTAGCATTTGTCTTCTTAAGGCACCTCCTTTTAGATCTGCCATCACATCACGACCTTGAATCAAATTTCAAGAGTGTTTTTGGTAGAAAAAAATTTCTATAGTTATTCTTCAAAGCATGGGTCAAATATCTTGACTTTTTCAAAAGAAGATGATTAAAGACTGCTTTGCTTCAGCCTCATCCTCACCCCATAAAGGCCCCTAGTTACTACATCATTACAAATAATCCCTTAAGAATAAAAGCTATGCTCATTGTCCGCTTGTGGTGGCCCGAAAGCCGGTTTACTTACTGCTCCTAATAGACACCCTGGAACCAGCCCATTGGTTTGAAAGTAGGGCCCATGATCCAGCCCATTTGCTAATTCTATAGGGTCATGTGCTGGCCCTGCACATGATGACCACCCCTGCAGGATGGCTAAGAATCGAGTTTCACCCCTCGGTAGATGGCTATAACTGGAATTTGGGTCTTCTTTAGTGTGGATCATTTGTCAATGGAGATCATTGCAATTCTATATGAGTCAGTTCCAACATTGTCAACCAAAATATTCTGTGTTCAAGGAATACGTCAGTTTAGCTCAGGTTAACGTTGAAATAGAGAAAGCCCGCAGATTCGTTGTCAGCATTAATGTCTTGTCCCATCAATCTGAGATGTGCTAAAATGTTTTGCTCTAAAGCTCTTCAATTTATATATATATGAAATTAGAAAAATAAAAGGCCCTGCGGAAAACTAAGACCACAAAAACCTATTAAGATCTCCAAAAATAAAAGGGCGTATCTTTCTGACACTGTTTGTGACGACTACGAATGAGAAAAATTTCCTCCCTAGTAATTGATGAAAGGTACCTTGTCGCCTCCTTGTTTTTCATTCTGACGTTGTTATCAGAAAAAACTCTCTAGACGTATACTGATTATGACCAATGCTAATCTTTTGGTGTGCAATATTGATCCGATCAATGGGGCCAGATTATGTGCCAAATATTTTTTTTTTATGTGTGGCTGAGTGAAGCAGCTACAGGAAAAAGAAAAAAACAAAGAAGAAAGAAAGAAAGAAGAGGGGAAAATAGAGAAGAAGAGCTAGAGAAAAGAAGAAATAAAAGAAGAATAAGAGAGATAAAAAAGGAAGAAGAACGAAAGGAATTAAGGTTTTTTTTTTCCTTTATTCCCTCCTTTCTCCTCTCTTCTCCTTCATCTCTCCTTTCTTCTCTCTTCTTCCTTCTCCTCTCTCCTCATTCCTTTCTCCTTTCTTGTCTCTTCTTCCTTTCTTCCTTTGTTCTGCTTCCTTTCTTCCATCGGACTCTTCATCCCTTTTTTCTTTACCTTTTTTTTTTCGTATGTAAGGTTGAGTGCGTTCACATGAAAAAAAAAAACAAAAAAAAAAAAAAACACGCACACACACACAAAGAAGAAAGAAAGAAGGGGGGAGAAAGAAGAAAAAAAGAATCAGAGAGGAAGAAAGGAAGAAGTAAAGAGGAAACAGAAGAGAAGAGAAGAGCAGAGAAGAAAAGGAAAAAAAAACTTAATTCCTTCATTTCTTCCTCTCTTCTTCTTCTTTTATTCCTTTGTTTCTTTCTATCTCTCTCTTATTCTCTTCTTTCTCCTCTCTTCTTCTTCCTTTGTTCTTCTCTTCTGCTTTCTTTCTTTTTTTTCTTGTCTTCTTCCTTTTTTCTCGGCCTTTTTTTTCTTTGCTTTTAATATGATCAGGCCCCATGGTCCCGATTAATGCACATTAAAAAAATGAGATTAATTATGATTAATGTATATCTAAGGGTTTTTTCCAATAACATCGTCTAAGTTTTATTATAAAGAAAATCTTCAATACTATGATAGCCATGTGCATGGTTAAACCAGAATCTCCAGATGGATTAAGTTCAAATACTAAATTTGACTCCTTTTCTTAGAGGTGATTGATCTGATAGTGGTCATAATTTTAATTGGAGTGAATCTTTTCCTAACCATAATTAAGGAGATAATAATTTCAGTCGTTTGAATTTCAAATGTAATCCTCCTGATGAATCTATAACATTGAGCTTAATCTCTATTAATCCAGTAGGATAGTCTAACCTACTTTAAAAAAATTAAAAAATTTTGGTCTCAAAACAACAGCGGGCCATATACATAGAATGAGCTATTCTTTGTCGAGCCTACCCGAAAGCTCTCCAGGGTCAAGACAGAAAAGTCGCACTAAATTATAAACCATCCAAGACCATTACAGTTAGTTGTTAGATATATTTTCTATTAAAAACCTTTAGCATGGTGTACTTTGAGTAATCAAAGAGTGGTTGTGATTCCTACTGTGAGTCAAACATCGAACCCTGATTTCTGAAAAATGGGCCCCACAAGAAGAAACATTTGACAAAAGCCAACCACCTTTCCCCCATTTTCTAAAGATAGGGACATCATACGAACCATGGCAGTCTTCCGTGTTCAAGTTGTTCACATTCAAATTAAATGTCGAACATAAAAGTGGTAGGTAGGCTGCTAAGGGCCAACATCCAACGAGTATTATTAGCAGGTTTTCTAAAGTGTGGTTTACCTTATTTTCTAGGCCACGCCACTGTATCACCTCCCTTCCATCCCTCTTATGGATGGTGACAAGCCAAAATTTGACAGCCATCCAATTGTTACTTGGTCGAATTTTGAAAAATCTTTCTAAAAGCGATAAATTATAGGTCATAGATCAAGTACCAGGACTATCTAATGAGGTTGATAATTTGAACAACCTTAACTCTCAATGAGGTTGTTCCATCTGTGTTCTCCCTCCAATTTGGAATGATTTTAGGTGGGTTTTACGGGCTAGTTTAGATGGCCCTCAAATGCAATGGAAGAAAGTGTAGAATTTGAAAGTCTCATCCAAAATTCAGTTTTCACATGGTGAGTAAACTGTCTGTTCGTTTGTATCTTAATAATTTTTATATGTTGTGTGTCATGTAGATTAGAAAATGAGACAGTAGACCCCCTCTTTGCTCATTGACATTGTCCTAATGCAGTGGACATTTGGAATTGCTTACCTCTCTCTATTCCTAGACTTTACTTGTCCACCGCTTTTTCTCAGTGGTTTTGGAATAAGTCCTCTAACAACAACAAAAGGCTTGGGGTTCCAATTTATTGGTATTTATAGAAGATGAGAAACACTTAACCTATTTCAACAATGTCAAAATTTACCAGTTTAGTTATTCAAAGGTTCAAATTAGCCCTTTTATGAGTGGAATGTAGCTCACTCTATTTCCATTGCAGCTCTTCCTTTAGGGCTTTCTCAAGAGGAGTGGACCCCGCAGGGCGGACTCAGAAAATTCTTCTTGTGGAGGCTTAATGTAAAAAAATTTTTTGAAAGAGGAGGAAAGAGGGGGAAACTGTAAAAAAAAAATAAATTTCAGAATGTACAAGGGGCCTTTTTGGATTTCTTAAAATGTTGGTGGGAACTTCAGCCTCCACACACTTCTCTTTGGGTTTGCCCATGGACCCCGCCACCTGAAGGAAATTTTAAATTGAACTTTGATGGGCCTATCAATCCTATTAACGAAATAATAGGCTTAGGGGGCATTGGATGGAATCATGAGAGAGAGATAATGGTTGCGTACTGCCGAGCAACAGAAGTGATGCACCCACTTGAAGCTAAACTGAGGGCCTTCTGTGATGGAGTTTTGATTTGTTATAAGAATAAGTTTAAATGAGTTATTCTTGAAGGAGATTGCTTGCCACATTCTTGTGGAGAGTTCGAAAAAAGAAATGAATCTTTCTTAGGATTTCATGTTTACTTGGGAAAAGCTCATTAATTTTTTTTAAGACTTTGATACTTGGGAAATAAGATTTTGTAGGAAGTACTTTTAGGATATTTGTGTCTTGGTTAATTCATGGCTTGGAAAAAATTGTAGGTTCATTGAGTAGTAATTTTTTTATTTCTTTTAGAATAGACTATGGTATGAGTCGGCTAATGTATCAAAGTGAAAAAATCAAAGAAAGAACGTAAATTGGAGTATTTTGAAGTGATTTTCTGAGGACATTATGGAATAAAAAGGTCATATCTCACAAATTGAATGTTGGAATGGGGCAAGCTACTTACTTTGGAAAGTTTTTTTTGAGTAGATATCTATAGGTTTCAAGATTGTGTCATTCGAAGCTAGAACAACAAAGTTATGGTTTCAGGAATTTTACAAAAATTATGCTAAAAAATGACAATTGCTTGAGCCGGGTTATGGCCTAGGGAAGTTTGCAAAAATCGTACTAAAAATGACATTCGCTTGAGCAATCCTAGAGATGACTTGAGTGCCTGATGCTCAAAAACTTACTTTCCTATATATAATTATTTCATGTTTGTATCTAAATTGTTAGTTTTTATTCTACAAGGACTATAACCCTGATGCACGAATTGTAGGTTATTTCAAAGGTGTTCCTCTTAACCCTAAAGTATCCATCTCCTTATTCTAAGTGGAGAATAAACATTGGAGATACCCTTCTTTTCTAGAGTGGTCAGTGGAAAGATTGTATTGAGCATTTGAGTTCTAGAAAATATTGCTTTTACTTCCTTGTAGAAGATTGGTTTGATCAAGTGCAAAGAGCAGTGAACGACAATAATTTATGACAATCGGGATTATAATTGTAGTGAACTATATAGTCCTTATGTTAAGTTGCAACTAGAAAAGAATCTGTGAGTACATATTATAATTGCTCGTTATTAGTGCTTGATTTTTATTAGTCCAAGGAGGATTCATGGCTTTTTCCATATAAGGTTTTCCACATAAAAAATATGCCTGTCTTCTTCTTGAGGTGTGCGATTGTTTTATTTGTTAGTTCTTTTATACTTCCGCTACATATATTTTGAACTACAATATTGAAATCTGGATCTGGGATGATCTTTCAGGTCCCAAAATAAAGTAGCTTACTACTTATCCAAATTGAATTGTCCACCTTTCACAACTTTTGCTTCCTTCCATCACCAACAAATAAGTAGTATATGAAAGAAAAAGTGTTGCATCCAGAATTAAAGATCTTGAAGATAAGGAGGAAGACAATAGTTATGATGTCAACATTTGCCCTCATGTGGATGCTCCTCACTTCCATCAGTTCTTATAGCACAGGTGGAGTGCTCGCAGATTGCAATGTTACTTTGGGTTGATTTGTCTTTTTTTTTTCTTTTTCGTTTCTTTGTATTTGTTTTTTTTTCTTACTTTGTTTTGTCCTTCTCTGTTGCTTTGTAACCCTTTCATTGTAGAAAAAAAAATGTGTTTATGAAAGACATAACCTCTTTAGTAGGTTTTACCTAGGGGCATACCAATTAAGAAAATCAAAGCAATGAAATGATTCAGACCTAAAGAAATGTACACCAATATTTGAGTTGTTTAGAAGCCGTTTGTGCAAAGCCCATTTCCGCACAAAGAAGCAACAGTGATAATTTCAGTTGAAAATCTGATATTCTAGTATGAAAATCAGTATTAGAGGGGATCCAGGTATCTAACATGAACAGGTCGGATTTCAGTGCCGCAAAAGAGGAAATGCACCCATATAAGTTAAATGGCCATATTGCGCCAAAGTCAAATGCTTGTAGCATCCGAAGTGGTGCAAAAATTTAGATATTTTAATTCAAGGTCGCATCAGTGGCTCGCATGTGTTTGAACGGATTGAATTGGTAAATTCAGTCGTTAGGTAAGAAAAGTCAAAAAGAGGTGTCCGGAAACATAAGTAAGCGCGCGGATTTATATAGCTATTAGTGAAAGGGGTCCCCGTAAAGCCCAACAACAACCCTTTTTTTATGAGCTAATACTGTGCAAGCTTGAAGAAGAAGAAAATTAGAAAAAAAGAAAAAGAGAAAACAAATGAAAGAGCTCTACAAGTCTTCCGTGTTCAAGTTGTCCACATTCTTTGTTGGTCACGACAGTGCAAGGTAGGCTGCTGCAAGCCAAGTATCTTCTGTGTCCAGATCCATTGACATGGTTTTATGTATGGTTCACATTATTTTACGCCATGTGACTCAATTACCTCCCCTCTGATCCTCTTGAATTGGAAAGAAAAAAAAGAGAAGAAAAGATAAGAAAATATGGGTCATAGATGAAGCAGTTAGGGTGATTTAATGAGATTAAGCAGTTAGGATGATTTAATGAGATTGATAATTTAGCACACCCCTAAATCTCATCGATGTTTTTCTCTTCTTGTTCAATATCGTATACATGGTCCTAAGAAGGTTTCATAGCCTTAACTGCAATAACCATGATTCTAATAGTGTTTCCAAAAGAAATAACCTCTTTAGTAGGTCTCATGTGGGGCCATGAAAATGAAGGGAGGCGTATTGACGACAACAAGCATGGGTGGAGTAATTGGTTGGGTGTAGGGATGTACGTGATACAGATTGGATTGTATTAAACCTAATCTGTCACTAATTCGTTACCTATGAATTAGCGGTTTTGTAATCTGTAACCAATCTATTGCCTATTAAAAACCAAACCGTAGATCAACAATTCGGTTCAATTAAAACCGTTCAATCCGTTAACAATAGTGCCAACTATCTCTTCACTATTTTATATTGAGAGTGAGTTACCGAGATTGAAACTAAGATGATGAATGGCTAAAATATTGCCTTTTAATATTTTTGTATATAAAAAATAAATATATATATATATTTTATTTCAAAACTTTGGATCGGTTTAAATTCATGAATTAAGGGTAAAATCTGTTACCAACGGATTATGATTTTTTAAATTCGTCATCAAACCATTAACCATCAAATCAGTCAAATAATCACAGATCGGATTGGTTTTACGAATCAATGGATTTTTTGTACAACCCTAGTAAGGTGGGCCATAGTTGATGGTCCCCAATAAATTTGTAGAACTCCCTTTTGTTTTGTATTGTTTTTTTTTTGTTTTGTTTCGTCTTTTTTTTTTTTTTTTTGGAGAACCCCCTTTTGTTTAAAGGAATTTTAAGATTTCATTATTTATGGCTTAAGAAATTTTTTCATTTTTTCACATAAAGGTCCCTCGAAAGAAAATCTTCTAACTCCGCATCCCTCATGACAGGGTTTGAAATTTGAGGAGAATATTGTAAGTTATTAGGCAGATCAAGTGATCCTAATTAGTTACATTTTCAAAGTTTAATTTCAAACTATATATTATTATAGTGATAAAATCCATGGTGAAACCTAGCAAGTCAAGGATATAGTTGTGTGTGTTTGACTTTGAAGCTCCCCTCGAGCAGAAAATCCAATAGGAGATTAACTTTAGCACCTATTTTTTTTTAATCAACATCCAAAACTTTCATGAAAGGGGAAAAGAAAAACAATGAGAAAAAAGAAAAAAAAAAACAAGAGGTACAAGAGTATTGTACCCTATTCATCAGAATACTACATAATGACCTCTTCCCAAGAGATATCCTAGGTCATCACAAAAAAAAAAAAAAAAAAAAAAAAAAGCCCCATTCTCAAGGAAATAATCTATCAATGCCTAATTTAGTTGAAGTATCTGCTGTTGAATTTGCCAATCTTAGATCAAAACAAAAATACTATATTAATGTTTGAAGATGAAGTTCAAATTTTATTAAAAATGGGTTGAAAATTCTAAGGATATGCTTCTCGATTGGATATCTAAGCGATTGCATTAGAAAAATCACTCTCCACAACAAGGTTGCCATTAAAATTTCTTGAAAAGCATTGAAGAGCTTCTAAAATAGCTAAAACTTCCGCTTCATTTGAATTACACACTCGCATTTAAAAAATAACATAAATAAAACCTAACCTTTGAAATTACGAAGCACACCTCTAATATTACTGGCCCTAGCTTGTCTCTTGCAACTTTATCAACAATAAATTTAAATATACCAAGAGGGGTGGGGACCAAACAACGAATCTCCTTAACTTAAGTGGGCCACACTGCATATAAGCTTTCCAATTGCGGAGGAAAACATTTAGACTAAAATTAGAAAACTTATTCCTTACCAAAGTCCACTTCACGATTCTCATGCCAATAGAACAAATTAAATCTATTATAAAAGACGAAGAGCTAATGAGAAGAAATCAAATTTATTATAAAAGACGAAGAGCACTTAAAAACTTTATCATTCATTTCCAACTAAATAAATTATAAAATAAATGTTCTCTTCAGAACTCAACTATAATAATAATAATAACAATAAAAGGGGAATATTCATATGCATATGTCCTTCACCAAGGGACCGTATATACTTCTTTGTGGGGCATATAGTGAACCTCACCAAGAGATGAGATTGGGGGGATGGAAAGATCCATACGGGGCTACCCTACATACTAAGTTTGGCCCCAATCACATGCCCTTAACCTCTTCATCCGTGACTCAAAAACTCATTCCTTTCGAATAGGAGCATAGTCAATCCAATGGTCCAATAAATTCAGATTTGACCAAAAATTGGTAAACAAGTTTAATTTAAAGAGCTCGTGTGTGTGATCAATTTGGATGGACCATACAGTGGGTCCCACATAGAGTTTTCATGAAAAAAATGGTGAAAAATATATGCACATAAATATTTTCCATAATAAAAAAAGGTCACAAAAAAAGCGGGTACTTCCCATAATTTTTATAGACGTGAAAAATTTTGCCTTTCTTGTTCCGAGAAGGCCTTTTAGCCTGTGGGTCCGCCAATATTGATTACTCACTGTAGGCCCCACCAAAGTTGTAAAGCCCCTAAATCCCTCAGGGGCGTGCAACGTCGGCGTGCACTCCTTGTGACACTGGCGTTGTCCGTCCTTGACTAATCTTATATATGAAATGGGAGTCCAGTCAAACCGGCTTTGCTGACCCAAAAGTGTTCTCTTTTGTCGTCCCAACCCGAAACCCCTTGCGGCTTTCGGTCATCTGAAGGCATTGAAATCCCTCCAACCGTGCAAATTAATAACAACAATAATATAAAAACCTCCTCACCCCCACCCTTTAAAACATAAACACCACCACAGACTTGAGAGAACCTAAAGAGAACACACCCACCCACCCACCCAGCCACGCACCACCAAACCCCCAAAGAACCAATCCCATGGAGGTACTCTCACCACCCCATCTCTACCGAACCATGAAGTTCTACTGGAGAAGGAGAAAGTACCAAAGGCTAGATGGTTCAGCTGGGAAGAGGAACATCAGGGTCGCTAGGCTCGGAGGAAATGTTAAACGGTCCTGGAAGGTTCGCGTCATGCCGAGGCTGAGGTTGAAGCTGAGGGTCTTCTTGCCTTCGCCTGTTCGGATTCTGGCTCGGTTGAGGGACGCTTATGTGGATGCCATGCTGAGACTTGGTGGAAAGGCTGGGGCTCTCCACAGCAGTTTGGAACCGTCGTTGGGAGTGCAGAAGGTTCCCAAGTCCAAGAGTACTCGAGTGACTGAGTCCTCTATCGAGGATTTCGAGAACCGGTTGATGTTGGAGATTTACAAGTCCATTGCTGCTTCTAGACAACTTGCTGCTTTACGTTAATGGTTACTTGCTATGAAAGAGAAGAAAGTCTCTCTATTTCTGTTTCCTCGTCTTCATGACGATGAAGATGAAGTGTAATATTGGGTTTTCTGTTTTTTTTTCTTTTTAGTTTGTTTTATTTTTTTAACTATTCATTGAGAGTTGCTCTTATGAGCTTCACTTGAAGAAGTCTGTTGATGGGGGAAAAGCTCCAAGCTAAGTTGTAATTTAAATATGTATATAGTATCTTTTGTTGAGTAAATTCCTGTGAGTTTTACTAACTTGTATTAGCTTCTTTTGATGTAAATTTTGCTTATTTATTTATTTTCAATTTTATGGGTTTATGAGGATTTCTTTTTTTTTTTTTTTTTTTATGGTATGAGTGATATTTCGAAAATGAACAACTAGTGATCTACCCGTAGACATGTGTGTGAAACCTAGTTACCAACATCGCATCTGTTGGTTGCTGCTTCTTTTTATTTTTTTTAATTCTGTAACTTTCGATAGTTTTTGATATAGAAAAAAAATTACTTTTGTGTGCTAAATATGTTGGTCATGTTGGGTAAGACTGTTAAAAATGGTTTTTTTATCCATTGGTTTTGATTTGGCTTTCTACAAGTTGCGAAAAGTGCTTTCTCCTATGGAAACTATTCAAGTACTAAGATGGGCACAAGATTCTAATCACATGATAGATTTAATCTAATGTAATTATAATCAAATATAACGTGAAAATATTATTACCAAATCTGATTATAATCTAGTATAGTATTAAAATATTAATACCATAGAATATCCAGCTTTTGTTGATAGTAAAAACGATTCCAAGCAACTACCAAGGAAGCAGATGGGCAACCATAAAATTGAGTATCGTCGTTCGTGGGTCGACCTAGCCCAGGATTCACTCGAGCTCAGCCCAAAATGGGATGTATTCAGATTGTGCTCTTAGATGGAAAGAAGTGGCGCATGTGGATAATGGGCGGATAAAGTTTCATCGCATTTGAATCACCCATGCGGTGGTCAACCATTTAAACCCGACTAGACTCAAACATTGAAGAAGACTGAATTGTAGACTGGGGCCCAATCTGGTTAACTAAGACGGTTTATGGGCGTCCCTGTTGATGCATTTGGATTGTGCAAGTTTGGGTTTGGATTAATACTTAAGTTTGTTTGATTGAAACAAAAGCAAGGGTTAAAAAGAAAGACTATAGATAACCTTCTCATAAATGAAAATTGAACCCCCAGGTTGATGAAAGAAATGAATATTCAACGATTACCCTATTAATTATATACCTTGGAAAGTCCAGGTCTCATCCACATGATCTATGTTGCATTTATATCTTCTATTCTAGGTTTAGGTTAGCCAGAGACTAGACTTTAGGTCAGGGGTATTTTGGTCATTATACTGGACTTTCTTAGGGGCTAAGAAAGCAAAAATTATAAATATTATATAATCTGTAATCCTATATCTGGCAGAAGATACTGTACTCTGTTGTCTGTGGTGTTCCTACATCATGTAAGAGAGAATGAGAGAGTGAGAAGCTTGTTTGGATGAACCATGTAAATCCTCTTTGACTTTTCTTGTGCGTGGCTCGATTGCTGATCGCAGGTTTCATACTTTTGTATGTGCACATCTCTACGCTATATCACCCTCCCCTCACGACATAAATTTTATCGCCAATGGTTTAGCAATCTTTGTGGAGCTTATTTCAATGCAAATCCTCTAAAGATAAGAAGCCTAATTTGGGGCTTTTTAAAATAAGAGCTGCAAAGTCTAAAAGCAACAGATGCAAAACTTATTTTTCTAAGTTTTAAATAGAAACACGTTTTTTATTTTATTCTTTTTCCACTGTTCTTTTTTTATGACTCTATTTTCAATAGCCATGTTGGAATCCGGTTTATATGGATTGGTCGTTCGGGTAACCTAAAACCGAGTTCAGGTTAACAGTATTTTAGTCATTATGTATAGGTTTTTTTTGTTGGCCAAGAAAGTGGGAACTATATATATTCATACATTGTAATGATAAATCTAAGAGATTGAAATGGATTCATGATAGATGAGTTCTCTTTTCTACGGACGTTGGCAAAGGTTGTCGACCTATGTAAAATTTATATATTCATGTGTATGATTGCTTGATAGCATGATTGTGTGTATTCATCGTCATTGATCTGTAGATTGTGGGTAGTTTTGTTGTGTGGTTATTCTTAATAAGTGGCATCAGAGTGAGGTGGAGATCATTCCGGGTTCTACGATTGAGAAACAGATCTGTAAGGGAACAAGAGGATCAACAGTTCTACTCGGATCCATCTTCCCATTAAAGGATAGGGTTCTCAGTTGTTGGCTGGTACCAGAGAAGGAGACCAAGTTTGAACTTCGGATTTGAGCAGATCAATTAGAGGCATCTAAGGCCTCATCATTGCAAATCTGGTGGTTTGGATCATCTCTATTGTGGAACAGAGGAGGACAAGACATCGGGTTTTGTTTTTCTGCAAATTAGAGAAAAAATTATGCATCTGTGCTTTATTTGGGTTTCTTGAAGAAGGCAAAGGTCTTCTTGTTCCAAAAAGGAAAGAACAGGGGGCGGAGGTTTCTGGTTGTAAAAACCATTGCGTAGGAAGATAGAGAGGGTTTTATTTGAGGAAAGCATCTATTATGGGCCATGATTTGAAGTTGAAGATCGCCGAAGAAAAGAGGAGAAGAAGGGACAAAACCAAGTGCAATCACTATTACTACCATGCAAGCCTTCACCGGGATGCCCTTGTCGCTGCCGCCTTATCTATCAGTTGCCAGCTCTAGTTGTTTACGAGGAAGAACAGAAAGGAAAAGGCCTAGGGTTCCACCTCCGTGTTTCAGATTGAAACAAGAAGAAGGAAGAAGAGGCTTGGATTTTGCCATGTCGGACTTAGGTGAGGTCGGGTTGACCTGACCTGCTGACAACATAAAAAAGTGTGCAAGTTGGTTGCGGGTTTAGGTTGGGTCAGCCTAACCCAGTTTTGCAGAGCCTAGCCTTCCAAAGGTGCAATACTGACGTCGACACCATGTCAGTAGATCCAATCAATGGTTTTTGACTGGAGGTCGATCATAGAAACTTTTTGTTGCATTATCTTGATCATCCAATGTCCGATCAAAGATTTGTTTGTGCTTATGAAGTTGTCGCGAGCAGATCTACACATCTATGGAAGAAGATTGATATTTCAACGGTCAACAGTGATGTTTAACCAATCAAAGTGCAGAAAACTGTTTCTGTAATATTGAAGCCATCTAGAGTTGGATTTCAGATATGTTTCTTCCAATATGCTAGTAGTGAAGAGATCTATGAAGCAGACAAAAGATATTGGCAGCTTGATGGGTAGAAACTTGTGGAATTGAAGAAACTGGTTGATTCAAGATGATAGTAATGAATTCAAGCATCAAGGGCCAAATTGAAGTGTTTGACTAAGAAACCACTTCAGGGATTGACAGAAAAGAGTCTCAGGCTCCGTAACACAACAAGGATTGAATAGTGTTGTTTGAAGTTATGGACGGGAGATTGCTTCTATTACTTTGATGAAAACCTTAGATTCATTTTAAAAGGATCGGGAAGGAGCGACATGCCAAAGTGGATAGAAAAGCAGAAGAATCAGAATAAAAAGAGATAGTGTGTGAGAAAGCTCGGATTTAGATGACGAGGAATTGCTTTTTATTGCTACAAGTTTAGTCAAATTGGTGATTCACGATGTTTGGATTCTAATTTTTCATATCATGTGTTTAAGTAAAGATTGGTTGACACATATAAATCTCATGTTGATGGATCTGTTCTTATAGGAGACAATGCAAACTTGATGAGCATCAAGACAAGAACAGTAAAGATCTTGGTGTATGATGAGATTGTTCGGACCATAATGGATGTGATGAATGTTCCGAGTTTATAAAAAAATTTGATTTCTATGGGTGGGGATGCATTTTTCAGGTGGAGTAGTAAAGGAGATATTAAATAACATGGGAGAAAATATATGGTTTAGGTGGAGTTAGATGTGATGAGATTATCGGAAAATGGATTGATGTGCCTTCGATGATATCATCTAGTGGAAATTTAGAAAGTCTTGAATAGTGTTGATTTTTTCGAAAAAGGGAGTCTAGTTCAGGTTTGAGTAAGCTAGTTTAGCATCAGGTCATACCTAACCTGCATGTGCAGTACCCAACCCACCAGAACAGGCTAGAACATAATAATTGCTGGTTTGACAAGAGGAACACCGAAATGGAGATACAAGAAAGGATTCACAATGTACCAGTACTGAGATTCGAATTCGGAGAGGTCTTTAATTTTATCTTGTTGGATATACGTTAGGCTCATTGTGTTGCAAGGATGCATGCATGTGGCAATAAATAGGGGACACTTCGGAGGTTCAAGATAGGGGTGTTGACGTTATAGGAGGAAATTGTGGGAAGTCTCAAGTCGGTTTGGACTTGATCGACACCAAACAATGATAAGATTGACTATGCACCCGGGACAGGGGGTATAGGTGCCGCACTTGGTAGTCATATGTGTGGAAGCAAACCTTTTAGCAAGGTACGAAAAATCCCAAGTCGATTTAGACTTGATTGATACGAGACAATGTTGAGATTGTCTATGCATCAGGGCTAGGGGTTGCAAGAGCCTCGTTTAGTCATAGTGTGTGCGGAGGAGTACCTTTTAGTGAGGTATGTGAAGTACTGGTTTAATATGTTAAAGTGTTAAGGAAAGAAGATTGCGCCATCAGTATAGTAGTGTATTATTTAGTAAGGTACGTGAAGACATTACCGGGTATCTCAAAGTGGCTCCAAAGATTTACAGAATTCAAACAAAGGTAGAGATTGTTGGGTTTTATTTTGTATTCCGATTTAGCCGGATCGGTCGTCTGGGTTAGTCAGGACCAAAGTTCAGGGTTAAGAGTATTTTAATCATTATGCATAGTTTTTCTTATTGGACAAGAAAGCGGGAACTATATATATTGATGTACTGTAAACCTAGATTCTAGGGGATTGAGATGGGGTCACGATAGATGAATTCTTTCCTTTGTGGATGTAAACAAGATTGTCGAATCATGTAAAATTATTGTGTTCATGAGTATAATTACTTGATGGTATGATTATGTGTGCTCATTGTGATTGATTCATAGATCGCGGGTAGTTTCATTGCGCCATTTTTCCCAATAGGCCCTAGTATTAATACCATGGCTCTTACCATTTTTATATCATCATTTTAGCCTAGTCCCAATATTAACATTGCCTATAGTAAATGCCATGTACATAGTGATGTAATCTAAACAATAGTAATTTTGTCATTGTAGACTAAGGGAACTATTACCTGAGAGCAAATCCATGAAGGAGATGATGTAAAACTAGCAGATCCACAATACTATTGCAAAACCCGAACTCTTAAACACAAAGGAAATTTGTCTTTGATCTTTGCGTGAGTGGTCCAGTAAGCCTCCAATACCAATGATAGCTTTAGATGTTGCAAAAGTGTAAAACAGGATCACAAGGCCGCTACGAACGCGATGAGGACAGTGTCGGCTTAGATCAAGCAATAGACATAAAGATCCTTCATTGTCTACTAGAGATTAATCATGTAAGATTTACTCTTCACAATCCTAGAACAAAGATAGACACCTTAATGGAGAAGATGGTGTGTAATGTTCTGTAACCTAATATGAGTATTAACCTAATTAAATCGTATTTTAGCTAATTACGCTTCGTTACAATCTAGACAAGTCCAGTTTAGTGTTAAGATCGTGCGTACGAAGTATCATCGGGTTTAAGTTCGTTTTAGCATAGTAGGGGGTAGCTTGCAATTCTACGAAGTATAGAAACCATTTTTTGTAATTTACCATTCTGTGAGATTTTGAGTTCTTATAGAAGCCCTCCTAATTCTAAGATCTAAACTCTCTTACCCCGAATCGAATTGAATCCGTTTAGCCCGCCTAATACCCGATCTACCAAAACTAAATCGTTTCTTGTAATTTCCCTAAACCTCACCTCTTTATAAGCCCAAAGCCCCCAGCTCATTGTTTCTCTATATCTTTTTCCCTCTTCTCTCCTTTTTCTCTTCTTCCTTTTCATATCACTTGCCACTGTCAAATTTTGAGCCACCAAATCGTAGATTATCGCTCTCATCTTTTTCCCTACGCTACTCTCAACCTGTGGACACAATTTTCATTTTCTTCCTCCAACCACCAAGCTTTAGGTTAGCTCCTAACTTTCCCAGTTCTAGGTCTTTGTGGTTTTTAGCTTAGGAAGTGTCTAAAGTGCTCATTAGGCTCCTTTCCGTATGTTTATAGGGTGGTTCGGTTGTGTGTTGAGTCTCTTCACCATTTGAGCTTCGTTTGGGCGTGTGAGACCTAAGGCATCTACTATTTTCACCCATTTTTATCTAAAATTGATATACATTCTCTAATAATGATATGCATGTTGTTTATTGATTTTAGCATGTAATGCTTTTAGATGGTTTTGCCCATTTTATAGAAAATGAACATAATGTTGGGTTTAAGTGTGATTTTGAATGGATGGATGGATGAAGTGATTGGAAGTGGGTTTGTGCAGAAATGTAAAGGGCAGGGCCCTATTTATATGCAGGTCGAAATGGGTCTCAATGTAAGGGAATGGATCCCCAAAGGTGAAGAAACAGGAGACTCTCGTTGGTTTGGTCCCAAGCCCGTTCAATCGGACCACTGCCTAATTGGTCAGAGCTAGAACCAATCAGGGCAAGATACCTTGGTCGGATCGATCGGGCCCTTGCCCGATCGATCGAATTGAGGTTCTTCTTCGAAATTGAGTTTTGGTCTTTGGGCCAATGTTATGATGATCAATGGGTTCTTTGGGACCCATATTTATTTTACATTCGTATTATAGACTTATTTCAACTATGGGACCCCATTTGACCTGTATTTCAATAAACCACCTTAAATCATTATGTAAGAGGCGCATTTGGGTGTACAAATCTCTTACGGATCACCCACTTGGTGTATGGTGGACAATTTACCTTACACTTAGTTAAAATAAGAGTTGAAGCTATGCATCTTGGGTATTTGATTTTAAATACCCTAAAGTTACTTTAATCGTAGTTCAAGTAAGAGATGACATGTAACGTCCAGTTCCCCAAATAGGGAATTGATTGCTAATTTTTCGTGATTTATGATAATTGATTATGTTTAATATTAATTAGGTTTGTGGTAAGTAGAATTGGTGGGACCGTTACTTAGATTAAGTAGTTCATGGACCAATTGATGAATTAATGAAGTTAATGATGCAACATTTCATCTCATCATATGCATCTAGAGTGGACTCCATCCACTTAAGACAAGTCACCTATGTAGGATTATGACCTTTTTTTGTAAATAACTCCAACTAGAGGACTTGCTAGCAAATACCCAAAATATCCAAGTAAATCTAGCTCTATATAAGGCCACATATCCCATAGGTACAACCTTTTATGTTTCCTAGACAAAACCCTAGCCCCCAGGCTCTCAACTATTCCATCTCCTACACCCCTTTCAAGCAAAAAGTGAGTGATTGGGAGACTTTTATCCCTCATTTGAGAGTGCTTTTATCTTTTTCATCACCTTCACTTACCTATTTGGTATTTGGATTGGAGGAAAAAAGCATTAGCCATCATTGGCACATCTCCCAAGGTGAGCAACCCAATCTTTTTTGAAATATGAGCTATTAAATAGTATAGTAATGGATTTTCCTAAGCTTATCTTCATTTATTTATCCTTTTATGGCATTCATATCATGTTTTCTTCTTCTTTTCATATCATTTCATTAATATTATGTTATGTGAGTTGAGAGATTAAGGATTTCTCCATTTTGGCTTTAACTTTGGATTTGGAAGCATTCAAGGCAAGTTTAAGCAAGTAGATAATGGCATGACGGGTTATATTGTTGATTATTTGGCTAATCTCCATTCTAATGCATAATTATAGTTCATCTTCTCCATGTTTCTCTAATGGAAAATGTCTTTTGGTTTGAAAATTGATTTCTATTTTTAAAAAAATGGGTTTGAATAAATGGAAAGGAATTAAAGTGGAAATGACTTTAAAAGTATTGGATTTGGTATAATGTATGATTGGTTTCATGTAGAAGAAGTTTGGAAACAAACAGGGTATGGTTTAGACCCAGACAGTCTAAGTGCATGTTTGGCAAGTCTAAAATTTCCCTTCTTATTGTCTAAATATCTAAAATTTATAGAGTTAACAAAATAGAGGCGTTTGGCATACATTTTTAGCTCTATTAAATTTAGACAATAAGAGGTAAAAGCTCTATTTTGAAGAGGAGGGGCTGTGATGCATTTCCAAATCAGAGGGAAAAAAAAAGAGGCGCCCAGCTACAGTATTTTGAGGGATCACGCCCAGTACGGTTTTTTCGATTTTTCTCGAAATCCGAGCCCCTAAATCTACATCCAAACCGTTGAAAATGTTCACATGATCAATTACGGCCACCCATCCAAATTTCAGCCGTTAATTCATCCGGAATCTTGAGATATGTGCAAGAAAGCGTGAGCCATTGGATACTAGTTTTTGAATTTTGTGGGGCCCAAACACAAGATCCAAACCATTGGAAATGTTGGGAAGACTAAAAACGGCTATGGGGTCAATTTTCAAGGATTGATTCCTTGTGGATCTCAAGATATTTGTAAAAAACTTTCAACCATTGAATTTAATATGCTGAATTTGTACTAGTCCACAGGCAGCCCCTTTTTTTATTTTTTATTATTATTTCTGGGATAGTAAATAACAATCCAAACCATTGAAAATGTGTAGAAGGTCAATGACCATTATGAGACCAAATTTCAGCCGTTGGATCATCACCAAACTTGAGATATTTATGTAAAAACGTGAATTATTAAATATTTTTTTTTAAAATTGGGGGCCTCAAACACAAAATCCAAACCGTTAGATCTCTTTGGGAGGCCAAACGTGGTTATGAAGTAAAATTTCAAGGCTTAATACCTACTAGATCTCAATATATTTATGAAAAATTTTCAACTATTGATTTAAAATGGTTTATTTAAAATAGATGCTTTCATTGCCAAACACATATTTTAAATCTAGCCTCTTTTTTTTATAGCTCTTTTTTTAATAGCTCTATTTTAGATGGTCTATAAAAATAAGACTAGACCTACCAAACAAGCCCTAAAAAGGCAAAACCTGCTAGGCTCGATCGATTTACCACTCTGAGTTGGGCCCGATCGATCGAATCTATGCCCGATCAATCGATTTACCACTCTGAGTTGGGTTTGATCGATCAAATCCATGCCCGATCAATCGCACAGAACCTTTTTTAAAAAAATTATTTATTTATTTAATTATTTTATTTTACTTAAAAACCTCTTTTTCTAAGCTTCTTTCCAAGACTGATATAAATTTGCTGGATTACATCAAGTATACCTTATGAAACCTTGAGCTTGGTCATAGGGTTAAGTATTACATTAGAATACTAGGTAGACCTTATGACGGTATAGGACTTAACGTTTTGAATACTTCACCTTATACATAACCAACGAAATCAAATAAAGTAAACAAAGAACATATTAGCTGTCATGGAATCTTTATTACATGTTCCAATTGATTTTAATTTCATACTCTTAAGTGTTGGTATAAGGGTCCAATATTCATATTCATATATAATGGACACTAAGAACTTTAGTAACATCGATATCGGGTGGCTTATGGGCACATCGAAAGGAAAAGCTAAGGACCCATGCATCTTAGAATAGTTTAGGTAGTAAGAATCCTTGTCTCTTGATTAAATTGGACACTTATGCACACTGTAATACATTACTTTCTCTTATCTTAACTGTTTAGTTATGTTCAGTCATGTTCAACACATCTTTCATTTTTGTTACATTATTCTTATTTATTGTTATCTGTATTTGGCAACAACATACTTTAGTTATCTTCACATGATAGACAAGTAAGTTATAACCAGTAAGTATGATATGGAGGATTGTATGGCATAATGTATCATATTATTTGATTCATGGAGTCGGCACTGCTGAGCTTGACTCTATAAGGCCTAGCAGGGCCTAGTATGAGTTTGATATTACAAACCACTGCAGTTGGATCATGTTATGAGTATATCGATGTTCCACTGGGTAATCAGGCTACCTGATTTTCGTCCCATATTTCCGCTCCCCATGCTGGGAGAATACTAGTGACGTGCATGGACAACCAAATGTATAAGTGCATTTCCCGTTATATATGATTCTCATATACATGCTTCATTATATGCTAACAAACCTAGATGCGCTTTTTGACATCCATTTAAATTATCATGTTGTAATTCTATTTGTGATACCGTGTGACTTATTGGTTATTTGCTTAGTTCTTATTGAGTTGTGATACTCAAGGTGTTACCCTTGATGTTACATGGGCAGATCTCAGCCCAAACCGGTTATTGATGAGCTCATAAAATAGCACGTTCTTCGCATAATTTTACATTAATTTATGGGCTTATTTAGGCGAGATAAATTGATTTTATGTATTTTTACATCATATTTTTGGATTTCAAAATAAGTCATCAATTTTCTGCATTTTAAGCATGAAGTCATTTAATTACTTTCTTTTATTTAATTTCTCAAAATTTGAAGGATCTTAATTGAAGTAGAAGATCCACCAGGGCCTACTCTCAAGCAAGAATAGTCATCATGGGACCCGCGATGAAGAAAAGAAAGTAAATCGAAGAATGAGACCCACTCCTTTAAAATTCAAAATTTGAAAAGAAAAGAATCTATCCAAGGTGGGCCAAATTCTACCTGCATGGGTGTAGAGAGAGGATTTAAAAGTTAGCAGGAGATAAAAAAAAAGGAGGAAGTTGTTTATCAGATAAGCACTCTTGCAAGACACGATGGACCAAGAGAGAAATTTTAAAAAAAAGGCCTTCTCTCCATTTTTCCGAATTCCACCACCACACTTCATCGCTAGTGATTCCATGTGATAAAAAAACGAAAAAAATAGGAGAGACGCCCATACCTCACATATAGAACACAGCACCACACAAAAGCATTCTCTCTCTCCACCATTCCATGCTCCTCACCGCCATCTACCTCTATGGACCCTTGCCTCTCTCCACATCCATCACATCTCTCCCCTCCAGCTATCTAAAGTGGGTCCTCCTCCATCCATTTCGTCTTCTTCCTTGGTACATGTTGGCGAAGTTCAAGAGATGATGTGTACTGCAGTGTGGGCACTCCCTTGACTTGGTGTTTCATGTTACTAGAGTAACATGAGTTTATTATTATTATTTTTTTTTAGTTAATATTTTTGGATTCTTGTTCATGCTTTAGTGATGTACAATGAATTAAACAAAGATTTATAAGTCGTAGTAATTTATTTTACTACATTGATGCACTGTGTTTATGTGGTGTGACAGACTGTATTTGGCAGTGCAATTCTAAGTTGTTCTTTGACCCTAAGCATGAAGTTTGTGATTCAAAAATTAATGATCTTAAATCTATATTCTTATTTTTTTTTATGTTTCTGAATTTTATTCTAATTCAATTTATTTATATGCCATTGGTGGTTTGATCCCTTTTATGTTTTTGCCGTCTTTAGATTAGGATCTTTTAGCTTAGATATTTAGTTTATGTTTTATTTGGAATTGTTATTTTAATTGGGACTTGCAATTAATTTTAATTTCTAGTTTAGTAGATGATTTATTTTGTATAGATTTTTAATAGGCTAGCATTAGTTTTCAATTAGGACAAGATTTTGTGAATTCTAGCTCCCTGTGGATACAATTCCGGACTCACCAGATAAAACTACATCGAGACCTTGCACTTGGGGTCCTAACGTCGATCAAGTTTTTGGCGCCGTTGCCGGCGAACAAACGTCACAGGTAATTTTCCAACTTTATCTCTTTAAGTGCTTTGTGGGTGTACCTTTTCAATTGCAATCATCATACTAGCCTAGGGGTAGCATGCATGGAATGAATGACCAGCCCTTGGACATTTAATTAAAGATTTTAATTGCTGATTTCAGGTTAAAATCTGTTAATTTTTGATCTGAAATTTTATATTTGCTGAATTTTTTTTAAAATCCACAATTTTTGGAAAATTGCCTACAAAACTAGTCCTCATTGATAACTAGTTTGGTTAGTTTATTTTTCATTTTGATTCGGACTCTTTTTAATTAGTTTAAATTCTGTTTTTAATAATTTTTTAGGTTAGATAAGTTACCAAAAAAATTTTTTTTTTTTTGAAACTCACCTTCGAAGGGCAATTCAAGAACCTATTTTGATTCGACTTTTTAGCCAAGATAAGTGCCTAGGGTCCAAAAAGTTTCAGAACTTTCTTTGGAACCTTATCTTTTACATTAGCATTGGAAATTTATTTTCTTAGGACTCTCGCCTAGAAAAAAAAAAATTGGACACCCGACCCTCTTGATTCAATAGTTGTATGCGTAAGAAACCCAAATATAAGAGGTTAACTAAAATCTATGACGCATCTCAATCTCCTGGTCTTATTGGGATTTCAGAAACAATGGCAGATGCAAATAGTGGTCATGACAATAATGACCTATTGATAAACTCGAAAGGCCACAATGATGGACCTAGGAACGGAAACGGGCATGAACCCATGCCAAATAATAATGAGGTGAACCAACCACTTAGGTCACTACATGATTACCTACAACCTACACGACAAGCCACACCTTCATGGATGGTCATTCCTGCCAGTGTAGGCCAACTTGATATCAAGCCGGGAGTTATTCAACTTCTCCCCAAAATTCATGGACTTGACTCAGAAAGTGCATATTTGCACATAAAAGAATTCGAAGAAGTAGTTGCAACACTTCAATTTAATAATGTGAGGAAAGATATTATTAAATTTTGATTATTTCCATTCTCCCTCAAAAACAAAGCAAAAGCATGGCTTCACTCGTTACAGCCCAATTTGATTGCTTTATGGGCCGACATGGTTCGCGAATTTTTGAAAAAATTCTTCCCACCTCATAAGACCAACATCCTAAGAAGGCTCATGATGAATTTCAAACAAAAGGAAAAAGAGTCATACTATAGGTGTTGGAAACGTTTTAATGAACTTCTTCTTGCATGTCCACATCACGGATTTGAACGACATCACACAATTGGCCATTTTTATGACAGATTAAGTCCGGAAACACGCCAATTCGTTGAGATGATGTGCAACGGGGAGTTCATGGCTAAAAATCCAAATGAGGCATGGGCATACCTTTAATTTTTGGTTGATAGTGCACAAAACGAGGACACATTTGAAAGTATTGAACCCGTAAAGCAATCTAATCAAGCCAAGGGATGGGGGTTATATTTACTCAAAGATAATGATGATCTTCAAGCAAAAACTTCCTATCTTACAAGAGAAGTTGAGTCTCTGAAATTTGTGAAAAACAAGGAGCCTACAATCGTTTGTAGCATTTGCGCTTGCGATACTCACATATCTGCGGAGTGCCCCACACTCCCTGCATTTCAAGAGGCATTTCAAGAGCAAGCAAATGTTGCCAATGCATACAACAACCTTTGAACAATTCTTTGGGTAATGCTTATAACCCTAATTGGCGGAGTCACCCTAATTTCAGTTGGAGAAATGGCCCAAGTGCTACTCCACCAAATCTCCCCCAAAGGTTAAACCAATATGGTGGCATTTTGGGACAATATCATCAAACTGCACAACAAGTGCCACCTCCTGTTGTTCAAACTCAACCTTTGGAAGAGATGTTGGCTAAATTCCTTTTGGCTCAAAAACAGGAAATGCAAGAGTTCAAAAATGAGATACGGAATTATGTGCAATCATAAAATAAAAGGGTTTTTCGAGCTCAACCACAACCAAATCCAAAAGGACAGTATGAGGTCAATCATGCTGGACCCTCAAACCCTCAGGGGCAAGTTCAGGCTGTAACACCCTGACCCCAGTGAGCAGGTTAGAGGTTGTTTAATTTTGTGATTAGTGTCTTGATAGAGGTTACTATTAGGTTATTGTGTTTGACTTTCTTTGGGTTATGTTTGAGGTCTTGGTTGGGTAGTTGGGTTGAGTTTAACTTGAATTAGGTAGCTTCAGGCCCTTTTTCGTAATTTTTTTATTTGTGTGAGTTCGTCGTTTTGATGTCCTCTTGACGTCATCGCGTGCCTTTCGTCGTGCTTGTTAATTGTTGTAACTGCACCGAGAGCATTTGGAGTTGTTTGATGTGTTCAAGTGCCCGTATGATTCGAATTGTAATTTATATAACTTTTGGATCTGGTTGCAAATGGCTAAACTATACATATATATAACCATTCGTTTTCGTCCTTATCTGTTCCGTTCTCTTCCGCTTTTTTCTTCCTTCCGTTCTTCTTCTTTGTTCAATTCTTCGAGCTTCGCCATCTCGTGTCAACAGCGTCCGGCCACGCAACTCTTCGTCAGTTCTGCGTGAGGCGAGTCTAGAAACCGTGAAAGTTTGGCAATCGTTGTTTAAGGTAAGTATAAGAAACTATTGGCTTAATACATGTTGGTAGCTCATGATTGGTATGATTTACTCCCCATTAATTGTAGTGTATGCATAGTATCACAGCCCTTTTCATGTTTATGCCTTCAATTGTTAACAGAAAAACCATTTTTGAACTGTGCTGTTCGTGTCCGCCTACTTCAGGGCCGACCAATCTGTCCTGAAGCCCCGACCGGTCGAATTTCGATTCTGGCTGGCATCCAACCGGTCGGACCATGACCCGATCGGTCGGGTCAGTACTACAAGACTATAGAAATTTCATGGAAATGACTTCCTAGACCGACCATAGACCACTTAGGAGACCTAGAAAGGGACCACCCTAATAATTGACTATGGGCATACCATGAATAATCTTGAGGGCTGAGATTTATTCATGAAGGTTATCCATCTGTTAAGCACCTTTCCATGGATATTGGTTTAAGGGACTTTGATACTCCTTTCTCTTACAATGAGGCACAAAAAGGAAGAACAATCGAGTATCGGATAACTTAAAACTACATCAGCATGCACGGTTAGTGACAATGGATAACTAAATTAGAAGTGGGCTAGTAAATGACCTTGACATCCCTCTCATCAAACTGCATAGCATATTGACACGCGGTTTTTGCCCTTAAATCTTGTGTATCGCATGGAATGAGCCTTGACACGTTTTGTGTTGCTTTGAATGCCTTGCCATTGACAGGGACATTGATTTACTTGTATGTTCACATTTATGTAACGATCCCGTATCTTGTTTGATATACATTATTGAGAGTCAGCTTGATATCGGTTGGATGGAGGGGTATAGAGCCCTCTTGGGGACCTCTCGATATTCCGCTGCTCGAATACGAGGCGGAACCGAAATCCCACATATAGTCAGAGATTGATTGGTTGATTGAGTGATTGATTGATCGTGTCTGGCTCTACTCAGCCTCCGCCTTACGATACCCGACGGGGTTGACATTCGGCGTATTATTGATTGTTGCCGTTGCAGTGTGCTACTGTCTTGGGGATTCCGGACCCCAGGAAATCGAGACCCATTGGCCGATGGTGTTTTCACTACCGATTGATCCTAATAAGGAGAATGGGCAAATGTAAAAGCCACCTTGTTTAGTCTTCTTGTTAATGAGTCGCATTGGCATGTTTTATTCATGTGCATGATTGCCTAGTATACTATCATGACCTCTATGAAATCCTCTTGTAATGAATTCTTGTTAGATACAACGCGTGTTACCTATAGATTGCTTATTTTTGTTGAGCCGTTGTACTCATGTGTTGTTCTTGGTGTTTCAGGCTCAGATTCCATCTCCGATCCTATGAAAGTCAGTCAGACTTCGGGAGAGATCGTAGAGACCCCTTCTAGGCTAGAAGAGTGGGAATGAGTAATCCCCTACAGAGAGCGGCTCGTCAGTGTTTTGTGCATCTTGCTCCATTGCATATCATTGTCTCACTTTTGTTTTGTCTCTCTTTTTGGCTTGTATTGTATTTATGACTTGAATGTATCATTTTGCTTATATTATGGTCTTCTTTTTTGGTTCTTTTGTTGTATTATAATGTAATGATACTCACAACTTCCGCGTATAATGTGATTGCACATGTGAATGTTCGCTTGTGTATGTGCATCTAGATCAGGTTTGGGTGTAGGTACACTGGAGTACGTGTGTTCTTGATTGGGTAGATCCTAATCCCCGGTTTCTTAGGCCCAGGTTGTGACATAGGCTATTACCATTCTACGTAGTGGTAAAGAAATTCAAAAACCTGATCTAGAAAAAAATAAACAACTTGCCTCCACAGGTCAAGGAGTACAGTCAGAAAAAGACAAAGAAAAGCTTGCAATTCCTGTCAAAGAAAAGACTACAGTTCCTCTTGGATTCAAACCGTTGGCCTAATTTCCAAATCGATTGGCTCCGTCTAAACCACATATCCAAAACCAAGAGATCCTAGATGTCCTCAAAGAAGTCAAGATTAACATCCCATTGTTGGATGCAATTAAGAAAATTCCATCTTATGCAAAGTATCTCAAAGAATGGTGCACCATCAAGCGTAAGATGAATGTCCAAAAGAAAGCATTTTTAACTGAGCAAGTTAGTGCAATTTTAAAGCACGATACTCCCCCCAAGTACAAAGATCCGGGATGCCCCACAATCTCATGCATCATTGGAAACCACCAGACCAAACAAGCTCTGCTTGATCTTTGGGCAAGTGTAAACTTACTACCCTACTGGTTTTTGAACAACTGGAGCTAGGCGAGTTAAAACCAACTCAAGTTACCCTTTAACTAGCCGATAGATCTGTGAAAAAACCAAGAGGAGTAGTAGAGGATGTACTTGTACAAATTGACAAGTTCTACTTCCCAGTAGACTTCATTCTCCTAAACACTCATCCAGTCACTACCCCTCAAGCTCAAATTCCGGTAATTCTTGGAAGGCCTTTCTTAGCCACGTCAAATGCGCTGATAAATTGCCGAAATGGAAAAATGACACTTTCTTTCAGAAATATGACTCTTGAGCTCAATGAATTTAATCTTTGTAAACAATCTTGGGATGACAATGTCGACTTTGAGGTGGTAGATTTAATAAACACCTAGGTAACGGAGACTTTTGCAGAGTTAGTCCAGTCCTACTCACACGATCTGATTGAATCAACTGAGGGCATGGCCAAGCTTATGGAGACAACTAATGACACTGTTGAAATAGCCACAGTAGCATGAAAACCCTCTTTCGAAGAGCTTGTACCAACTGGTAGCCCACCTTTTCCCTCTCAGGCGAGGCCGCCCAAACCTAAGTTGAAACACTTACCCCCACACCTTAAAAATGCTTACCTTGGGCAAGATGAAGCATTTCTTGTGGTTATTTCCATGCATCTTGAGAAAGACCAAGAGATCCAACTTCTTCATATGCTCAAAAAACATAAAGGTGCAATTGCTTGGAACGTGGCCGATATTAAAGGAATTAATCCACTTGTGTGCACGCATCACATATATCTGGAAGAGAATGCTAAACCATCCAGACAAATGCAACATCGACTTAACCCCACCATGCAAAAGGTGGTTAGGGCTGAAGTGCTCAAGCTTCTTGACGTGGGTATCATATATCCCATTTCGGATAGCCAATGGGTCAACCCTACCCAAGTCGTACCAAAAAAAGCCGTTGTAACTGTAGTCCGTAATGCAAATAACTAACTCATTCCAACTCGATTACGCACTAGTTGGCGAGTCTGTATTGACTACAGAAAGCTAAATGCACTCACACGAAGGGATCACTTTCCTCTACCATTTTTAGACCAAATTTTAGAAAGGGTCGTCGGCCACGAATACTATTGTTTCATGGATGGATGCTCCAGGTACAATCAAATAGAAATTGCTCCAGAGGACCAAGAGAAGACCACTTTCACATGCCCCTTTGGCACTTTTGCTTATAGAAGGATGCCTTTTAGGCTATGCAATGCTCTGGCAACCTTTTAAAGATGCATGTTAAGTATATTCAGTGATATGGTGGAGCGTATTCTCGAGGTTTTCATGGACAATTTCTCTATTTTTGGAGATTCATTCGAGAACTGTTTGAGCAAATTGGAGAAGGTCCTATCTCGGTGTGAGGAAAAGAACCTTGTTTTAAATTGGGAGAAATGCCATTTTATGATTAGGTAGGGTATTGTCCTCGGACACATTGTATCTTCTAAAGGATTAGAAGTGGACAAAGTCAAAATAGATTTGATCACCAATTTGCCCATCCCGAAAACTGTAAGAGATGTGAGATCTTTTTTAACGCATGCCGGATTCTATAAAAGGTTCATAAAGATTTCAGTTAAATATCTAAACCGCTATGTAACCTTCTATTAAAGGAAGTAGAGTTTGAGTGGACGGAGGCATGTCAAGAAGCTTTTACAAAGCTAAAAGACAAGCTAACAACCGCTCCAATAATGCAACCTCCGGATTGGAGTCTGCCTTTGAGATCATGTGTGATGCTAGCGATTATGCAATTGGGGCTGTACTTAGGCAACGGAGGGACAAGAAACCATTTGTGATTCACTATGCTAGCAAGACTTTAAACAGCGCACAAATAAATTATTCTACAACTGAGAAAGAATTATTGGCCATTGGTTATGCACTGGATAAATTCCGTCCCTACTTACTTGGATCCAAAATTGTGATCTATACCGACCATTCTGCGCTCAAGTACCTTCTTTCTAAGAAGGATGCTAAGCCAAGATTGATACAATGGATCTTGCTACTCCAAGAATTTGATATCGAAATCAAAGACAAAAAAGGAGTAGAAAATGTGGTAGCAGATCATCTATCTGGGCTAGTCCTTTCAAATTCTTTAGAGCCTTTACTGATTCAGGATACGTTTCCTGATGAACAACTTTTTAGTACCTCCCAATCCCCATGGTATGTAGACATTGCCAACTATCTTCGCTCTGGTGAAACTCCCATGGAGTGGACACAACAAGATAAGAATAAATTTTTCGCTAAGGAGAAAAAGTTTTTCTGGGATGACCCATACCTTTTCAAATACTGCCCAGACTAAATCATTAGAAGATGTGTTCCAAATCACGAAATACACAGTGTCATCTAGTTCTGTCATTCCCATGCTTGTGGTGGACATTTTTCACCCAAAAAGATTACCCTAAAGATTTTGCAGTCCGGTTTTTAGTGGCCAACTATTTTTCGAGATGCAAATGATTTTTATCACAAATGTGAGCATTGCCAAAAATTGGGTTCAATTTCCAAAAGAAACATGATGCCCTTAAACCCAATTTTAGTAATAGAACTTTTTGATACTTGGGGCATAGCCTTCATGGGACCTTTTCCCTCTAGCCAAGGTTATTAATATATATTGATTGCTGTTGATTATGTGTCTAAATGGATAGAAGCAATCCCATGCCGGACCAATGATGCCAAAACTATTCAAAAATTTCTCAAGGATAATATATTTTCCCGTTTTGGAACTCCTAGAGCCATCATTAGTGATGGGGGCACACACTTTTGTAACCGCACTATTGAAGCTTTGCTTAAGATTTATGGCGTTACACATAAAGTTGCTACCCCCTATCACCTACAAACAAGCGGTCAGGTAGAGGTTTCAAATAGGGAAATAAAAAGAATATTGGAGACAACTGTGAGACCGAATCACAAAGATTGGTCCATGAGATTAAACGATGCACTATGGGCCTATCGCACTGCGTTTAAGACCCCTATTGGCATGTTCCTATACCGGCTTGTGTATGGGAAAGCTTGCCACCTTCCTGTGGAATTGGAACACAAGGCTTATTGGGCAATCAAGCAACTTAATTTTGACTTAGACAAGGCTGGGGAGAAAAGAAAACTGGATTTAAATGAATTAGAAGAGTTAAGGAATGAGGCTTACGTGAACTCTAAATTTACAACAAAAGGACCAAGATTTTTCATGATAAGCGAATTTTGAGAAAATCGTTTCATCCTTCTCAAAAGGTCCTCTTGTATAATTCTAGACTTCACCTGTTTCCTGGAAAGTTGAGAACTCGATGGACAAGACCCTTTATTGTAAAGGAGGTTTTTCCATATGATGTAGTTACTTTGCTAAATCCTATGAATGGTGATGTTTTCAAAGTAAATGGGCAGCATTTAAAACAATTCTTGGAGATTGTTCCTTCAGAGGAGGAGGAACTCCCTCTGACTGATCCTATTTATCAGGACTGACTGGCGCTAAATATGACAGTGACCTTTTATTTGTACCATATATATATATTTGTTTTTTTTTTTTTTTGTTTGTTTTGTCTAACCTTGGACAGGGCGTAGAAAAGCTCCATATGGAGGTACCATCCTTTTACTTACCCCTTTGTTATTGATTTCCTCATGTTAGTTAAATCATTTATGTGTTGCATTTCATGCATAACATCGCGGTCGATGTTCTTCTTAGGTTAGGGGGTGGGGATAAGCACACTTGTCCAATTTTAGGCAAAATTTTTCATATTTTATGTTATTTTTTTGTCTTTTCAATCATTTTTAGGAATTTTTTATTATTTTTATTTTTTTAGATTTGTTTTGTTTCGATTTTAGGAATTTTTACGATCGCAGTTTTCAATTTTAGAAAAGGAAGTTTTCAAAGGAATTGAGGTGATTTGAAGATATATAGGAATCTAGAATTTTCAAAATTTTTAGAAAGAAGTAAAAAGAAAGTTCATTGTTTCTAAAAGAAGAAACCCGTCAAAGAATTACCAAAACTTGTTTCTCACATACACATACATATACATTTTTCTGAAATTTTGGATAAGAAACTTTAATGCTATTTTTGAAATTTTTCGGGAGAATACAATGAGAACCTAAGATTTAATTTGTAAAACATTTTTGTTTCCAAGGTTCATTTTTGGTGGGTTGTATATCCTAGAACCAAAATGAATTAATTCGAGCGAAACGAGAAAAGGCTACCTCGTGTTTACTTTTGATCTTTAAAATAAAAAAAAAGAGAAGAAGAAGAAAAATAATAATAATAATAATAAATTTTTTTGTGACTAGTTTGGGTTCATAGCCTTTTTAACTCGAGCTAATAAGCCCATAGGGGTGTATTCATACCTAGTGCCCTAAAACCATCTGGTTTGGGAGTTATTGGCATAACGATCGTTACATAGGTTAATTAGAAAGCTTAAGGAACCTAGACATTACACGGTCACAACATGATTTGTTAGAAAAGAGAGAGAGAAAGAGAGAGAGAGAGAGAGGTCTATCGAAGTAAACAGTAGTGTGGCAGCCATCTTAGTAGCTTTGAGAGGAAATTAGTTTTTGCTAAATTTCGAGAGATCGAATTATTTGAAGGAAAAATTCCATTTTTGCAGCATTATCGTAGAATATTTGTGACAAAATTTTGATGTATATATATGTATTTTTCACCATACATGCAAGTTTGGTTTGAATTTGAGAAAGTTTTCGAAAATAGAACTGTGAACTGGACTTTGAAAAGTTTGAAATTTTGATTATTCTAAATTTCAAAAATATCCGATATGAATGGATTTTCTTTTGGAGAATTTCTTTTGCTTTTGTTCTTAGTTTGTTTAAAAAAAAAGAATTTTGTGAGTATATTCACTGCAAACCCTCAGAGGCACAACTCGTCCACTAGGAGGAACCTAGGGGTTTAAAGGCTTGCTGCATATGCTAAATACAGTCGAGAGTGTCAGCGAAAGTGGCAATTTTCTTTTCTTTTCTGCATTAGTTTTATTTTTCTTAGGATAGTTTAAGTTAGTTTCCTATTCTAGATCGCATATTTTTCTTGGGACTAGCAAAATACTAGTCGGGAGGTGTGATGAGCTTATAAAATAGCACGTTCTTGGCATAATTTTATATTAATTTATGGGCTTATTTACGCTAGATAAATTGATTTTATGTATTTTTGCATCATATTTTTGGATTTCAAAATAAGTCATTAATTTTCTGCATTTTAAGCATGAAGTCATTTAATTACTTTCTTTTATTTAATTTCTCAAATTTTGAAGGATCTTAATTGGAGTAGAAGACCCACCAGGGCCCACTCTCAAGCAAGAATAGTCATCATGGGACCTGCGATGGAGAAAATAAAGTAAATCGAAGAATGGGACCCACTCCTCTAAAATTCAAAATTTGAAAAGAAAAGAATCTATCCAAGGTGGGCCAAATTCTACCTGCATGGGTGTAGAGAAAAGATTTAAAAGTTAGCAGGAGATAAAAAAAAAGGAGGAAGTTGTTTATCAGATAAGCACTCTTGCAAGACAAGATGGAACAAGAGAGAAATTCAAAAAAAAGGCCTTCTCTCCATTTTTTCGAATTCCACCACCACACTTCATCGCTGGCGATTCCATGTGATAGAAAAAAGAAAAAAAAAAAAGGAGAGACACCCATACCTCACGTACAGAATGCAGCACCACACAAAAGCATTCTCTCTCTCCACCATTCCATGCTCCTCACCACCATCTACCTCTATGGACCCTTGCCTCTCTCCACATCCATCACATCTCTCCCCTCCAGCTATCTAAAGTGGGTCCTCCTCCATCCATTCTATCTTCTTCCTTGGTACATGTTGGCGAAGTTCAAGAGATGATGTGTACTGCGGTGATGGCACTCCCTTGACTCGGTATTTCATGTTACTAGAGTAACGTGAGTTTATTATTAGTATTTTTATTTAATATTTTTGGATTCTTGTTCATGCTTTAGTGATGTACAATGAATTAAACAAAGATTTATAAGTCTTAGTAATTTATTTTACTAGATTGATGCACTGTGTTTATGTGGTGTGACAGATTGTATTTGGCAGTGCAGTTCTGAATTGTTCTTTGACCCTAAGCATGAAGTATGTGATTCAAAAATTAATGATCTTAAATCCATATTCTTATTTATTTTTTTTTTGTGTTTCTAAATTTTATTCTAATTCAATTTATTTATATGCCATTGGTGGTTTGATCCCTTTTATGTTTTTGCAGTCTTTAGATTAGGATCTTTTAGCTTAGATCTTTAGTTTAGGCTTTATTTGGAATTGTTATTTTAATTGGGACTTGTGATTAATTTTAATTTCTAGTTTAGTAGATGATTTATTTTGTATAAATTTTTAATAGGCTAGCATTAGTTTTCAATTAGGACAGGATTTTGTGAATTCTATCTCCCTGTGGATACGATTCCAGACTCACCGGATAAAACTACATCGAGACCTTGCTCTTGGAGTCCTAACATCGCTCAATTATCATTGCACATCAGGAAGGCCCCGTGCAAGTTCCTTCAAGATTAGATGAATGGGTACCTAATGATGTCTTTTATTTAACATATACAAAAAATCGTCTCATGGTTATGGCATTTAGGGATCATGAATATATGGACTACTCCGTTTATCATACCGTCATGTTTTATTTGAAAGACTTATGCTTATTTTTATATTGGTGGACATGGATTATTATCAGTCTTTAACTATTCCGTACTTATGCATTTTATCACTTATGCATTGTTTACTCTAGTATGCATTTGGACATATACACTTTCATTGGGATCATATTGAGTTCATTATCTATCTATGTAGTTTATTATGGAATGGTTTAAATAGGTATTCATTGTGCTCTATACTATCACATGTGGTTTATGGGTGTGCTTAGCTCATAAGCTTTCTGCAGGTTGTCTTAAATCTTCCATGTTTATAGATCTTCCTCGCACGTTGAAATGTGAAAAATCCCCATGTAGAATTAGTATATACCTTAGTGCAATACGGGTTACTACGGGATCATTTCGTATTGCACAGTAGGTCAAGTCTCGGATTAAGTGTGTGACATTTCGCATGGCAAACAGTGCTAGATCAACCAGGGGTTGGTTGGTGTACATTCCGTTTTCATTAGTGAAACACCTCGACCCTAAATGAGCAGGTTAGAGGTTGTTACTTGCGTGATTAGTGTCTTGCTAGAGGTTACGGTTAGGTTATTGTGTTTGACCTTCTCTGGGATATGTTTGAGGTCTAGATTAGATAGTTGGGCTGAGTTTAACCTAGATTAGGTAGCTTCAGGCCCTTTTTCGTAATTTTCTTATTTGTTTGAGTTCATCATTTTGATGTCATCGCGTGTCTTTCGTCGTGCTTGTCAATTGTTATAATTACCCTGAAAGCATTCAGAGTCATTTAATGTGTTTAAGTGTTCGTTTGATTCGAATTGTAATTTGTATAACTTTTGGACCTAGTTGCAAATGGCTAAACTTTATATATATCTATAGTCTCACCTACCTTCCTCTGTTTATTCTTATCTGTTCCGTAAGTCAGTTATGGTTCTTCTTCTTCAACATTTGTTGCTTCTTCTCTTTCTCCTCTCCATTGATCGTTGTCATGTTTCGAACCTTCCCATTAATTCGCCATCAAGTGAGCCAAAGCAACTTGTGTGAGCTTGTGAATGGTCGATAAGGCAAGTATAAGCAACTGATGGTTGAATACCTGTTGGTATTCCATGATTGTTATGCTTCTAATCGTTTATTTTGTTAGTATGTGAATAATAGCCTTTTGTAACTATGTTCATCCGTTAAAAGAGACAATGAGGGAATTTGGAAGCTCTTGACAGTCTGCGTTTCAGGGTGTTATGAAACGTACGGCTAAGCTTATGGCTGAGCTGTGAGGTTTACGGCTCAAGGTCCAAAAAGGAGAAAACTTGCATTTTTTACTATGGCTAAGGGTCGGCTAAGCTGTACAGGCTACTACGACTAAGCCGTAACTCCCCCGTGACCTAGCCATAGAGTAGTCTACGGTTTGAAGCCCAGAGACCTGAAACCTGAATTGTCTTCTACCGCTAAGCCCTAGCTCAACCGTACACAACATTACGACTAAGCCGTAGGTGATACATGGCTACGCCGTAGGTTAAAACATGGCTAAGCCGTAAGACCCCGAAAATGTAGGGTTAAGGCAGGTTCTATACTTTGACTCCTAGGACCTTAAAACTTGGATCCCTCATCCTATGCACTGGACCAAAGGAAGAAATGAATATCATGAGTGGTCTTAAGGGCTATGACTCATTCATGATCATTATCCATTCGTTAAGCACCTTCACATGGGTGTTAGTTTAAGGGACTTCGATACACTTTCTCTGAATAATGAGACACCAAAAGAAGAACAACTGTGTATTGGACACCTTAAAACTACATCATCATACACGGTTAGTGACAATAGATAACTAACTTAGGGTTGGCTAGTAAAAGTACCTTGAATTTGTTAAATTGAATTGCATGGCATAGCATATTGCAATTCAATGATTGCCCTCTAGTGTCAGATATTATTGTGCATTATATTCTCTTGATGGCTCTTGTATCGTGACTTGATATTGCTATTTAGATTGAGTGAAGTGCTAACGATTGGTTATTAAACATTCTTCCGTATGCTTGCGAAAATAATCATTTGTACTGAGTGATAAGATAAATGACTGATTGGTAAAATGTCTGGCTCTACTCAGCTTCCACCTTACGATACCCGACAGGGTTGACATTCGGGGTATTACTGATTATTGCCGCTGCAGTGTGCTATCGTCTTGGGAATTTCGGACCCCAAGAAACCGAGACCCATTTGGCCGATGGTGTTCTCACTACCGATTGCTCCTCATAAGGAGGATGGGCAAATGTAATAGCCACTTAGTTCAGTATTTTGTTATTGATTCGCACTGGCATGTTTGATTCAATTGCACAATTGCCTAGTATACTACCATGACCTCTATTAAATTCCCCTGTACTGAATTCTTGTTAGATACAATGCATGTTACCTATAGATTGCTTATATTTTGCTGAGTCGCCGTACTCACTCATTGTTCTTGGTGTTTCAGGCTCATATTCCATCTCCGATTTTACGAAAGTCGGTCAGACTTCGGAAGAGATCTTAGGGACCCCTTCTGGGCTAGAAGAGTAGGAATGAGTAATCCACTCCGGAGAACGGCTCGTCAGTGTTCTTGTGCATCTTGATTTCATTTCATATCATTGTCTCTCCTTTTGTTTTGTAGTGTACTTGTGACTCTAATATATATTCTATATATATCGTTTTGCTTATATTCTTGTCTTATTTGCTGATTCTTTAGTTGTAGTATAATGTAATGATACTTACAGCTTTCGCGTACAATGTGATTACATGTGTGAATGTTTCTTTATATATGTTCATCTAGATCAGGTTTAGGTGCAGGTATACGGGAGTACGTGTATCCCTGATTGGGTAGAGCCTAATCCCCGGTTTCTTGGGCCCGAGTTGTGACAATTAGGTTTCAGATTCGCATGACTTTCGTAATGTAAACTTGATGTACATGTCTTTAAAATGTACCATGCATTTGGACTTGGACTGTGTAGTGGTTTGGCAATGTTGATACTTGGTTATCGAAGGACAACTAACATTGTTAGGTTCAATTTATGATTCAAGAATAATTCTTCATTTTACTAATCCTGTATGCAAATACAGTTAGCTGGGCCTTCAATTTGACTTAAGATATGAGTCTGAGCTCATCTAAGTTAGGTATGTATTTATATTATGTATTTTGAGGTCTTTGACAACTATAGTAGAGCATTTTTGAACAGACTGATCATTGTATTTAAAGGATAGCTTGGCATCCGATGTTTAACAAGCTTTTTCCTGATTTTGACATGCAAACTCCCTGATTTGACAAGATTGACCCCCTAATTTGACATTGGAATGCTTTCCAATGAGTTAAAGGTTTACCCCTCGTGGTTTAGACTTATGTACTCATTTGTGTAGGGTGGATTAGGATTCCTTTCTTCTTCTTCTTCTTTGTTATTGTTATTATTTCTCTTCACATGATCGCATCATATTTACCTCACTTTTAATGCTATATGTTTATTATAGTTTATATTATCTTTTTACCGACTTCTCATAATCTGATAATATTGTATTAGTGCGTAAGTACCAATCCTTTCTACCTCAAGGAGGCGTAGGGTGAAGCGCTACAAGCGCTTGAGCCACTTGACAAGTCCATGTGAGTTGCCAATGGTGGTGATGGACCCGTCTAGCCTTACACATGAGTGATCCTTAGTGGGCTAACTTTATTTTGGGATTTTCTTGGGTTTATTCTTTTAGGGCTCGAGATTTAGTAGGCTTGTAATCAAAATATGTTGTTAACTTTGAAACTCTAACTTTAAATCTAGTGTCTTTTGATGTGCATACTATGTATTGTATTTTGATACCAATTACTAGATAATGCTTCCGCAAATATTGTATTCGTTTAGCTTCATGAACTCACTGCAAACTAAGATCTTCTGTGGGATTGATTAGGAGCCATGTGTTGCCTTAAACACGAAAAAGTTTTAATAGACTGCTAATCTCACGCTTGACCCCGGATTACGATTTGCGGGAGTGACATGGTGATGGGTGACTTATCTTTAGACTTTGCTTATTGATATAAAGATATCTATACTGCCATCCTACCATATAAATTTATAACATCTTGCATAGTTAGTATAGGGCAAGGAAAGAGAGTTGGATTAAACTCTCTTAATTGGATTTGAGTCTTAGAAGGATTAACACATCCTCTCTTTATCCAAATAAATTCCTTCTAAGGGATATCATTCTATGTTGAAGCCAGCCATGAGTAGGCCCCATCACTGATGCCAACAAGCGAAGTGCCAAATTATATGCCTATGGGTCAAAAGTTCTAGTGTTGATATTTCCACAACTACAGGTAACTTGGTTGCGCCAAAAATTTCGAAACTCTTCCTGAGAAATATTCTTATTTTTAATATGGTTTCAACATAAAGAGGAAATGTCCCCCAAGAAGCTTCCTAAATTTTAAAGAGGTTATGAGATCTTCAAAAATTTTCAAATCTTATAATTTCTGGCAAGAAAAATCTTCATTGGATAGAGAAGAACCATCCAAATCCAACCCATTTTTTAATCAAGTAGAAAAAATCAACTCTAGCCAGATTAAAAAATAAACAAGGTCATCCAAATGTTGGGTTGGATTAGCTGGTTGCAGTAGGAAATTGCACCACTAAGTTTTCAGGTGGAATTAGATTACGAGATAACAGCTATTTTCCCTGACGCACACCACAAATGTGGATGTGTTGCTGGATTTTCAACCTGCACCGGCCAATTCCTCTCTTTCAAACGTGGAGATCGGAAATTTCACATGAGCGCCATGAGGGAATTCGATCATTAGAAAAAACACCCTACATTAATAGCAGTTAGCATTTGTCTTTTTAAGGGACCCCCTTCTACATCTCCCATCCCACCACGGCCGTAAACTATAATTTAATTTCACGAGTGCTTCTTGGAAACAAGGGTCAAACAAACACCTTGACAAATTCAAAAGAATAATTAATGACTGGCTCCACGTTATCCCCACCAATTAATGACTAGTTCAACATCGTCGTCATCCCATATTAAGCCATAAAAGGATCGACACAAGCAGAAAAAGAAGGCCTGTATCATGGGAAAGAGAAGGCCCATATGATGGAAAGGAGAGCTCACATAAGTAAAAAGAGAAACCACTCAAAGAGGAAAAAGTAGCATGCCCCAGGCCAGGGATTACATGAGCAACCCGGTGACATGCAGTGTTGCTAGTATAGTTTTGAAACGAAATAAACAAGGAGAAACCACTCAAAGAGGAAAAAGTAGCATACCACTTTGTTTTGACATATAAATCGAAACGAAATTTTTTCAAAATTTCATACGAAATGAAATGAATTTCACAACTATGGTTGCCAACCCCTTAGGCAATCCCTTAATGTCAAATAACCCTAATTAACACATAGTTACAAATTAGCCCTTAACGAATTTAAATAAGGAAAACCCTCCTTTGAGCAATGGTGTTTACGTTATCTTGAGCACTATACTTAGTAGGTCCACCTTGTAATTCATCCAAGTGTACTACTATAAGGAGGGACCCCACCTCCTACAAGTCACCTTTCATGAGTTTGGCACCCATTTGAATTGAATGGACCTTTCGATCAACTATGTATTCATTTGGATGATAATAGGTTATGGGCCATCGATCAAGAGGTTAGGATGATGATTTGAGCTGCCATAACTGCAGGTAAAGCCCCAGGTGGGCCCCCATAACGACCGGCACAACAGATGGGAGCAGTTTAAATAATATATAGTTACTGCTAAACTCATTCCATATAAAGTGTTTTTGGCCGGGTCAGGCTGGCTGAAGCACTCGCAAGCCTATCTGCTTATGGGTCCTAATAGACACGCTGGATTCAACCCATAGGTTTACAAGAGAGGCCACGGGCCGGCCCATTGGAAATATCTATTCAGTCCGTTGGTACTACTATACACGTCGAGATCAACCAGGCCTTTTAAGCACACATGAGCTTACTCTTGTATAATTTACCAGTAAATCTAAAAGCTAGGTACATATACATTCCACGGATTTATAATAATAATAATAATAATAATAATAACAGCCAAAACATGCCCAGAATTGGGTTAAGCTTTGGCGGGCCCCTCACATAACCACCCCCACAGGAAAGCCCTCAATTGTATATATTAAATTCTTCCTCAGCAACGTGATAAGGTTGTCGGGTTCCAGTAGGATCAGCAGTGGCTAAAACAGGATTTGAGGTCTTCTTTTATGGATCATTTGCTAAACGAGATTATTGCATTAATTGTGCAGAGTCCAAGTGCTCATGGTGCCACCCAAAGAGATTTTCACAAAGGTAATTGATCTGATAGTGGGAATAATTTTTATTGTAGTGAATTTTTTGATAAAGTGAATAATTTCAGGGGCATCGATTTCAAATGTAAACCACTTGACGAGTTTATATAAAACATTGGGCGTAAAGAATCTGCCTACCGGGTGGGGTAGTGCAATCTTTTTGTTTTGTAAAATAGGTCTTAGAACAACAGGAGGCCACATTAAATAAACCTTTTTTTTTAATCCTATGTAAGGTCCCCAAGAACCAATCTAAAACTTGCACTCAATGAAAATCCCAAACAGCTAGTAGTTAGAGAGGCATGGTCCATTAAAGATCTCAGCATGGCATGCCCCAAGTCTTTCAAGAGTCGTTGTGTTAACTACCGTGATACAAAAATTGAAACACTGAATTCTGAAAGTGAGCCCAACAAGAGCGTTCGATCATAGCCCATCAACCTTTTCGCAACTTAGATTAAAGGAATATAGGATATCAATCTGGTTAACTAATCCAAACATCAGTTTTAAGTTCTTATTGTTTAATAGATATATACACCATTTAATTTATCGTGATGATCCCCAGTGGTAGATATCCCCTTTAGAAGCTGAACTTGTTGGGCATGGCTCTTCATGTTATCATGTTCGATTCACTGGTAGCATAATTGCGAGGCACCTCCTTTTGAATGAGGGGTCAATCTGTTGTGATTTTCTGAATATCACCCGTTGTGCGCATCCATGAATCACAAGATCAACACAATAAGCAACCACCACACACAAGAAAAGACACGAGATTTACATGGTTCACCCAAACAGGGCTACATCCACGGGCACAGGAGGACGAACATCTTCACTATAACAAGTAAAGCATACAAGAGATTCCCACACTTTCACCTCATCTCTCTTACGTGGTGTGGGAACACCACGGGCAACTGCCGTCGCAAGGTCTAGAGTTACAGACTATATATATAATTTCCGCTTTCTTGGCCACCAAGAAAGCCCCGGTACAATTACAAAAATACCCTTAACCTTAAACCAGTCCCTGGCTAACCCAATGGACTCATCCGGCTAAACCGGAATACAAGACATAAACCCAACACAATCCCTAACTATAGTGTTGATGGTGAAGGACTGAAGTGAGCATATGTGTGGATGTGTGCACTTACCAGAGCTAAAAGAATGCCGGAGTTTTGACTTCCTCCAATGGTGAATTAAATTTGGTCTCAAGCATAAAACTCAAAGGGGGAAATGCAAAGTGGGTATTCTGGATGAGTGATATATAAGAGAGTAGATCCAATCAATTTTTCAAATTTCACTTCAATATTGGAATTTGGCTTCATAATGAGATTTACCATTTACATTGATCATCATGTTTTCTATCAAAAAAAAACAATCTTTCAGTGGAAACAATTACAATTGTGGTAGAATCGAGGGTTATTACATAAATTAGGAGGACATCTATTTTAAATGGCTCATATTTCCAATAGTTGGACTCCTATTGTAGATTTTAACCCCTTTAACTCAAGATTTCTCCATGTTTTTCTTTGAGTCCAAGCCCCGGGAGGATGCCAACTCAATTCATATTAATATTGAATAACTTTGTTTTTATTGTAGTGGTTAGGATACATGAAAAGGTTGATAGATTAATTGGATTTCACGATAGGTGTGTGAAAACACTTTTCATATAATTAATGCCTTATAAATAAAATCCAACAAAAATTAAAAAAAAGTTTGATGCATGGATTATCCGAGCCTTGATTTAATGTCGATGAAATTTAGAAGACTTTTGATCATTAATCTTTTTGAAATTCAATCCAGCCATGGATAAAGATATTATGAGAGAAAAATTAGGCCAGTTGCTGGATGATGGGAGAATGAGAGCGTGAAAGAGCCTACACCGACCAAATGTGGGATCTATTAGCGTTGTTGCTCGTGGGAGCATTCCTTTGTGCGCGTAGTCGTCGGTCCTCGACTAATAACAATAATCTGAAAACAGGTCCAGTCAAACCGGTTTGCTGACCGACGAGGGCTCGTCTCGGCTCTTTACTCTCAACCACAAACCACTCAGTTTTCAGTCGGTCATCTCCAGCCAATGAATTGAATGCCCCCATTTCAAATCCTCTAAAAAGACAAACACCGTCACTTCCTCTCCCCCCAAAAACCCATTTCTCACCAACCGAACCAAACCCAACCCAACAAAGAGAAGCTAAAACCAGACCCAAACAAACCAAACCATGGAGGTACTCTCACCACCTCGCCTCTACCGAAACATGAGGCTCTACTGGCGAAGGCGAAAGTACCAAAGGCTGGATGGTTCAGCCGGGAAGAGGAACCTCATGGCCCCTAGGCTCGGAGGAAATGTTAAACGGTCCAGGAAGGTTTGGGTGATGCCGAGGCCCAGGTTGAATCTGAGGGTCCTCTTGCCTTCGCCTGTTCGGATTCTGGCTCGGATGAGGGACGCTTATGTTGATGCCATGCTGAGACTTGGTGGAAAGGCTGGGGCTCTCCACAGCAGTTCGGAACCGTCGTTTGGAGTGCAGAAGGTTCCCAAGTCTAAGAGTGCTCGGGTGACTCAGTCCTCTATCGATGACTTCGACAGCCGGTTGATGTTGGAGATTTACAAATCCATTGTTGCTTCTAGAGAACTTGCTGCTTTACGTTAATGATTACTTTCCATGAAAGAGAAGAAAGTCTCTCTATCTTTCTCCAATTTTTTCTTGTGTCCTTAAACTCATGCAAGGAGGAAGTGTAATGTTAGATCTTCATTTTAGTTTGTTTGTTTTTGTTTTAACTGTCCATTCAGAGTTGCTTTTACGAGCTTCACTGAAACAAGCATGTTGATGAAAAAAAAGCACCAACCTAAGTTGATCATGGTCAATATAAATCTGCATATAGTGTCTTCCATTGAGTATATATATTGTTGTAAGTTTTACTGAACTTGTATTGAGAAATCTGTTTACAGTGTTTTGCACAAGGTTTGCATGAAATTCTTTACTAATTAATGATTTAAGTTTATGCGGTCTTGACGTAAAAATGCTTTCGGATGTGAAATATGTTCTTCCTGTTGGATAAAACTGCTAAAAATGGTTTTGTTAGGTTTATTTTGCTTTCTGCATAGTTGTTAAAAGTACCTTCCCCTTATAAATTGACCAAATTCTAAATTTAGCATGAGATTTTAATAATATCATAAATTAAATCTAATCTAATTATTATCTAGCATAACATCAAGTCATTGTTAATCATGATAACCATCCAAGTTTGGTAATAGTATGACCAGTTCTCCAAATGCTATTCACCCAACAGGTTTTCTAAATCCTCTTGTACACATTAATGTAACTTGCAAGGATGCTGAAATTTTGAAAGGCAAATGATATATTTCAAAAGAGAGTTTTTGAAAAATATTGCAAACAAATAAGGTTCTGAATTACTTTTTGCCACTTGGATTTCTAATGCACCAAAAGTCACACACCCACGTCCCTCATCAGTTAAGACAAAATTCTAAGTTTTTAAGAAATAAAAAAACCAATACCATCTAGCCCGTCTTGCTGGGTCATACCTACGAAAGTGACCTTGTAGGGCTCTATGTAAAGGAAATATTGGGGTAGGGGCAAATGTTAAAAAAACACATATTAACTTATAAAATTTATAGGGAGCATTTTAAGCGTGCCTCTGGTTTTGTGAATGCGGTAGTAAAATAAGGTTTACATATGCAAATGCTAGTTATGTGAGATGCACTGTCACGTTTTTCAAAATCACCATTTTCATGAGTAAATGAATATACTCTGTGGCTTTAGATATTCTTAGATTTTTTTTTAACATTTTTTTTTCACAAATCTCTTTAAATTGATTAGGATTTAAGATAAGAACTAAATGTCTTTGTGCTTATTTTTTATAAGAAAATATTAAATAATTCAAATCATGAATTGGGGACCCCCCAAAGTGCAAAAAAATCGAATTATAGGTTGGGATTTTTGAACTTTTTCATAAATTTCTCAAAATAAATGAAAATCAAATATATGAAATTAAATATTTAGTTTATTAGAGAAAGAAAGAAGATGAATAAAGATGAATAACTCGAATAACCAATTTGGACCTCCCAAAATTGAACAAAGAATGGCTGAAAGGATTAAAGCCCACAACGGTCCAAGCCTATTGCAACCTATACAACATTTCCTCATTTATACTTATTTTAATTTATCACCTCCTCATCAATTATGTTAACGAGAGGCTGTAAATGACTTCATTTACAATCTATTTCATACCTTATTTATGCTTCACATGCATAAATGAGTGCAAGTAAATATGATTATGCAAAACCCTTATGCATGTGAGTCATTCACATAAGTGGAGTGTGAGTGCAACCCTTAAATCCTATAAATGAGCCACAGGTTTGTGAGGCTCCCTCTTAAGCACGACAAGCAAGGAGGGAAGGAACTTAAAAGGTCTCTCTCTATGAGTAATTGTTGGCAAGGAAATGGAAAAGTCTATCTACGACTTTTTCTACGAATGGATTCACCTTTTCTACCTCATGCCTCTGCGTCTGTAATGAACTTGCATGGACCATTAGGTTTCACGTGCGAGAAAAAGAAACACGGGAACTAGCTATATTTCATAGTAAAGACCAAAGACCAAATATTTCATAGTAAAGAAACTGATACCTGATCCTTGAAAATTTTTGCTATATATTCAGTGGCGGACCCGATGAAAAAATATGTAAAAAAAGTTTTAAAAAGCCATTAAATTTCTAAAATTATAAAGGAGTTTTTGAAAATCTTCAGATTTGAGTGGGGCTGCAGCCCCCACTCTACTCAACTTGGGTCCCCCGGTGCATCTTGGGACCACAATGCCTTAAGAGGGAATAATCATATCCATTCAGTCATGCACAAATGACCAAACAGTTGGACATCAACTGCTATTTTATTGTCCAAGACTTGGGGATAAAAAAAAGAATAAGAAAGGGAGAATACTAGCAGCCACTAAGCATATCACCCTATTAAGGAGTGGGCTCCACCAAATGAAAAATATTGAAAAGTATTTCGGCTGCCTTTGCTAATACATTGAGGTTTTACTTGAATTGGCTAGTGACGAAATTTAATATAGTGTCAGAGTCAACCGGTCGTAAATTCGAATCCAAGAGTAACAACTTGATACTAAAAATAATGTGTCACTAAAAGTACATTGATTAGGCTCCACCTAAGGACGAGTATTGAATAATGGGCTCCCTCCGGTAGAAAATATTCAAAAGTATTTCTATGGTCTCTACTAAAACCTTGAGGTTTTAGTAGGAGTACCCACTCATCAATACTCTCCCTCAGGTAAAACATGGTTGGCGCATTTTTGGCAACATGCAAATTCTTTTTTAGCACCGAGTCAGTCCTCTTGTAATTCAAACTCACGATTGGTTAACTCTGATACCATATTTATAACCAGAATTACCAAAAACTCATGCTGATAGTAAACAATAAAATAATTTATATCAAAGGGTCCTAAAAGCTCCCCTCAGGTGTGGGGCTCCACACATGGATAAAAACACACTAAATTACCAACGTAAACAAATACATGTCCCATTACAGCCATTGTTAACCTTTTGTCATTGTGGCATATTCTCAAAATACATAGAACTACGGCTGCGGCAATATGGTCATGATTTGGCAATATGCCAATTTAGCCACTATTAGTTGATACAATGATTTCTTTCATTTCCAAATCCCATATAATTCAATTAGGAGTTAGCACATAAAGATTTAAGGTCATTTCTTCAATTTCTCTCCACTTCTAATTAAGTTCATAGCCTTCATGGTAGCTAGATCGATGTTACCTACCAAATAAAATGCCTGCTCGAGAAGACCATCTAATTCTCTCAAAAGGATCAATTGAAACCGTCATATTGTTTCTATAAGACCAACATATTTCCCTAGAGAACCAGTAAATACTTCTACTACGAAAAAGGGTTGTGATAAGAAATGTTCTATTTTTCGTGCTCTTGTTAGAGCTAAACAATCCTCATTAAATAATTCTTCCAACACAAGGATAGCTATAATGTCCTCTTTGTAATATTGTGAAGTTTGCTTAACTCTTTGGGCAGTTTCATAATGTTCCTCACCAACGATCCTAGTTTGGAGCATAGTTGTCAAGATCCTATTGACTTGGATAATTTTCAGATTAAGTGTCAAAAATTTCTGAAAGTGGTCACTTATTTATGGTGCATTTGGAGTTTCCCTTAATTGGTGGATCGAGTTTCAAAAATTCAACTTGTAGAAATGTCTCTTTTAGCCCTTTGATCTTATCAAATTCTAGCTTTGGGAATGCTTGGTTGTACTGGAAACTTTCTGAAATCTTGTAAGGAAACATCAATACGAAAGTTCACAATTCTCCCCTGCAGAATTCTTAAATATCTACAAAACGTGCCAAGTCTTGCCGGATTGGCACTGGTCAAAATTCCACATTTATTATAGTGGTTAGAGGGTAGGTTTTATGATTTTAAAAATTGATCGAGTCTGTGTAGACTCGACACCTACGAAGTCAAGTCACCCCTCAAGCTTCTCTAGTTGAGTATTATCAGGAAAGACCGACTTAATGCCTTTTTCCTCCATTTTACATACTTTTGAGAAGATATTAGAGGCTTTTGGAGTCCTTTGCACTTCATCATTCTAAAAAAATCTAAACATTCAAAGGTTGGATACTCACCTTAATGAAAAGGAAAAGTTCTGGCCAAAAAGAAAAAAATTCTTGTGAAAGAACTTTAACTATATATAATTATTTCAATTCATTCTAAATACCTAGAAATATGTGACTTAAATTAAATAGTTTTTTTTCAAACTATTTTTATCAGTTTACACACTTTTCATGTTTTGATAGGGTCTAGGGTGCAACTTCGACGGACTCATTTGATTTCCGTGTGACTTAGCCAAGTTTCTCAATTTGAGAATGACCAATCGCCCCGATCGAGCTCAAATTTTTGCGCATCAAGTTAAAGTATTTGGAAAATGATTTCCCATCATTAGGATCAAAATAAATGGGAGTAGACTCAATTCAATTATTATTGGTTCTATCAATAAAATTTGAATTTTAACTGAAAAAAAAAGAAGAAAAAATTATTAGTCGGTATTGACAGTATAGTGAGTATATCGGACATTAGGTGCAACATGAGCAGATGCGTCTGAGTGTATTGGTGCAGGTAGTATTGGATACTACACTGATATTTATATCAGATACTATATTTGGGTATGCCTTGCATATTGTTTTTAACCATGGATTAAGTCTCTAGTTTGATCGACCATATGTTTTGAATCTCTTCATTAAACTTGCAATTGGTTTCCATACACTCATTAGGTTTCTCCCTTATAATTTTATTACAAAAATTTATAGAATGAAGTTCTTAAAGCATTAGATTCTTGTAATAAAATTTGTAGAATGAAGTTCTTTCAGCAATAGATTCTCTCCCATATCCATATCTTTTCTTTTCTTTTTTAGTAAATCCCACATCCTTTTATTGTTCCCATCACCATGGTTTGGTCCATGATATGTTGACTGTGAATTAGGTAGGCACAGAACTGCAAAAAAATCGAACTTTATCAAAATATTAAATTTGCCTGCTGGACTAGTTCTTCATGCAATGCGTTTAGGTTCAAACGTAAAATTTAAGCCCTTTTACATAATGGCCGGGCAAGGTCGCTTCTTGTGCATGAGTGGAAGCGCATAACCTATAATGGACAATCAAACTATACACAAGAAGAAAACACAAGCACACAAGAGCATATGAGAGATTTACTTGGTTAGGCGATGCGCCTACCTCCACTACCAAAAGATAACATTATTCTTTTACTGCATTCTTTTGCTTAGATCTCGGGTTACATATTATATGATATATATATATATAACAATCTCTTTCTTAGCCCCTAAAAAAATATAGTACAAAGACCCAAATACCGATGACCCAAAGCCCGATTCATAGCTAACCTAATAGGCCAATCTGGTGAACCTAGATTACATGACATAAACCCAACAATCTCCATTGGTTCAACCCGACCTAATTTGTTTATGGCTTAAATATGTAATATAGATTATACATTAGATCACTTTTTAAATTATTCACCCACATTTAAATTGATTAATGAAAATTGTCTGCGTACACTCAAATTGTTCAAGTGGTTAGGAAGTCTAGTAATGAGCTGGAGGTTCTGGCTTCAAATTGTTTAATGCCTTACCCAATGTACAATGATAGTGGGTGGTGTTGTATCTCTGGAATTTTACCAATAATCTCCTGTAAGGGAGTTGGCACGTTCCTCATAAAAAAAAAGGGTTAATTAACATGATACTTTTTAAGTTTTTATTTAACTAATAAACTCTTCATTTATTTTAAATAAGTGTACGAATTGCTAATTCTGGCATTACTTAATTATCTGAATATATCGTCTTTTGTTCTCCACTTGAAAATTAGCCAAATGGAGTTTTTAATTAGTCCATGAAGGGGATTTTCCTCCTTCATGGTAAAACTAGATGGAAGGATGAGTGTCAAAAGGGTGACTTCATAAATCACTAAGAGTGATAATATCAACCTGAGATCCAAAGATCAATATCTGGGCATATGTGTGGTACTAATGTACTGAGTTCACTCAACCATTTGTGTGTTGATGACTTCATAACTTCTATTGATAACACCCCAGATGACACCATTTGGTGCAGCCCTCATTCCAACCTGTGTTCTCTCTTTTTTATCTAGTTGGCCCAATTTGTGGGTTTTTGGTTTTGAATGCCTTATTTTGGGATTCCTAGCCTTCCCTCTGTTTTCATGCTGTGGATGTCTCTTATTGAATATGCTTCGTATAGCTAGTGGTCTTACTCAAGCAACATAATTGAGCTGCTTCATTCATTCCGTATGGCTGGGGTTCCTCCCATTTGAGTTGAATACACAAAAACTAAAAAAAAAAAAAAAATTGGAAACTTACATGGATAAGTCATTCTGTATAGCTGGGGTTCCTCCCATTTGAGTTTAATACACAAAAAATAAAACAAAAAACGGAGACTAATGATCGTAAACAGAATTTCTTCTCCACATTTTATTTTCCACATCCAATATAAGTAAGTGTAAATATTGATCCTTTTCCAATTCGAAACTATTAGATCCACAGGGTTCGGTCCAAATTACTATCCTACATTGTTCATTGATAAAGAAAAACTTTACCCATTTAAATAAAGCACCAGATTGGTCATGTCTAAAAAGAAGCAATTTGGGTATTTTTTTAATTTCTTCATCCTTTTTTTATCACGAATTTTAAATATAATCAATTTTAAAATGAATATATCGCTCACTACAGTTGAGTAGTTTGAATTTCAAAGGGAGGACCCCCTATAAATTTATAGTCATGGGCAGAACCAAGGGGATGCCCCGAAATTTCTCGAAATCCACCCCCCCCCCCCCCCCCCCCCCCCCCAAAAAAAAACTGAAAAAATAAATATTTCCTACTGGGCCCATAGGAAAATTGAATTTGCAGACATTATTTGCCATGTACCCCAGAAACATCACCAACAATTTAAGAAATAAAATGTGCTCCAACAACCAAGTTCTGCTCAATAGGTTATAATATATAATAATATTACAACAGCAGAAAAATAAAGGTGGTGTGTAACATTCGCCAAAACAGAAATTGCATGGAACGCATGGAATTGATGGAAGAGCTAATAGGAGTTAGTTATAGTTTTGACAGGGAAGCAAACAATAGAAATACATGATAACCCCCAAAACAGCAAAGTAACATGTCTTAATCAATGTTTCATTTCATTAGAGTAAGTAAGACGAAGTGCACCACCTCCACCACACCCATACAGCAAAAGCTTCCAAGCAAAGCAAACACAATCATTGCACTTTCCTCTGAACCGCAACCTTTTCATAAAACTAACCTAAGTCTTAACTCCTGGACCACTATTTATATAAAAGGAGACTCTAATTGGAGAACTTTTTTTTAGTCTTTATAGATTGTTTTGACCCAACAGAGAAAAAACTGAAATGACAGCTCTTGCATCCATCCTATGATTATCAGCCCCTGTTTTATCTGTAAATTTCTCTCAAGGGAGCCATTATGTTAAAATTAAAAATCAATTATAAACTTTCACATATGCAAGGACACATTCCTTTTCATGGAACTGAATTCCAAGGAATTCACGGTAAAGTGAATTCAAATGATGGATATTAAGAGGTGAAAGCCTCGGTCCATTTTTGGCCTTGTTGATAATTCTAATCCTTTTTTGCACTTCCATGGATTTTTGGAACGCTCTATTCCTCTGCATGGATTTGAACTCGTAGTAAGGTAAAATAGGTTTTAAAAAGGGATTATAAAGGTGAGAGGTGATGAATATAACTTAGGAGACTAGATGGGATCCTGACTACTATAGGAATTGATTTAGTAGGATCATTGTGGACATTTTTTTTCCATCTAAAAGAAGGTTATTTGATAGTCATTTGTGGGATTATACCTTTATTTTCATAATTAGCTACTTTAATACTTCTAAACTTTTTTGTATTTATAGTTCTTTCTGGACACATGGCCGGGTGGGGTTGGGAGGAGGGGGATTAAATGTGGATAAGTTGAAGACTCTAGCAAATAAAATAAAATAAAATAACAAGAAAACCCTGTTTGTTTACAATAAAATACATATTAATTTAATACTTAGGGTGATTAAAAAATAAAGATTAAAAGTAAATTTTCAACAAGGAGCATCAAATAATATTTTCTTTTGATTCAATTTTTCCAAAAGAAAATATTGTTTGATATGCATTTTTAGAAATTAATTTTAATATTCATTTTTAAGCACCCTATATATTTCATCATCATGTGTATCTCAATCACAACAAACAACCCGGAAGAATTAAATAAGAACAAAGTATGTTCAACAAAAGCTCGCCGGCTATTAGAAAATCATAACCGTGAAACCATAGACTTTAAATCAAATGGTATAAAAGGATACGCACAGTGCTTAAAGGCTGAACTTCAAACAAACGGCTAACCTACATGAATGTTGGCTACTTTTGGATATGATCTATCAATGGTGAGCCCATCTCTTCGATAATTATATTATGCATGGAGTATTAGTGGAATAAAGAGTGAAGTGGTAAGGTAGGATACCAAGATGGGGACATTGGGTCAGGTTGGGGCGTTGGGCAATTGTTAGTTTTTGCAATTGAGGATGGGTTTACCAATTACCATTGGCATGTGGGTGGGTCTAATTCGTGGGATACCCCTCGGTAGCTTTGCTCGTAAATCCTTTCCTTAGATGGATTCTCCCAGAATACTCTATTTCTTATTTAGACTCTTCTATAGAATTTCTAAGTTCTATGGAAACTTATCTTAGAGTTGGAATTCTTGAGTAATCTTTTAGTAACGAAAAAAATGGAAAAAAAAAAACCACAGCTGCTAAAGGCTTTTTTTCAGCTAAAAAACACTTTTTTTTAGCCAGTACCAATCCATCTAATGAGTTGCACACTCACTCCTAGTCCAGTTGCCCTACAATATAACGGAGAGAGGGTAGAAGATGGCAGATGGTTGTCAATTTCGTGTAATTTCGGTTGAAAGGATCGAACATAGTTGTCAATTTCACATAATTTGGGTTGAAAGGATTGAAATTTTTCATTCCGATCATGTGGCTAAAATGAAATTGGACACAACTTTTTGTTTTAAATTTTGGTACATTTCGGCAGAAATGATTTTTCGCACATTTTTTCTTTTATTTGTTATTGTTTTGTACATTTCCTACATAGCTATTATGTGTATTTCTTATATTTCCCAAAATATAATTCTGAAAAGTTTTACTATAACAAATTAAATCTATAATTATTATTCTATTTTTTTTCTCTACATTTATATAAGATATTTTTTATATATTTTTTCAAAACATAATTCTAGGAAGTTTCACCAAAAATTTGAATTAGCCGAAGCTTTTCATTTTGAAGGCCATACTGAAATTAGATCCGGAAAGATATTGATAGCTGTGAGATGAAAGCCAAAGAGTGAAACCGAGGAAGAGTACATGTTAGAAGATTTTGGCCACTTGTAGTCTTGATCTTCAGTCATATTTCAAGTAATCTGAATATAAAAGGTGAATGTTTGCAGTAAAATAAATACATCAAGCTCTATATGAATTTACATTGAATGGACATCAATTTGACAATGAGCCTAGTCATGGCTAAAGTAAATCTCAGTTTGAGGTTTTTGAGAAACATGAAATTTTTCTGCCAATCACAAGCTTGCTTGCGCAACGAAAAGATTTCGCACTCTATAATTTTTTTGATCATTTCTTTTCCTTCAATAGGAAGTCAAAATGCTCTTTTGAAGAAAAACATTTCATTGTTTTTCTTTTTCACAAAAACACCATATTACCAATGGTTGGCCCCACAAAAAATCTAAATTACTTTCCACATGGAATCCTCTTCGCCCATAAACGCACCAGTCTCAGGTGCCCAAGGTCCAAATTTATTTTGCTTAGCAGAAACTATTAAAAAAATTGAAACTCAATGCATTTGATACTAGAACCAATTTATGATCAATCTGAACCCCCTTATGAGCACATTCTCTTTGGATCATGATTTATATCAATTTATCTGTTGTTCACCACCATTGGATTATATCAGAGTGAAGGAAACTCGCAAAATAGTCAAATTACTAAGACTCTAATCTAGATCGGGCCCACACTGTGTGGGCCCTACTTTACGAAACAGACAAACCCTTGGTTTTTTTTTTTTTTTAATCATATAAGTACGGTGTCCGATGACAGAATCCGATATTCGTGTGACACCAGCGTTTTCGACGTGACTGTCTTATGATTTATCATTGCACTGATACTACCACAGTGTGTACACCTCGGGAGCACTTTTTAAACCAGCCTCCGGTTTAAGGGTAGTGATCCGTGGATCACGGATCTCTACCATCGAATCAACGGTCGGATCCATCGTTTACTGATTTGAGGATGGCTAGTCATTCGATCATTGTAGACTTTCTTCACATTGAACGACAGTGGGCTCCATCACTTGGACGGCTAGGATTCGCGCAAATATACACATAAAATTGATGTATGACTTTGCCCGAACGCTCACGAAATAATAATAACCGAGGCCAAACCGGACTTCCCTTTACGCTCCTCTCCACCAAAAGCTCTCCCAACAACCATCCAAATTACCGCAATACCCCCCGCAAGCCGTAATTCCTACGAAACCAAGGAGGGCAATTGTGACAATTACGGCTCCTACAGTCTTCACCCAAAAAACCGACCCTGGAGCCCACCAGAACATTCCAATGTCAACAAATCACCACGTGGCCCACTATTACAAAACTGAAGGGTCAGAGAGTATGAACGGTTCAGATTTAATTGATGGAGCCCCAGTTGATGGAAGTTGTAGCAAATTGGCGCCCAAGGCAGTATTCACGTCCAGTGCAGTCAGTTAGGATACGTGGGCCCACATGCCATGTCAGCACGGAGTGTTGTCCGAAGCCGTTCATGGACGTCTCATTCCGTTAGAACTTTAACGGTTTCAGATACGGTCGCCTTTCTTCAGACCATAAGCTCACCTGCGTATATAAACACTCCTACACTACTCTCACTCATTTCATTTCTCTCTCTCTCTCTCTCTCTCTCTCTCTCTCTCTGGCGAGAAGAGAAGGATCGGTTTGCGTCGCTTCCGAACCCGGTACGAATCAAAAAATCGCAAAAGCTTTCGTTTCGTGCTTTCTGTAACGGTTTCTTGCTCATTTCGACGAATTAGAGTTGTTTTCAGTGCTTGATTTCAACTTCTTTGAATCTAATTTCGGAATCCTGAATTTATAGATCGGTTTCGGCATTCGAATCTGGCAGGTGAAATCGGTTTCTTCCCCTTTTCATTAGGTTTTGATGAGCGATTCTTTACGTTTCTGTGGATGTTTTCTTCCATCTCTTGCATTTTACATGAATCGGTTTGAGATCTCGAAATCGCTTCGATCTTGAGAATCGGCTTTCATCTGAATCTGAAAAGCGGTTCATGTAACCTGCATTCTCTTCGATTTCTTGAACAAGAAGAAATGGACTGTTTTCGATCAATCATCGATTTCCTGTTCTTGAATTTGCAGGTGCAATCACCGACAAATGGATATGGAGAATGGATTTTCCAATGGCGGCAGTAGAGCATCGGTTTCTCAGGCTCATCAGCTGCATCCGAGCTCCCCTCGCAGGCAATCGAACGGCTGCGATCTCGGCGGCCTCTACTCCTCCATTTTCCCTGTTGCAGACTCCCTTCCAAACTCCAACTCCATCTCTCTGACTCCGTCTCCTTCCTCTTGCGACGAAGAAAACCCTAATTCCACCGAAAACCGCCTCTACCTCGCTCGCGTCCTGCTGCAGTACCAGCAACTGGCGGAGAAATACGGGCTCTGCCTCACTCATCTGCGACAAACCGTGCAAGAAGCTGAGGCCCTGCGGCTGGAGAACGCCGAGCTCCGGATCGCGAACGATGATCTGACCAGGCGGCTGAGTCTGCTGTCGCTGCCGGGAAAGCAGAACCCGCTGCAGAGCCGAGTCGGATCGTCGCCTGGATATCCGCCACTGCAGTCGGTTATGGACAGCTTCCAGCGTCTGTGCGTGGGAGAAGCAGGTCAGAACGGGCGGGTCGCGGTCGAGCCTCCGGAGGCGAGTCCGACGAGCGTACTCGGGTTTGACGAGAATCGGTTCCAGAGGGTGGCTCCGGAGCGGGTTGCACTGCCGAAGAGCATCTCAGTTCGCTCGAGCGGGTTTCTGAAAGTGAATCAGGCAGCTGGAGAGAACGGCGCGAGCTCGAGCCGCACCAGCCGCGCACGTGAGAGGAGTCCGGTTGCGATTGCATCAGTGAGTTCGATCGGACCTCTGCTTTAATTCCCTTTTGGTCTGTGTTTTTGGGTAGAGATTCTGCTTCAATCTTGAATGTGAATAGAATGAAATCTTGGCCGTTTTCGTGTTTCTTCAGATGGAATTCTCTGCTTCCATGTAGTTGTTGTTTTTTTTTTACGGTTATGCCCCTGGGAATCGGTACGTAAAAAGTGTTTTCTTATCGTTTTCGGATGCAAGGAACTGTAGAGGGACCGAAATGTGCGATTTAATCTTTGCCCGTACCAATTAATGTGGTCTCCTTCGGAGAATCATGGTCCACACTGTCGATCGGTCTGTGGGCCCCGCCTTAAACTGCTCACGATCATGTCTGCTTCCTCTGTTATGGCGCCGATCGAATCTTACTCTGATAAGAAGTGGGGACCACCCAGATGCAGCATTGCTAGAAATTAAATTCGTTCGTCTGCTAGCTCCACGATTGCCTTGAAGGTGGACTCCAAACGGAAACGGAGGAGGATTTGGGGCACCAGAAATGGAAATGTGGACTGTGATTTAGGTTTTGAGAGGTGGGCTCCACTGATACATTTGCAAGTGGGCTGGCCATAAAACTGAATCTTTAGATTCATTTTCCAGGACAGCGATTACATATGCACTGTTTTGCGGCTTTTTTTTCTTTTTTTAATTCCAAAACGTGTTTTGTCTATCTGTTTTGGGAAGGAATTGCAAAGGTTCCGACATGAAAAGACTTAATTATCCTTTTCCAGAACAAAGTATTGGCTGCATTGTATGAGGTTATTTTCGTCAGAATGCAGAAAGTTTTAGATTACTTGAAGAGCAAGCATTAGTAAAACTGCACTTGCCTTGAGTTGTTATAGTTCACAAATTAGTGAAACTAACCTTGGTTTGATTTTTTTTTTTTAATTATTATTCTCTTTGCATTACCATCCGTTTTAACACAAATTTCGGTTGCAGATACAGATTGTTTGTCTCAATTTTATATATATATATATATATATGTATGCATGTATGCATAAGTTTTGTTATTCAGGAATCTTTTTCTGAGAGTGTGGGTCGGTTGGATTTGTGAAATATTGGCAGCAGCGTGTGTATGTCCCTGGCGTCAGACAGGGGGACGGGTCGTTGGAGATGGAGGTGTACAACCAAGGGATGTTCAAGACGGAGCTATGCAACAAGTGGCAGGAGACTGGAACTTGCCCATATGGGGACCACTGCCAGTTCGCTCATGGCATCGGAGAGCTCCGCCCCGTCATCCGCCACCCGCGCTACAAGACTGAGGTCTGCCGAATGGTCCTTGCTGGCGAAACCTGTCCTTACGGCCACAGGTGCCACTTCCGCCACGCTCTCACTGAGCAGGAGAGGACTGTGGATCCCGCATAGGCCTATGCTGTCAATCAATCTAAGTAACGATGATCATGATGATGATTAACGGATGGATGTGATGAATAACTGGAGGGGAGACAGAGAGAGAGAGAGAAAGAGAGATGAGAAGCGAAGAAGAGCAAGAAGGAAAGATGTAAACATTGGGTGAGGTTTGTTAAGTTGCTGTGTATATATTTTACTCAAAATCTGTCGAATAATGTTAGTAGTCGGGTAGGAGTGGGGGGTTTGGGGGGTGGTGGGGGTTACTGTTTTAAATGTCGTTTGGCAGATTATTTTCTCCATTCCATTGAGCTCTTTAGATTTCTTTCTTTCTTTAAAAAAAATGATGGATATGTGGATGATGATGATGATGATTAATGCTGGTGTTTAGCTGCTGGTGATGGCAAAGACTGCCAAATCGGTTGCAATATCTCGTTGCTGCACGCAGGTACCACCAACTTTTTGTAATAATGATATTTGATACGAGCACAGTAAGTGGGGACTGTTTTAAGTGGGGACTGTTTTACTTGGAAATCCTCACTTTCTTTTTATATATATATATATATATATATAAAGGGGCCTTTTCCAGTATATACCGCCTTCATAGACTTTTCGTGCACACTCTTTGATGAAGCTCATTGTGGACCCCACCAAGGGATGAGAATGGGGGGTTGAAAATATTTATGTGAAAGCACCCTACATATCAAATTTAGTCACAATCACATATCTTTAACCCCTTCATCCATGGCTCACAAACTCATTTCGTTCGGATTAGTGTATAGTCAATCCAACGGTCCAATAAATTCGGATCCTACCAAAAGTTTGGGCGAGTTGCTATCATGAGGTCCCATATGTGTTGCAAGATTTGGATTGAGTGATAGATGAGCTCCACCTAGAGTTCTCATGAAAAAATGGTGAGGGACAGATGCGTAAAAAGATTCTCCATATATAAATATATATATGTGTACATATATATAATTTTTCCGCAATGCGCCATTTAAAAAGGGGTATTTCTTCCCTCTTTTTATCCTCTAATGAGAAATAAGTCATATGGATTTTTTTTCTCCTTTTTAAAAATAATATTAATTATTTGTATACATTAATTTCTAATCTCTTATTCATTGTAAAAAGGTATGTTCTTATTTTTAAAAATCTTAGGACACTATCTAATACTCCTCATATAAATACATATATATATATATATCTTGATCTCTGTATGTCACGTGGAATATATAGTTGGCATGCATTGTGTTTTTTAATTATATATATTTTTAAATTGAACGAGTATCCTATCACTTAAGAATGATTGGTGGGCCATACTAGTTTCAATCCAGACACGTGTGAACTATGATCTTGCAATCTCTATGATGTGCCGTTTAGCAACGCCGCCTTACCAATTGGATGTCATGTGAATTGAATTTAGTCGATATCCATAGTCTGAGTTGTTCATTGAAATCAGAGACTGTTCCCTCGGCCCAACTGGGGCATGTTTCTTTACCATAAGTCCAACTTCTCTGCTTCATTTCTCCAATCTATGTAATTCGATTTCAGTATAGCCTCCAAATCTGACCGCCTACTTCTAATCACCTCATGAAACTCACTTTGATGCACGAAAATTACAGGTGGATGGAAAGATGGAAATTTGCCATTGTGAATATGATTTACATAATAATCATCTCAATTAAATTATTACAGTCATTGCTTTTGGGGCATTAGAGATTAATGGTTTTTAACTATGATTTTTTAAGAGATTCACTTAAAATATGTGAGTATAACTTTTTTAAGAAATCCAATTCAAATGTGAGTATAACTCAATTAAAATGGTCTTCAAAAGTTGAAGAAAAAGTCACGTGTTGAGTAACACTCATGAGTAGGATACATGCCCTAAGCTCTGTTACTGGACTCGGCATATTGTAATGTGCCTTTCAGAAAAAAAAAAAGATCAATATATATATATATATTATCAATGTATTAGTCACAATGTACAAATTGACCCCGAAAGCCCAATATGCAAATTTTACACACTAGCCAATTTAGTGAAACTCATTTCCTTTGGAGGGTTTCCTCACCCCCCCTTCTTAATTAAATAGGCCTGTAAATCTGGAGGATGTTATCCAACGTCATCAACATTGATTCATTTGCTCTCTGCATATAGTCATCATACACCGGTTGCTGGTCGAGTCCAATATTTGTCCAAACACCCATATCCGTGATCATTCATCTCATCGAGACTTTCATGCCTTATCACGATCAAGAATTTGGTATTTGTTTTTGCCTCTTCCTTAATATGGTAGCATTGGCAGCAAATTCAGGATCAACTGTTACAATCATGAATACTGTAGGTGTTTGTCCACCCACCATAGATCATCTCTCCAAATTGCCACGGTCTTCCAAACAAGGTCTGATAAGTATTTATTACCAGAATTGCTTTGTACCTCAACAAAATCATGTAGCTAGTATCCAACGACAGCGAAAGGAACCAAACATTACTACAAAAAATCATTTCCATATTTCTTTACGTGAACCAAGATTAGCTGTTATGGCTATGCCAACATCACCATTGCATTGAAAATCTCCTTCATTACCAAGTTTGATTTATTGCCGCTAGCTATGAATGGTTCTAATCACAAAATCTGTTTTGACTTCATATTTTGTAAAATATATGAAACTGACCTTCTTCATAGTCCCATCCAACTTATCCAGTGAGTATATTCCAACAGAAAATCAACGTCCGTCTTTGGTCTATAGTCAATTGGGCCCTCCATATTAATGTCTTAGCCCTCCTTATTCTTCTTTTCAACATCTCTGCTTGATAGGCGCTCACCTTCGTAAATGGGTCCTCTTTTCAACTCGAAGGAACCTGCTGAATTAGCATGACGGTCCATTGCATTTGCAGTAACACACTTTTGGCTTCTTCACCAAGTGGTTGCTATATCTTATTTTGGGCCTGCGACCCAACTGCAGGAGAATTGTCGTAGATCTTATTGTTCTTGAGTTGTCAAATCAAAAAGAATTTTTCTTTATAAAATAAAAGATGGTGCTCTTTGAAATATTATTTTCTTATGTATTTTTTTTGCATCCAAAGAGGACCTTATTATTTAAAGAAAGCATTCTGTTCTTCAATTTTCATTATATTCAACCAAAGAAAGTACTATGTTCTTCTCATCTTTCATTTAGGTTTTTTTCTTTAGAAAATAAAGAAAGTATCTTTTTTTTTATCCAAAGAGGCCCTTATTATTTATATATCAAGCTTGCATTTTATTTTATGCAAGATAGGAGCAAAAGTACAAATCTAATTACCCATCATGCAACAATCAACACTTACTAAGATGATTCTTACAAAAAAAAAACCTCATTTAGATTCTATTAGTTACCTGAGCCTGGTATATTGTTCCAATATCCTTTGGTGCTGGTGGTGTGAACTTTGCTTTTGCATCAACAACAACCACTTGTGGGTCTCCATCTCTTCTGCTTACAATTGGAAAACATAAATTGTTTGTCAATATTGTTTAAAATAAAATAATATTGGAAAAAGCAGTACAGCGAAAACTACCCGACAGATCAACCATAATGAACAACCACAATTATACTATCAAGCAATTACATACACGAACAGAGCAATTTTTCATGATTCAGCAACCTTGCTTACATCTATAGAGGAGACAACTCATCTATCATGATTCTATCTCAATCCCCTAGAATCTAGAATTACAATACGTTAGTATATATGGTTTCCGCTTGTTTGTCCAACAAAAAAACCTATACATAATTACTAAAATACTGCTAGCCCTGAACATCGGCTTTGACTCACCTAGAGGACTGATTCGACCAAACAGAAGTACAAGACAAAGCTCAACAAATAAAGCAGAAAAAGAAGTACGTAAAAAAAATTTAAAAAACCACTAGATTGTTCATTACTTAAATTATTTTCAATCATTAATCGAAATCTTGTAATTAACCTTGAAAGATCCACATGAACTAGGCTCAATTAAAGTGACGTTGAGCTTCAATTTCTCCTCATTTGTCACGCCCCACCCTTTACACATGCATGATATTGTCCGCTTTGGCCCATGGGCCTCACGGTTTTGTTTCTGGTGGGCCTCAATCCACCAAAAGGCCTCATGCAAAGTAAGGGTGCAAGCTCTCTATATAAACCCATTCACTTTCCTCTCTATAGTCGATGTGGGACTCCAGGATGTTACAATCCACCCCCCTTAGGGCTGCACGTCCCTGTGCAGTAGCCTGCCAGTTCTTGTAGCCTGCCAGCCCTCTTGGCCCGCCCACATATAAACCCGCCCACTTGCACCAGGCCACGGCAGGGACCCACACTCGAACTAGTCGAGAGTCGGCTCTGATACCATTTGTCACGCCCCACCCTTTACACATGCATGATATTGTCCGCTTTGGCCCATGGGCCAAAGCGGACAATATCATGCATGTGTAAAGGGTGGGGCGTGACAAATGGTATAGCCATGAGAAGGATTTGAAGGGGTGTCCGTTGCTTGTTCGATGGAGCCAAATATTGTCGATAGTTATCATGACTAACAGTTTTGGCCGTTTCCAGCAGCACATATGGAAAATGCATTAAATCCCATTGAGTTATATGTCGGGCCAACCAAAGCCAAGTTTAAATATAGGCCCAAGCCCATTTATTATCTGAGCATATTATCAAGCTAGTCCCAGATAACAGCCTAGTGTTGGCAAGGCTTGGATTGAGCTCAACGTCCCCTGTTCGTAAGCATTATATAAAAAGGGACTTTTGTGGTGGCTAAAACCGCCTTTAGTAGCGGTTTTTTTCCTACACTTTTAAGTGCCGTTTTATGCTAGTAAAGAACGCATAAAATTACCTATTTAGCGGCGGAAGGTAACTTTTTCTTCCACTAAAAGCCCTTTTTTTTTTTTTGTGTGTGTGTGTGTGTGTGTGTTTGGTGAACCTTGCGTTCTATGCCACTTATACTGCAACTATCACTATAATGTAAGACGAATCTACGTCTCTTTGAATTTCCTTAGCATCCTATGAAAGTTCATTTGGCCAAGTTATTATTTGACTTTGGTTCAGCTGATCAAGAACCAAAACATTAGCTAAAGAATCTGGGACTTTTTTTAATGATTCAAGTCTAGTTTCCTATCTGGCCAATATTCGCTCATCCTTTTTTCTTTTTGCTTAGAGAAGGCTCTTGTAAGATGCAGAGCAGCATAGATCGCTTTGTAGATCAATGGTAACTGAAATCTTGTTCATACAAACTTCTCTCTAACTAACCCGAACCACCCAATGACTCGACCCTAATGGCAAAAATTAAAAAACAACAATAAACAAAAACATATATATATATATATAAGTATAAGCATACTTATTCAGACTTTCCACTACTTAACCAGAGTCAGCTCTTATAAGCTGCGGAGTCAGTGGACTTCTTCTCCAAGCATGCTACACAGAGTAGCAGAACCAAATTTTCTTTCCACAGGGGATGTGCTTTTCCATACTTTCATGTGTTTGGCAAGCATTAGGATGTTCAAAGCCGAATGCTTTTTGAGATGTCTACAGTCCATGATGAGATGGGCACATGATGTAAGGTCCTGATCCCGACTAACCTTGATTTATATTAATTAATCTTATTTTATATTAATTAAAATGTGTTTAGGCTAATTGAACTCAAACCCTTTGGGCTTGGGTCATGGGTAGATAGTTGACTTGGGTTCGAACCTTACCTAAGTAGTTAAGGATCATTTTGTAATTTGCTCTTGCATCATATTGACACCTCATTAGTTGCATCTTGTGTAATTCTTCATATAAATCATCTTTTATGTCACAACCTCGGCCCAGGAGTCTGGGGGTTAGCAAAAGCTAAACCAATGACACACATACTCCCGTGCATGTACACGTAGACCTGGTCTAAATGTACACGCACAAGGGAAGTTTCACACGTACCAAACATGTACACAGAAGCTATAGATATCAAAAACATCAAACTAAATAATGCAAGAAGAGAAATACAAAACAGAACTAACATATATATGGCTGAATGTTTTAGAAAATGAACAAAATAACATACACAAAGCATGACGTATACAAGCGTGACAAATCTCAAAAAGGAAGACTCCTATGCCATGTCATGTATGTCCAAGACGCTCTCCGATGGAGTGATCACATCCACTCCTCTAGGCTTGATGGGGCCTCGGAGGTCTCATCTGGAGTCTGGCCGACCAATGAGGGGTCGGCAGAGGTATCTGAACCTGCAACACCATAAACGAACTCGTGAATACAACGATTCAGCAAAGTATAAACCATAACAATTAACACATGCTGTGTCTAATAGAATAAAAAATATCATGTAAATCAATATAGGTCACATTCGTATACTAAGCTGTCGTGCAAGAAAGAAATATGCCATGCGAATCAATGAATACATGCTGTGTACATAACTAGTTGCCGACTACATTACCATATGCTCCCAAAAGAGGGATCTTATATCGTGCAGAGAACACCATTGTCCGGGCCAGGGTACAAATGGGTCTCGGGTTTCCTGGGGTCTGATTCCACAAGACGTTTCCTTACTGTAGCAAGGCCATGAAACTACACCAAATTCACCCCGTCGGGATCCTAAGGCTAAGGCTAAGTAGTGCCTGATCATACAGAGTCAATTATGAAAACCCTGAGTAGATCATGACAAGCATATCGTGTGTGCATATCCAATAACAGACCTTATATCATACAGATATACATACATACTCAAGGTAAACGCATAAAATGACTTTCGACGTGACATGCAATGATCTGCTAAAGAGTGGAGATCAATGACCAACATACAACATGTTATGCAAGCAAATCATACTAGATAAAATAACATTCATTTACTAGCCAATTCTAATCTAATTATCCAGTGTTTCTAACCGTGCATGATGATATAGTTTTAAGTTATTCGATGCACCGTTGTCTAGTGTTGCATTGTATTAGCTGGTACACCGAAGTCCCCTGAACCAACACCCATGGGGAGATGTTTAACAACTGGATAATGTGCATGAATGATTCGCAGCCCTCGAAATCATTCATGTCATTCATTCATACCATTGGGCAAATCTAGGTGCTCTACATTCTATCATGAATGCCGTATCGGTCTTTTCCTTACACCCATCCTTGTTATTCATTTTCCAGGGGTGGTACGGCTTGGCCGTAGGTGAACATACGGCTTAGCCGTAGGTATCTTACGGCTTAGCCGTAATACGCACTGCGGCTCCACCGCGGTTCCCTTTAATGTTCCTTCGCAATTACGGTTCACCCGTATTTCGTTCTACAGCTTAGCCGTGTGCTATTCTACGGCTTAGCCGTGGCTGGGCCGTAGAAGGTCTGTCATTTGCTTGCTTTCAGTTAATCCAGAAAAAGACACCTTGTAATAATCTACAGCTGGGGCACGGCTGATATACGGCTTAGCCGTAGTACAATATACGGCTTAGCCGTGTCTTGGCCGTAGAAGAAAACTGGGATTTTACCCTCTTTGGACTTTAAGCCGTAGGTGATTTACGGCTTAGCCGTACATGCACGGGGTTGAATTCTGAATCAACTACAGAAAACCTGTAAAGACATCAGATATGCACATTTCCAACAGAGAAAGGGAGAATACTAACAAATTGGGTTGTAAACATGTTTTCCCTGCAAACTCACGTGAAGTAAATAAAATCATACAAATACCAACATGAGTTCTTACAGATTATGGTTATACTTGCCTTAAGGGAGTTCCAACAAACAAATTGCCGTCCTTGGGGCTCAATTCACATCCAACACACACCTAATCTCCCATGCATGTAAGGAAAGGAAGAAACATGAAAGGTCCATGAGTACCACTGAAGAATACGAGAATAAAGGTGGAGGAGAAGAAGATTACAACTCAAAGCTCATCTACCACGTACCTACAAAGAGGAATCAAAAACACACTTCCTCTTCCTTGGCTCGATGGAGGAGAAGACTCGAGAAAGAGAGAGAGAACCTTCAACGAGAGCAACATGAGAGGAGAGAAGAGAGTGAGGGAATAAAGTCGGTGGAATGGCTTATATTAAGACAGAATTGCAATGAAGTCCAACTCATAAAACAATTTCCAGTTTGAGTCAAATCCGGGTCCAACGGAGTCAAACGACATCAGTTATAAACGACGTAGTTACGGAAGTTAACGAACTCAACGAAAGACACGTGTTGACATCAAGATGATGCAAAAATTACCATGTCGAAGAAAAGCTAAAATTACGAAAAAGGGCTTAGTCTACCTAATCCAGGTCAAACTCAACCCACCTACCCATCCATGACCCGCAACGAATCCACAACAAAAGCAAAACACAATTACCAATTAAAACAACCGTCATTAGGCGCTAAACGAGGTCAAGCTGGGTCGGAGTGTTACATTTTATATTGGGCTCGACTTAATTCGGACCCATCTTAGCCCAATTGAGATCCATTTGACCTAAACTGTAATTGTCCCATAAATGTTGGGCTTACATGTAAAACTACAAAAAAAATTTGATTAGAATGAGGAACCCAACGTCTCTCCTCATCTTTCCTTCTATGTTTTCGTTGGAACTACTTTTCATCTCCACACTTCTTTATCTCCACTTCAAATTAGAGCTACAAACAAGTTTTGAAGCCTTGCATGCAGGAGGGGTAACCTCCATTCATCTTCTTCTTCTTCACTTATGCATCTTTCTCTTAGGAATCACCATCTCCTTCAAGCTACAACTCCCTAAAGTGAAAAACTCTACCTCCCTAATGTGAAAATATAGCCTTGTAGATGCCAACTAGTATATAAAATGTCCTGTTTATAATTTGTTACTCACGTTTACTCATGCACAACATGCCTAGTTTACGATTATTGTCTCCTTTTAATATATATATGTCGTAATTCATTTGATACAGCATAATGGTCTTATGTATTTTTATATTTGTTTAACTGTCGTGTTAACAGTGCTACCCTTGATGTTACAAGTACAGAATCAAACCCCAACACAACTACTGACACATCCCCGGAAAGTGCTCCAACGGTACCTCGAGGTATAGAAGAATGAAAGGATGACAACGTTTTCTACTAATAATCCTACGGAGAGCGTCTAGTGCTTTTGGTAAGGTTGATTAGTGTACTTTTGGTCTTGTGTATGGAGATGGTTAAAAACTGGACATTGTGTATAAGACTTGTTTAAGGTTTTGTGGTTATGTATGTGATGTGAATGGTTAATTAAAAGACTTAAGTTTATTATATGATGGTATGATATTCTCTTCTATACATTACTAATGATCATTACAGATATATTTCACAGGTTTTCGCTTTATATTTAAAATTAAATCTACGTGTTGTTAGATTTTCCTCACACATTCCTGTGGAATCTCCCTTGTAGTGATTCGTGCGTATCTTCACATAGCACAGATTACTACGAGATTACATATTTAAACCCTAAGAGCCCATTCTAATCCCCAATTCCCGGGATCGGAGCTTGACAGATGAGCCATGGCTGTAAGGTCCCGTTCCTTGATTTAGGATTAATTTTCTAATTTGTTATGATTTATGCTAATTGATTGTGTTTTATTATTAATTGGGTCTTTGGTAAGTATAATTGGTGGGATTCTAATATAAATTAAGTAGTTCATAAACCAATTTATGATTTTAATTAAGTTAATCATACAACATCATATATTCATTCATTACATTATGTGCATTTTTCTCATGGAAATTCAAATCATGAAGTGAACCCTATCCATTGGACTTAAGTCACCTATGTAGGACCCTTTATGACTCTCCTTGTAAATACTCCTAACTGGAGGACTTGCTAGCAAATACTAAAATTATCCAAGCAACCCTAGTTCTATATATAGGCATACATTCCATAGGTATGAACTCTTGTGCCTCTTAGACAAAATCCTAGGCCCCAAGTTCATCTCTACTCCATCTTTTACCCCCTTCCATGTTAAGAGTATATGGGTGAGAGCTCTATAAGCCTTATTAAGCTTGCAACCACCTTCTTTTCCACATCTCTTTTACCCATTGAGTGTTTGGTTGAAAGGAAAAGCCTCACTTCACTATTGGCACATTCTCCAAGGTAAGCAACTCAATCGCTATTGAAGTTTGAATCATTAAATAGTGTAATTGTGGATTTTTTGAAGCTTAGCTTCATGTATTTATCCTTTCATGGCATTTATCTCATATTTTCTTCTTCTTTTTATGTAATTTCTCTAATAATATATTGTGTGAGCTAAGAAATTTGGAGATTCTACTATTTATGCTTTGGTATTGATATTGGGAGCATCATAAGGTAAGTATAAGCAAGTAGTAACATGCATACATGGTATTTTGGTTGTTTCTTGATTATGCTATACTTTTTTGAATTGTATAGCCCATCTTCTTCATGTTTCATTAATGGATGATGTCTTTGTGGGTAAAAATGGTGTTTATGAAGGTTTGAATAAATGAAGTAAAAAAGGGGTTAAACGGAAGTGAAATAGCATTTAATATGCTTAATTTGGTTTAATAAATATTAGAAAATGGGTTAATAGATTTGAGACTGAGCAGAGGAAGGTTCAAACTCAAACACCCCAAAAAGGGCAAAACAGCTAAAGTCCGATCAATTGGACAGGTGTTCGATCAATTAAATTACCCCTCTGGGTTAGGTCTGATCGATCAAACCCATGCCCGATCGATCTGGTAGGCCCTCTTTTTTCAAATAATTATTCAAATGGTCTATTTTAAAAACCCCTTTATACAAGCTTCTTTTAAAGACTGATGTAACTTGACTTGATGAGTTCAAATATACATAGGGAACCTTAGGCTTGATCACTAGAATCAAGAAATACAGTAGAATATTAGTGAACCAGATGACTTTGAAGGACTTTAACTCTTAGAATAACTATACCTTAAACCTTGTCTAATGAAATCAAATTAGGTACATAAGGAAAATATTGGCTATCACCCATCTTTGTTAGATGTTTCGGTTAGTATTAATATTATACCCTTCGTGTAGAAATAGGAGTCCAATGTCTGTATTTATACACAATGCGACACCAAGAAATTCAGTAACATGGGACATTGGATGACCTATAATCACATCGAAGTAGAAAGCTAAGGATACAGCCATCTTAAAATAGTTTGGTTTGTAAATCATCTTTGTCTCTTAATAAATTAAAAGCTTATGCATATTGCATGATTTCATTATTTCTTGCTAACTCTTAAGTCATTAGCTCGATTATGTTTTTCTATCTCCTTTAAATTTACTGTTATTACCATTATTCTTATTTAATATCATGCTACCTTAAGTTATTGCGCAAGATACGTATGCAAATTTTAATAAGCAAGTAAGTAAAAAGCAAAATTGTGCTATTCAGGTTATCCTTATTGTTTTATAGAGCTGACACCATTAAGCTGACTCTACAAGGCTCGGCGGGGTTAAGTATGAATTTAAGATATGTACCGTAGCAGTTGGTTTTTTCCCGTGGAGTGAGTTGACACTCCTTTGACATAAGCGGATTAGCTACCTAGTTTTCTACTTATTTCGATAAATACTCTCCTTTGTGGGGGGATACTAGTAATGTGGTTGCCAAATTTGCAAGTATAATTCTATTATATTGAGTCTCTTACACACGTTCATTTTGAATGCTAACATGCTTAGTGAACTGCTATTGACCTCTTATATATTGATTATGACCTTATTCCCTTATTAGAAACTATGTGTTTAGAATACTATTTGCCTATTCTTGTTGAGCTGTCATACTTAGGGTTCTACCCTTACAGTTGCAGGAGTAGATCCCAGTCTAAATATGGTTATCAACGTGATCCCAAAGGATTCCATGCAGGTTCCTTCTAGTCCAGTTAAGTGGAGATTAGATGACGTCTTCTATTAGGCATATCTGTTAGAGTGATTCATGGAATTTTGGTACTCTACAATCTTGAGCTTGGATCAGCTCTTTATTTTCATCATGCCATCATACTTCATTTCGGATAATCGTAATTATTGCATATTGGATGGATATGTATCTTATTACCGGTCTTTGGCTGTTATCACTTTATAAACTTATGTTTAATTAGCATGCACACAGACATGTAGTAGGTTTATCTTTGTATTTATGTTATTTTGATAACTCATTTAAATAGTTTATAATGGGGATATTTAAACAGGTATTCATGTATGCTTTCTACTATCAAAAGTGGTATAATTGGGTGTGTAATGCACTAATTTTTCTGCAAATTGATAAATACTTATGTGCTCATGGATCTTCCTTGCACATTGAAGTGTTTGGTTTGAGAAAATCCCCTTGTGGAAATTCATATTTGCCTAAGTATGATATGAGTTATCAAGGGATTACACATGCAACATGACGAGCCTAACCGAATTTCGCTAAACTCAGGTCGAGGGTGTGACAATGGCACATCTTATCTCCTATCCACAGCAACACCAGGAGTGAACCGAAGTACATCTACTTGGGGAGTTTGCCCCTGTTGGACTTTGGTTTGCTTCAAAAGCCATAACGAAAAGTCTAGCACCACTTCTGAAAATTCACTTTAAAATCCTACATCTGCCCCCCAAAACTCACATGAAAATCGTGCATCCTTTCCAAAAACCACATGAAAATTCTGCGCTTGTTTACAAAATTTGTTTAGGTCCACACCCCTCAAACAATAATCCTAGGTCCGCTACTTACAGCACCACAAACAAGAGTTTCCCTACTCCAGACTACCCTCATCTCACATGGAAATTCAAATAAAGAAAACATGAATTTCACCCCATAATCTCAGATCGAAAATCAAATGAAGAAAACATGAATTCCACTCCCTGAATACCAGAAAATTCTCACTTCAAAACCAAAAACATCCTCCTAAGAAAACAATGAGAAAAGAGACAATTATTGAGAAATACCCTGTTTGGTGATTCTCACTTCCTAGTTTACGTGATTCGACAGGCGACATGATCAGAGCTACCAGCAACAATAACAAAACTCTCCTCAACATCCTGCACAGGGTCTTTGAAGATCCCTTCATCTTTCCTATTTCAGTTCCTTGGGTTTGGAAAGTGAATAAGAGTGTGAGGCGTTTGTCACTCACCTGGACCTGATTTAGTGTTTGAACAAGAGAAATTCTCCAAAACACCAACCTCCACTTGGGACTCCTTCTAGTTTCCATATGGGTCCCGCCCATGAACAATCCATTTCACACACCCAGCTTAGTTGAATTGGCATTGGTCTTCGTTTGAGACAGATCTTGATAGTAGCAACTGTTGGATGAGATTGAACTTTGGTCGTCGTAAATTAAGGGCTCTGATCAATTGTTTTTATTTTTATTTTGTATTTTTGGTACCCCAACATTAGGGGGCTGGTATCCTTAGCCCTCTGGTAAGGGAAGACATCTTAAGTGATGTTGAGAAATTCTCTCGTTAAGTAACATGTCATCGGATGAGAAAAGGTGCCTACCCAGGTTAATTAGAGTAAGAACAGACAACACTAACAACTACGGTAATAAGCCTCTCTTTACAGGCCATTCTTTTGGATGCTTTTATGTTGACATCGGATTTTACGTCCTACACAGATCCAACGACATCCAAAGACACCATGATTTAATTTTACCTAATTAGGAATATCAAGTTGCCACCATAGAGTCGAGTGGTGCTGGCCATGACAAACACTACAAAAGGTACTGGCTAACACCGAGTGTAAGGGGTGACAATTTCTGACCCACTTGGTTACTCGGGATCTGGGTTAACATCTCTGATCCGATCAACATATCAACTGATATGGATTCAATACATTCTTACTATTAATCTTCCAAACAATCCTAACCTGTCTCAACTCGAGTTAATATAATATGACTTATGAACTCAGCTGAAACCGAACCAGTTGACTAACGGCTCTAGTTGAAATTTATATGATAATATCAAATATTGAGCTGTCAATGCAAAGTTTTGATAGTTGGGAATGCTGGCCATGTAGCGAGGGATTTCAATTCGGTGGCTCATATGTATTTTGAATATCCAGATTTGCCTTAAAAAAACTCTTGATTAGTAAATTGATCGGCATCCAGTTGAGCTACCCGGTTGGAGGCCCACCCAAGCCAGTTGCTGCCTCAGAATCAGATACCTGAGATGTGAAGAGGACGTCTTCCCCTCTTCATATGCGGCTTGAGATAATGACTGGATGAAAATGAGGCCCAAGTGTAAAATACGTCGGTCAAAACTGCAAAAGCTTATCTTTTGGGTACAAGTCCTTCTTCAAAGGTCGGCCATGGTCTTTGGAAAAACATTCTTTCGATTGGGCCTCAGCGTGCCTCACAAGTTTGGAATTCGGATCATGCTGTCATTTGACTATCAACAAGTCTTTGCTCTATTTTTCTGATATTTCTTGCTGTTTACATTTTATTGTAGTTTTGAATATAATGGATCAAACCCAAAAAAAAAAAATGAATCTAATCTCTTGAAAGTACGACGAACTTTGGAGGATCGTTCTTACCCTATTCTCATTGGAGCCTCGAAGGAGACAGTTGGAACAATGAAATTTATGCTTAATAAGATTACGTACTTGATATAAATGAATAGCAACACTTTCACTATCATTTACCAAAAAACACATTCCCTATGGGCCCCCAAGATGAATGAATCTTACCCCAAAAAACACCCCCCCCCTAGAGTCGTTGGAGACCAAAAATGACCCAAAACATATATTTTTGCCCAATGGTCCCATGGGCTCTTTTTTATTCTTTTTTTAATTGTTTAGCTTGAGCTACGATGTCCCCGTTCATTTCTTTTTCTTTTTTTCTTTTCTTTCTTCCTCCTTCAACTCCGTCCACCTCTACCTACCTTTCACCTAAACAACAATTTTCTCCATTAAATGGAGACCTCAACTCTCTTGGACTTGGATGTGGGTGGGAACTTATCACCGAAAGTACCTCGTTCTCATATCTAATCATCTCAATCCATCATTTTCATCATCCCTCTGTCTCCCACAACTTAAACAAATCCAACCGAACCCATTTATCTTCTTCCAACCAAATGAATAAAATTTCACAAAACTCATCTCTCTCTCTTTTGAACCCATCTTTTTCTCTCTCACTACATTAGGTAGGACTTTTTGTCACCTAAACCTTTAATTTCGTCGCTAAGTTCCTCACCATAGCTCTATCGACTATGCTAGTTGCAATGAAATTTTAATTTTGTCGCCATCTAGCAATGAACTAGTTCATCACTAATCCGTCGAGCAAAACAAGAGATTACGTCGCCAAACCTATTTGTGCAACTGAGTGTGAGATGTTTTGGTGACGAAAAAGTTCCCTCACCAATAATGACATGGGTGACAAGGCAAGGAAACCACAATGGCTTTCTAATATAGCATAGGCAAAGAAAATTAAGCAGTAATTTTCATTGCCAACATAGGCGAGGAAACCTAAAAGGATTTTAACCTTGACACAAGTTAAGTTCCAACATAGATTTCTAGTATGTAAATAAACAACCAATTAATCTAAGTTAAAAGGCAATCACCACAAGAGATAGGCATGCGATTTTTATGTGGAAAATCCAAACGGAAAAAAACCACGGAACCTTACATCGGTCCATACTCAGATCAAGTACTATACAAGAGAGGTTACAAGAACTACTTACTACCCTTGTTTAGTTGAAAACAACCTAAAAGACTAAAGTTCTTCTTGCCGACGCACACGCTGTTCACCTTCTTCAAACTTGATCCAACACCCCTTAATTAATCAAGACCAACAACCTTCAACAAAAGAGAAGATAATCTTCTGCAAGATAATAGAAACAATATTTTCTAACACAAAGTTTCAGCCCAATCTCTCCAATGAAAGCTCTAAAGAAAAAAGGTATCTCCAATGTATACTTTCAATTTAAAATAGGGAGATGGATTCTAAAGAGATTAAAGAAGATTGGTTCGCAAGGAGAGGAGATCGAGATTTCATATTCAAGTTTATCGCCTAGGCGACTGGTCGGATGGAGTGTCCGATAGGTCGGACATGAGTCCGATCGGTCAAGCACTCCATCCGATCGGTCGAGTTCACCTTCTGTCTTGGTGACCTTTGATGCGGTCAATCTGACCAGTCTGTCATTAATCTGACCAGTCCGGCATAGAGAGAGTCCATTTTTTGCCTTTAAACCTTTGTTCTTGGTCAGCAACTTTAGCCGGTACTTTAGTCCTACTAGAAAGTAAAATTACAACTCAATTAGGCCCGAGTTTTGTCCAAGCAATGAATTTGCTAATATTATATTCTTTACAAAATCATTTCGTTGCCTAAAGAAATATAGGTGAAGACACCATTTCGTCACCTAAAAAAATATAAGCGATGAAAATAGTTACTCGCCAAAATTGGCAATGAAATATTTTCATCGCCAATGGCATAGGCGAGGAAAATTAAACAGTGGCGACAACTTAATCTCGTCACCATAATAATTTCAATTTTGTTTTAAAATTGAAAAAATGCAAATAATCAGATTTCCCTGTGCATTCATTAACCTGCAAACGTAACAAATAGCTGAAAACCACCTTAAATCTATGAAGCAACACACAAATCCTTCAACAAATTAATTAAAACATGACTAGTTAAACACCTATAACACATTCCAAATCCAATAAAATCCAACATCCATATTACATCCTGAATCCAATACAATTCAATTCCAACATCGCTAGTTAAAACATCCAAGGAAAATTTTATACAACTTCTCGAATGCCAAGCAGAACTCCATAATGCCACCAGAATAACTGTATCCAACTTCTCAAATGCCAAGTATAATTGAGAATGACATATCAGAATCGCCATGTGCCTTCTCTTCTTCAAGTTGGGCTATCCTTAATGCCATCTCTTGTAGCCCCAAGCTGTATCCAGCTTCTTTTAGTTGTTTCTGTACCTCTTGCATTCTGTGAGTTTCAAATGAAAAATCTAAAACAGCAACCAAAACAATCATTATTACTAAAAATCACATAATTTATTAATGGAATCCACATTTCTAATTTTCTATTAATCCACTCAGAAAATAATACTCATTATTTAAGCTAGCCCCTTTATGCCCCAGATTTGATCTCGTTATTTAGAAATATAAAAAAGAAAAAAACAAGATACCCATGCATTCCATCAGTTTGGATTTTAGAAAAGATACTTGTATGATGGTAGATCTGACATTTTCTCCTCATGCCATAAGTCTTGATTTTCCTTTCTCTGCAACCAAAGATGAAGAAGACTATCTAAGTCTTCTATTATTTTCATGAACTCCAAGGGGGCAAGTAAAAGGAAGATAGGAAGTCAAAACAACACTATTGGTGTGAAATTGCAAGAAGGCATGTAATATCTTAGAAGGATGCCTTCTTGCGATATCATAAGGAAGATCATAAGATAAGAATGGAGAAAACTCCAAAAGGAGAATCAAAGAAGACGATCTCAGAGAAAGGGTTTCACTGCTTTTTCTTTTTCTCTGTTTATTGAAAATCAATATGCATGTTTTATCTTTCTTCGGTATAAAGGGAGTGAAAAATATCAAGTGGCGAGAGACTGGAACTCAACTGTAGGTGTTTGCCCACCCATCATAGATCACCTCTCCAAATTGCCACGGTCTTCCAAACAAGATTTGACAAGTATTCATTACCAGAATTGCTTTGTACCTAAACAAAATCATGTTGTATTCAACGATAACGAAAGGAACTAAACATTACTAAAAAATTAATTACCTTATTTCTTTACGTGAACCAAGATTAGCTGTCATGGCTACACGCCAACATCACCATTTGCATTGAAAACCTCCTTCATGACCAAGTTTGTTTTATTGCCGCTATCTATGACAAGTTCTAATCACAAAATCTGTTTTGACTTAACATTTTGTAAAATATTTGCAATTGATCTCCTTCATAGTCCCCATCCAACTTATCCAGTGAGTATATTCCAACATAAAATCAACGTCTTTGGTTTGTAGTCAACTAGGCCCTCCATATTAATGTGGTTGCCCTCCTTATTCTTCTTTTCAACGTCTCTGCTTGATACGCGCTTAACTTCTTAACTGGGCCCTCCTTCCGACTTAAAGGTGTTAGGTTTATGTCTTGTATTCCGGTTTAACCGGATGAGTCCACTGGGTTAGCCAGGGACTGGTTTAAGGTCAAGGGTATTTTGGTAATTGTACCGGGGCTTTCTTGGTGGCCAAGAAAGCGGAGATTATATATATGTATAGTCTGTAACCCTAGACCTTGCAGCGGCGGCGGCATCAGTTGCCCGTGGTGCTCCCACACCACGTAGGAGAGATGAGGTGAGACTGTGGGAATCTCTTGTATGCTTTACTTGTCATAGTGAAGATGTTCGTCCTCCTGTGCCCGTGGATGTAGCCCTGTTTGGGTGAACCATGTAAATCTCGGTGTCTCTTCTTGTGTGTGGTTGATTGTTGATCTTGTGATTCCGTGGATGCGCACAACAGGTGGTTGTCAGAGAATCACAACAATTGGTATCAAAGTCACCACAATTGGTATCAGAGCTGAGGTTGGTATTCCTTGGGTTTCTGAGCGAGGTGGAGATCGCTCAGTGGCTTGGAGGTTGTGCGCATGAAGATTAACTGAGATCAGGTTCATGATTTCTGGTTGGGCCACCATTGGAGAAGAAGAAGATGAGATTGTGTTCTCCGGTCTCGCTAGATCGGAGGAAAAAAGATCCACATGTTTTTCAGATCTCGGAGAAAATCGCGGCTGGTTGGATTTCCAGGCTTTCAGTTCTGAGAAGGAGAGAAATCGGTTTTGCAGAGTGGGTTCTGTTGGTGTTTTTTGGTTTCCTGATCATGCTGGAATTTCTGTGAAGAAGGAGATCGGAGAAGAAAAGCGTCTGTGAAGAAAGATAAAAAAAAAAAAAAAATCAAAACCGGCAGCACCTCTGTTCCCTGTTCTTCTTTCTCCTCCCCGGCCTGCCGCCGCGGCCGCTTCCTCATCGTCTGCCGCTGCTGCTCCGCCCAGATTCAACCGAGATACAGCCGACGAGAGGCTGCCTGACTGTGCAGAAGATCCGAAAATCTTGCGCCCCAAATCGTCGCAGTCGCCGCCGAGATCTTCGCCGGGATCCTCGCCGTCCTTGTCGCCGGAGAAACGAACGGTTCGGGTACGAGGCGGTCTCCGCAAGTTGCAGAAACAGAGACCGGAAAACAGAGAAGAAAAAAAAAGTTTTTTACTCACCGGTCGCCGGTCACCGCTGCCCGCCGCCGTCACCGCCAGTCGCCGCCTCACGTCGCTGGTCGCCGGCGCCGCAGAAGACCTCGGCGTGAGGCCGCTGCAAACCGGGTTGCAGTCCTCTGTTGCAGACAGCCGAAACAGAGGAGAAAGGAAGAAGGAGAAGAAGGTTCGGGCCCAGCTCGGGTCATATCGGGTCAGGTTCGACCCGACCCGGTTGCAGCGCAAGCCCATTGGCAGAAACGGGCTACGGGTCAGGTCAGGTCAGGTTAGACCCGACCCGATCGCACAGAAGCCCAGCAGTTCAGAGCCGGTTCGGTTCCGGGTCAGGTCAGGTCGGACCCGAACCCGGTACGGCAGAGAAGCCCAGCAGAACAGATTCAATTCAGTTCAGTTCAGTTCCGGGTCAGGTGAACCCGACCCGGGTCCGCTCCAGAAGCCCAGCAGACAGTGCAACGACGTCAGCAACGGTCAACAGGCATGTTTGACCAGATTAACGGCTGAAATTGTTTCTGCGATATCTTGATCGTCCGATGTCCGATCGGAGATCCGTTTGCGCCTACGGACTCGTTTCGAGCAGATCTACGCAGTGGAAGAGGTTGATTGGCTGTTTGACAGTCAAGGAGGAGGTTTGATCGATTGGAGCGTAGAAACTTGTTTCTACGTTATCGGAGCCATCCTGAGTCAGATTTCAGATCCGTTTCTTCCAGCGTGCTCGCGGTGACGAGATCTATAATTTGATGCAGAAATTGGGAGGAGATCTAAACATATGTGGATTGAGGCTAGAATCGGGTCTACTCGACCTGGTTGTTGTTGCAAACCCAATAATAGGAGTCGCCGGCCTACTTGCAAAGGGTTTGCTGATCACATGATCGCATGTGATGCTATTCATCTTGCCAGAGCCAAGCCGGAAAAGCAGCAAGGAGGAGCTGATGCGTCAGCAGTTGTCAAACAGTTGTTTGATTAGTTGATCGGAGGCCCGGTCAAATGGAGTTTTTTTACCGCTCGGAGGCAGAGGTTATTCTGCAATGGAGTCATCTGGACTTGTATTCCCGATCTGTTTGCTTGCATGCTTGTGGTGATTGGATCTTCACAGTGATGTTGAGGATGGGGCAGGATGGTGAGTGATTCAGATATCACTCAGATTCGTCAATGGTTTCGAGCTTTTAGTTCGAGGTGGAGTTTGACGAGGGTATGAACTTTGCTTAAAGTTCATGTGCTGGTTCAACATGTCAAAGTGTTGAAGAAGACTGCATCCCTGGTGCAGTGACGTGCCATTCAGCAGGGTACGTGAAGACATTACCGGTTTTATCTCCTAGTAGCTCGAGTTGTACGGAGTTGTACGGAATTCAAGCCAAGGTGGAGATTGTTAGGTTTATGTCTTGTATTCCGGTTTAACCGGATGAGTCCACTGGGTTAGCCAGGGACTGGTTTAAGGTCAAGGGTATTTTGGTAATTGTACCGGGGCTTTCTTGGTGGCCAAGAAAGCGGAGATTATATATATGTATAGTCTGTAACCCTAGACCTTGCAGCGGCGGCGGCATCAGTTGCCCGTGGTGCTCCCACACCACGTAGGAGAAATGAGGTGAGAGTGTGGGAATCTCTTGTATGCTTTACTTGTCATAGTGAAGATGTTCGTCCTCCTGTGCCCGTGGATGTAGCCCTGTTTGGGTGAACCACGTAAATCTCGGTGTCTCTTCTTGTGTGTGGTTGATTGTTGATCTTGTGATTCCGTGGATGCGCACAACGGGTGGTTGTCAGAGAATTACAACAATTGGTATCAAAGTCACCACAGAAGGAACCTGCTGGATTAGCTTGACGGTCCATTGCCTTATGAAGTAAAAAACACACTTGTTGGCTTCTTCACCAAGTGGCTGCTATACCTTATTTTGGGCCTGTGACCAAGGTCCATGAGAACTCTCGTAGATCTTATTTTTCTTGAGTTGTCAAACATAAAAGAATTTTTCTTTATAAAATAAAAGATTGTGCTCTTTGAAATATTATTTTCTTCTAGATTTTTTGTGCATCCAAAGAGAACCTTATTATTTAAAGAAAGTATTCTGTTCTTCAATTCCCCATTATGTTCAACCAAAGAAAGTATTATGTTCTTCTCATCTTTCATTTAGTTGCCAAACGTAAGTGATTTTTCTTCTTTAGAAAATAAAACAAGTATTTTTTTTTTCTTTTTGTGGATTCAAAGAGGCCCTTATTATTTAGGGGTTGTTTGGGTAAATTATCATCATTATCAAAACTTTATCCTAACTATGTTGGGGTCGGCTTGTTGTTTGGATAAATGCATAATATAATTAACATCAATATATTTAAATATTTAAAGATCTCCTTATCATAGAACAAAATATTGTCATATTGTCTCACTTATGGTGTTTGGAAATTTTCACAAATTTCAATTCACCTTTAAAGAGTTTGGAACTTTATAAAATAAAATTAAAAATAAACCCTCACAAGATAATATACTAAACAATAAATTAGGAGAAAATAATCAATTAACCCATTGCAAGATTCACTAATCAGTAATTACATGTGTTAATAATCGTGGTAAGACCCATTTATTGTTAAAAAATCAAATGTTTAAATGTTAAAATCTTGAGATCCAGGCAATGTTGTTTAATTTATGCTATGGTGTATACATCTAAAGGTGATTATCACAAACGGCCCTCTCTCTCTCTTTTTTTTTTTTTTTTTTGTAAAATCTTATCTAACGTTAGACATCATTGATGAATTCCTCTATGAAAAATTATTATGGGGCTCATTAACTGTTAATGGGCATATTAATAACAGGAGAGCTATCAAATAGTGAGATCCATTTAATGATGGCAAACTGATAATTGCAATAACACAAACTAGTCTTAGTAATCAAAAATTGATTTTGGCAATAGGGGACCCACCTAATGCTGGTAATCACAATGAAAGCCCTTGTGTGATATTTGTAGGGCCCACCAAATATTGACAATTAACAAGGGCTATAAAATCGTGATAAGCTATAAGACCACATATTAAACTTGTAGCTATTTATTATTGTAGGGTCAATCTAATATTAGAAGTCATAATTGCAAACCTATAAAAACCATTGTTATTAAAATTTATAGTGGGCCACTATAATTAATGATTGCTCATAAACTTGCAAGTGGCTTTTTACTAAAACTCTAGGGTACTTTTGGCATTGTGCCATTTGGATGTTTCCATCTTCCCACGAGATAAGTACAAACATATTTGGTATGTGCAAATCAATGTTTCAAGTTTTTGTCTTATCGGAAGGATTCTCAAAATCTTAACCCACTGGCCTAAAAATTCGGAACAAAAAAAGAACTAAAACAACTTACTCGCACAATTGACTCTTACTTCTCTCAAGGTAACTGTACAACCTAATTTCTAAAGTAGGTCACATGGTAACAGTCCCAAAAGGTTGGACCATATTATAAATCCTAATTTCTTATAATGGTAGGACCATATTATAAATCCTTTGAGTGTGGGCCTTATGTTTTAATTTCTAAATGTGGGTTATATGGTCGAAAAAATATTTAATCTTTCAAAAAAAAATATTTAACCTTTCAAGAGAAAATCAATATTTCAAAACAAAAATTAATCTTTAAAAAACAATATCTAATCTTTCAAAAAGAAAATATTTGATCTTTCAAAAAAAATTAATCTTTAAAAAAAACCACAAAAAGTAGAGCCACATTGTAATTCCTATAAATGTCAACTCATGTTTTGATTTATAAATGTGAGTTATATGGTCAAAAAAATATTATCACTTAAAGAAAACATTTAATCTTTCAAGAAAATATTTAATCTTCAAAAAAATATTTACTCTTTTAAAATATATCTAATCTTTAAAAAGATTTAATCTTTCAAAAAAAAATATTTACTCTTTCAAAAAAATATTTAATCATACAAAAAAAATATTTAATCTTTCAAAAACATATATTTAATCTTACAAAAAATATTTAATCTTATTTAATCTTTCAAAAATATATATATATTCTTTCAAAAAAATGTTTAATCTTTAAGGAAATATTAATATTTTAAAAAAATATTTAATCTTTCAAAAAAAATTCACTGAAGGTGGAGCCACATTTATTTCATATAAATGTAACCCCATATTCTAGTTTCTAAAGATGGGTATCACGTAATTTTTAAAGTGGATCTCATGTTTACAATCAACATATAGGAGGACTGCACATTATAATTTATTATAATTTTCAAAGATGTGCACCACATTGTAATTTCTAAATGTGGGTCCTATGTACAAAATCACAAAAAATACTGCTCTACTTTGTAATTTCTAAATGTGGATCACATCGTCACAATCACAAAAGGTAGACCTACATTATAAATCCTATGAATGTGGACCTATTTTAAAATTTCTAAAGGTGTATTTATGCTATGAGTCCCATGTTCTAATTTTTAAAGGAGGTTTCTACGTTGTAACTTTTATAGGCGGGTCCCATGTATGCCAGTAATAAAGTGGATTAAACATTAAAAGGTGGGTCCCATATTTTAGATCTTATAATTCTCTTATTGCTGTTCATTGGAGAAAATTTTTTACACCGTTACCAAATAAATTCTGTATGACATGGTCTCATAATAGTATTTTAATGTAATTTTGCCAACAAATTTTACAAAGTTAGGTTTCAATACAACTAGCTACGAGCACAAAATTGGGAACAACATGAGAACAATGCCGAACAAGCCCCTAAATTTTTTTAACAGAAAAAAAAAAGATTGTTTTGTACAACATATCCTTGAATAATGCATTATGAAGGTTTTTGAAAGAAAGTTAAATATTGTAATATATTTTCTAAGTTATCCAAACACCTCCTTTTTAGGTGAATAAGTTACATTTTAAAGTAGTAGACAATATAGGAAAATCTCTTAAAATATTTCATTTCCAACCACCCCTATATATCAAGCTTGCATTTTATTTTATACAAGATAGGAGCAAAAGTACAAATCTAATTATCCATCATGCAACAATCAACACTTATTTAGATGAAATTAGTGACCTAGTTTTATTTTGTGATCAGAACTTTAGACTGGTGGGCCTGGGCTGCTATTTCCACTTGCCCTTGGTGCTGGTGGTGTGAGCCCTGATCTTCTATCAACAACAACCACTTGTGGATCTCCATCTCTCCTACCTACAATTCACAAACATAACTTGTTTGTCAATATTTTTGAAAATAAAATAAAACAGAACAAGAAGAAAGGAGAAATAAAAAAATAAAAAATAAAAACACCACTAGATTGTTAATTACTTATATTATTTTCAATCATTAATTGAAATCTCGTAATCCGATCTCAAAAATCCACATGTACTTGGCTCAATAAAATTGAAGTTGAGTTTCAATTTCTCTAGTAGGGTAGCCATGATAGGGATTTGAAGGGGCGTTCGATGCCCATTCGGTGGGGCCAAATCTTGTCCAATCCGGCCCATTTAGTTATCCGGACCAACAGTTTTCTCCAGTCCTAGCAACCCAATGCATAAAATCCCATTGATATTTACGTTGGGCCGAGCAGAGCCAAGTTCAAATATTAATTTAAGTCCATTTATTATCTGACCTGATTAAAGCAAGTCCTAGATAATAGCCTAGTGCGGGGCAAGGCTTCGATTTGGCTCAGCCTCCCTGTTCATAATCACTATATAAAAAGGAACTTTTAGTAATAAACAAAACCGCTTTTAGTGGCAGTTTCTCTCCTGCCACTAAAAGCGTAAGGTCCTATATCCTAAATATAAGTTTAGTATAAATTAAATTGTATTATAGCTCATTAAGCTTGGTTAGAGTTTAAGCGCGTCTAAATTATTGTTAGGATTGCATATGCGAAGTTTCATTAGGTTTCATGCTCATTTCAGCATAGTAGGGAATCGTTTGCATTTAGGAGGTCCTTTTTTGAAAGTTTTTTATTATGAGGATTCTGAGCTCATTGGTTGGATAAACCAATTCTATAAACTTAAACCTTCAACCTCGACTCAAAGGGACCCATTTAGACCACTAAATATCGTACCTAATTGCCAAAGAGCATTTTATAAAAGCCCCAACGGACCCTTTTTCTTCTACTCTCTCTCTCTCTCTCTCTCTCTCTCTCTCCCACCTTGCTGCCGAGCAACTAAGCTTCAACGAGCTCCATTTTCTTCTTCGTCGAGCTTCCCTCACCCCCAAGGCGCCCTTTCTCTAGCTTTTTCTCCAACCGGCCAATCCTAGGTAAAGTTTTACCGTTTTAGGAGTTAGGGCTTTTTGTTTTTGAGCTTGGTTTTGTGTTAGGGTAGCTGTTTAGCTCCATCTTCTTCCTTTTATAGCTTTGCTTCAGTTTGGGTCTTCTTCGAGTTTTTTCTGTGGGCTCATGTGAGCTTGGGCATCCCCTCATTTTCTCTCTTTTCATCAAAACAAGTTGATATACATGTAGTTGTTGAGTATATGCTCTGTTTATATTGATTCTAGCATGTTTAATGCTTTGTTGTCCCATTTTGCCCATTTTTCTCATTTGGTCATAAAATCCTAGAATTAGGTTTGAATTTATGGATGGATTGATGGGTTTTGGAAGATGGTTTGTGGATGAAATGGAGAAAATGCTTGGCCCATTTTATAGTACAGGTTATCAAGTGGGAATGGAAGAGGGAATGGATTCTTTGTTTCTTACAGAAACAGGGGTTTTGTTTCTAGGAACGCAGGGGCTCGATCAACCTACTTGGTCGACCAAGGACACGTTCTGTCTGAAAATAAATCCCAGATCTACAGACAAAGCTGGGGCTCAGGCAACCGAGTATGTCTCATGGTCGACCGTGGACACTGTTTTCCAGGGGAATTCCAAATGACTAAAGGACTGTTGGCTTTGGTTTTAGGACCGTCCACCCTCCCCTTTAATGACTCATTGTTGGACTTCTAGGAAGGGGCGTTGTGAGGAAACCTACCTCTTACGAATTGTATGGTTATCGTATAGTATATAATCCATCTGTACTCGAATGATGTGGGGGACTCAAGACATCCATTAATGGTCTATATACTGATGAATGAAAAGGATGCCTCGGTCTTTCCTCAACTTTGGTTCAGGTGGAGATGTCAGGGTACGCAAATTGGGATGATTTACCTAGAAATTCCGAGTTGTAAACACTCGTTGGCCTTCAGGTTTACATCTCTTTGTATTGTCCTTGTCTTTTACTTGCGTACACGTTCTTTAAGATTGTACCGTAGTGCATTGACATCAGCCATGTTGTGGCTTGGCATTTATTGTATTGGATTCAAGAGGACTATTGGTATTTTATTGTTTATCGAATTTGACTTAAAGATTCTTTGTTCGAGCACCACTAAATCGGCCTATATTGTATTGGGTCTTATGGACAACTACGCAGATCGATATTAGATGGTTGATCACCGATTTGACCGGATTGCTAGGCATCCGATGTTGTGATTGAGTGATCTCAATGTTTTGATTAGACTAATCATCCAACGTTTTTTACCAAGCTTTCCTAATGATTTGATCGATTGGACTGACCACCCTATGTTGCAAAAGGCTTTTACCGACCTATGTGGGTTAGTCACTTGTGTAGCGATTAGATTAGGATTTCTTTTATTTCGTATCATTGTCTATTGTATTTGTTCTCGCGTGATCACATGTCTTTACTCTCTTTTTATTGCATATATATTATAGTTTATTGTCTATCTACCTGTCGACTATTGTAGCCTAATGATGTTGTACTTTGTGCATAGGTACTGTGCCCTTCTATCTCGATGAAGAGATGCAGGATAAAGTGCTTTAAACGCTTGAGTCAAATGATGAGCCTGAGTGATGTGCAGATGACGTCTTTTAAGTCATCTAGACCAACACTCAAGTGACTCAACACATTTTGGGTTTGTTTTGGTTACTATTTTTTTAGGCTTGAGTTTTAGTGGGTTGTGTAATTAAACAAACTTTTGTTCAACTTTGATACTTAAACTTTAAATCCAACATCTTTTGATGTACATACTCTGATTATTATAATTGTATCAATTCTTAGATAATACTTCTACAAGTATTGGTGATTGTAAAATATGTAAACTCACCATAGATCTATGATCTTGTGTGAGACTATGATTAGCAGCCACATGTTGTATTAAACAGCAAAAGATTTAATTGAACTCTAATCTCACATTATTACCCGGTTTCGAAACGGGGACATGACATTATTATCCTGTTTCTTTTTCTTTTCTTTTGTCCTCCTGAAAGTGTTGCCTCAAAATACCCATTTAGCGGCAGAAAGCAATTTTATCTGCCGCTAAAAGTCTTTTTTTTTTTTTTCTAAATGAATCCTACTTTCTATACCACTAATATTGCAACTATCACTGTGATGTAAGATGAATGTACGTTTCTTTGAATTTTCTTGGCATCCAATGGAAGCTCATTTGGCCGGGCACTAGTTTCACTTCATTCTAGTTGATCAAGGACCAAAGCATAATTAAGCTAAAGAATCCCAAACGTTTTACTGATTCAAACTTTATTTCCTAGTACATCTCTTGCTTACCTGAACTACTGAAGACACAACCCTAATGGCAAAAATAAATAAATAAGTAAAACAAATAAATTAAAAAGGGGCTGAGGACTGAGAGGAGCTGTTGCGTCATATGAGGTACCAAGTTTATTCATATGGGGTTTTCATTTTCAAACAAAGTTTTTTATTTGACCTAATGAAGGTTTGGATAAAGCCATCAGTGCGCTGGACTCTGCTGTCCAAAACCATTAAATTTCATTCTATATGACGCATATAGATGTATGTTTTATGTGAAATTATTTTGTTACTCCACAAATGTTATTGACAAATATAAAATATACTATTGCACAATGAGAATCCATGGAATTTAGATCCAGAGCCTGGATCTGAAAAAAATATCTAAAATATCTTTCGGACCCAAAATCATGCTAAGGCTGGACGAGATGAACCCGATCTGGGCTGGATGCAGGCTGAAATCAGGCCCATTGATAGCCTTAAATTAGGCTGAAAAGCATTTCTAATTAGGGACATTAGGAAAAGAAAATTTTCAGAAAAGGGACTTCCTTGCAAGGATGCTACACAAAGTGGATCATAGGCTTTTGACCCACTGAGTCTCATAAGCAGACCAATCAAGGTGTGCCACATCACAATGGGGAAGGGCCATCTTGGATGGGCGCACTAATGCCTATGTCAATGGCATGCATCCCTTCGGTTATCTGGAGGGCTGTAAGTGGTCCACTCACAGTCACCTTCTGAAAAGTCCTCAAATAATCCCGGCTCACACAAGATAGCCTAACCAACTTTTTCTCTTTACATGGGATGCGCTTCTCCTTACTTTTCATGTGTTCGGCAAGATTAGGATGTTAAAAATCAAAAGCCTAATGCTTTCTGAGATGCCCACAGTCCATGATGGGATGGGCATATGGGCCATGCATGGCCCATCTCATCTATGTCCAGCACCTCAAAGAAGAGTTTCCCTACTCCAGAACCCTCATCTCAGATGAAAGATCAGATAAAGAAAACATGAATTTCACCCCTCTATACCACAAAATTCTCACTTCAAAACCAAAAAGATCGATCAAGAGAACAATGAGAAAAGAGAAAATTATTGAGAAATACCTGTTTGGGGATGTTCATTTCCTACTTTCCGTGATTCGACAGGCGACATGATCAGAGCTACCAGCAACAATAACACAACTCTCCTCCACAGCCTGCACAGGGTCTTTGAAGATCCCTTCATCTTTCCTTTTCCTTTCCTTGGGTTTGGAAAGTTAATAAGAGTGTGAAGCGTTTGCCACTCACATGGGCCTTATATAAGCGTGTGAACATGAGAAATTCTCCAAAACACCAACCTCGACTGGTATTCCTTCTAGTTTTCATATGGGTCCCAACTATGATCAATCCATTTCACACGCCCTGCTCAGTTGAATTGGCATTAGTCTAATTAGTTTAAAACAGATCTAGAGAGAAGCCACTGTTGAATCTAATCAAAATAGTCTGGGTGATATATGCAGATTGAACTTTGATGGCCGTGAATTAAGGGCTGTGATCATTTTAGGGGACTGACATTGCATTCACATCTAGTCCACATCCAGAGATATCCTGCCCCTGCCTACTTTCTGCAAGCATCCAAGAGAGAGACTGGCTTCTTTGAAACTCTTTTTTCTTTTTCCAGTCGTGTTATGAGATATTATTAGTGGATGCCCACCTTGGGGCCTACATTAGATATAGAAAGCAAGAGTCCTGCTATATTGGTTTGTTTAGGGAGAAAGCAATCTTACTCTATAAATAAGATCCTCCTCCCCCCTCTTCATGATGTACACATCTCTCATTCAATAAGAAAAACTCTCTCTCTCTTTCTCCCTCTACTCTCTCTTCCCCCTTTTCTTAAACACGTTATCAGCACAATCAACGTAGACTTATTTATTAGAAAAGAGGTGCCTTCTTCTTCTACACGAGAAGCCATCTCCTTCGTTAGATGGCTTATTTATTTTTGGCTCGGTTAACATACAGAAGAGGACAGAAACAAAATGTCCCATCCGGTCAAATTTTGTTTGACCAAATCAAAGGTATAAATTTCATTTATGCAATATCTTGAGTGCACGAAGTCAGATCGACAATCCGTTGAAATCTTCGAAAAGCTTAAGAGCATATCTACACGTTAAAAAGTGAAAGGAGGTAAATTTAATAGTAAAATAATTTTCATTATTTATATTCTTTATTAGTTCAATATTTATATACACATGTTCTTATTCTTATTCCTCTCATTTGAATATGACTGCTTATTTATTATTTTTTTAACAAGGGGAGATCAAGAATGGATCATAAATAAGAACATGATGTTCTACATTAATACGGACATGCAGTTCCATAAGAACCAGAAGTTCTTTCTAAATCCAGACCAGAAGATCCGTAGATTATTAAAATCTGAAACCAGAAGTTTTCAGATCCACAATATGAACTTGAAGATTCATTTCTAATCAAACCTGAAGTTTGATATTTCGATCCAGAAATAAAATTAATAGGCCATAATAGAACTTGAAGTTCTAATCAGGAACCTGCAGTTCCAAATCAAGCCAGAAGCCTTGTCAAAATCTATTGTTTTGGATTATTAAAATTGATAACCTAATGTTATTCAATTTTAAATTGGCCAATTTGATCTGAAATGGCTCACCCCTTTAATTTATTCTGAATACTTTAAAATTTTTATTATTTATTTTTTTATCTTCTTTTGCATATCAATGATCATGTATTTATGTTTTTTTCCTTTCCAGCTTTTGCCTCATGTCAAATTTAACCAAACTTGATTTTAAAGTCCTTAACATTACTGAGGACAACTACTTATCCTAGCACTTGGATGCAAAATTATACTTACAATCCAAGAAACTTGTAGAGACGATAAAAGAAGGTAATAAAAAATCTCCGGAAAATAGGGCATTGGCACTCATCTTCTTACGTCATCATAAACATGATGACCTCAAGAATTAATACCTTACAGAGGATGACCCATTAGGTCTTTGGAGATCTCTGAAGGATAGATATGATCACTAGAAGATGGTCTTATTACCAGCAGCTCAGAACGAATGGCTAAATCTGCGATTGCAGGACTACAAATCAGTATCTGAGTATAACTCCGCTCTTTTCAATATTGTTTTCCGGGATTATGTGGGGAAACGATTACGAAATAGCAGATGTTAGAGAAAACGCTGTCCACTTCCCATGCATCAAATGTCATCCTACAACAGCAGTACCGTGAAGGGCGTTTTTCTAAATACTCAGAACTAATCTCGTCTCCTTGTTGCTGAGCAAAACAGCAAAGTCTTGCTAAATAATCATAACTCCAGATCAACTGGATCTATGGCAATGCCTGAAACAAATGCCAGTTTCAATTCTAGCAGAGGTAGAGGAAGAGGGCGTGGGAAAAACAATCCCTCCAGAAGAGGTGAAAAAAAAAACTCCTCCCGACGAGGAGGATTTTAAGGTCCTCCCAATAAAGAATTCAAAAACCACCAGAAGTGGTCTAATCCTTAGAAACAACAAAATCCGGATCAACCTCAGAATCCACCAAATACTTCTGCCCACCGTTCTGATGACCCTTGGTACAGATGTGGACGGACTGGGCATTGGTCACGCTCTTGTCATGCACCAAAAGACGTGGTGGAACGATAAAAAGCATACAAGGCCTCTATTAATTCTACAGAGTCAAATGATCTGAAAGATTGGGATTGGGATACAGACCCACAAAATGACAATTACCAGTTGGATATTACAAATTCGGAGACTAGAGATTTTTTTTTTTTTAAGATGAAAATGGCCAACCTCTGACCAATGAAGCATTTAGTGTTAAGATCGAGACCCCTCCTGGAATGTTCTAGAAGACCAAATAAATATTTTTAGAATCTCTATTTAGAATTTTTTTCAGTTATTTACCTTTTCATGGATATTTTATATTGGATGATTTATTTTTTAGTTTTAATAAACCTTTTATGGGTGTTTTTGTAATGAATGACTTCTTATGAATTTGATGAAATTTCTCTTATGAATTTTTTTCCTCTTAATCATGTGATTGTTTAGTTACATTTTTTTTTATTATCTTTTGTTTAAAGGTATGGATCATAACAATGGGGATACTCACTGTCTTGTAGATAGTGCTACAACACATACTATTCTGAAAAACCAGAAGTTTTTCTCAGAATTGGTATTCCATCTACGAAAGGTATCCACCATAGCTGAAACTGTGCAAATAATTGAAGGCTTCGGAAAAGCGCACATAACGTTATCTAATGGTACTCATTTATTCATTAAATATGCATTGTTCTCTAGTAGTTCCCCAAGAAACTTGCTCAGTTTCAGAGATATCAGAATAAATGGATACCATATTGAGACTGCTAATCAAGATAATAGGGAAATGTTACTTATCGTTACTAGTAATGGAGGCCAGAAGCAAATACTAGAAACATTAAGTGTACTTTCTTCTGGGTTATATTATACGAAGATATCCATCATCGAATCATGTTCAGTTTTGAGCAAAATGAAACAGTTAAACCCGAAGCTTAAACCAACCCCAAAACTTAACAACCCTCAGGCTTTATTGCCTTGGCATGATAGATTAGGGCACCCCGGTGTTACCATGTTAAAGAAAATCATTGATAACTCTGTTGGGCACTATTTAGACAACCATAGATTGACCATACCAAATGGGTATTTATGTGTCTCATGTTCACAGGGAAAACTAATCACTCGACCTTCCTTCGTAAAGATTGCATTAGTATCCCATCCTTTCTACAAAGGATCTAAGGCGACATCTGTGGACCGATCAATCCACCTAGTTGACCTTTTAGGTATTTCATGGTTCTGATTGATGCTTCCACACGTTGGTCGGATGTTTGCCTACTTTCAACCAGAAATATAGCCTTTGCCCGCCTATTAACACAAATCATTAAACTTAGGCCCCATTTTCCTGATAATCTTATTCAGTTTATACGCTTGATAATGCGGGCGAGTTTACATCACAAACCTTCGATGACTACTGTTCATCTCTTGGCATTGTTGTCGAACATCCTGTCCCTCATGTCCATACCCAGAATGGCTTAACTGAATCCCTGATTAAGCGCATTCAACTTATTTCTAGAACTCTGTTGCTACAATTTAAATTACCAGTTAGTGCTTGGGGACATGCTGTGTTACAGGCATCAATGCTCATTCAACTTCAACCCACGGCCTACCATCAATACTCTCCCGCACAACTTATATCGGGACATCAACCTAATATCTCCCATTTGCATAAGTTTGGTTGCGCTGTTCTAGTCCCTATACCACCCCCTCAGCATACTAAGATGGGACCACAACGTAAGTTGGGAATCTATATCGGCTATGACTCTCCTTCTATTATTTGATTTTTAGAACCTATGATAGGAGATGTTTTTACTGCTCGTTTTGCTGATTGTCAATTCAATGAGACAAAATTCCCACCGTTAGGGGGAGATAAAGAATGTATTATTCCTGCAGAACAACCCGTTCCTGAAGAACGGCGCAAACTAACGTGGAATGCTTCCGCTTTGTCTCATTTAAACCCACGTACTACACAATGTGAATATGAAGTCCGTAGAATTGTGCACTTACAAGAAATTGCAAATAAATTACCTGATGCATTTAATGATACAGCAAAGGTAACCAAATCACATATTCCAGCTATGAATACACCTACTAGACTTAATATCCCTGTAGGACAAAGTCAGAAAGCGGCAACAAAAAAGTCTATAATACGCCAGAAGCGTGGCAGACCTATAGGTTCAAAGGATACAGCTCCGCAGAAAAGGAGAAATGTACAATCATCATGCCATCCTAAAGATACACTTAACACTTGTAACAATCCGCTCCGCACTATCGAGGTATTGTCCGCTTTGGACTTCCCAGGAGGTCACCCATCCTGAAATTGCTCTGACTCGAGCACGCTTAACTTTCTCTGATACCATTTATAACAATCCGCTCCGCACTATCGAAGTATTGTTCGCTTTGGACTTCCCAGGAGGTCACCTATCCTGAAATTGCTCTAACTCGAGCACGCTTAACTTTGTAGTTTTTATGGAAGTCCTAACGGTTTTGTCCCCAAAAGGCGCCTCGATAGTTTAGAACAGATTATTACTTATAATCTTTCATTCACATGTACTTTGGGACTGGGTCGTTATAACACTCCTGAAAAGGTTCCTCTTGAAGAGGTTCATAATGCTCCCAAAAAAGCTATAGAAAAATCCACTCCCTCTAGAATAACGAAAGTCCTTGATGAGACTATAAAAACCCCCAAAAAGGCACCGGTACTGGATAATAAAAAGATCTTCATATTTTACAATTATTCAAGAGAGAGATGGGATTAAAAAAGAATTCTCATCGATGACGCATTTGCATATGTAGTAGCTAAACAAATATCAATGGAACGTGAGGATGATGATTGGGATACAGGACCACATACTATAAATGAATGTCGACAAAGGAAAAATTGGCCAAAATGGGAAACTGCTATTACAACAAAGTTAGAGTCTCTCAATAGATGTGGTGTATTTGGACCTATAATACAAACCCCAAAAGGAGTTAACCCTGTAGGTTATAAGTGGGTGTTTGTAAGAAAACGGAATGAAATAAATGAAATTATTGATACAAGGCAAGACTTGGGATACAAGGTTTCCTGCAGAAATCTGAGATTGATTATGAAGAAACATACTCCCCTGTTATGGATATAACGACATTCAGATATCTAATAAGTTTAACGGTTTCTGAAAATTTGGATATGAGACTCATGGATGTTGTGGTCGCTTATCTGTATGGGGACTTAGACACAGAAATTCATATGAAAATTCTAGAAGGATTTACTTTACCTGATGCAAAGCCCAACAGTACGTACTCAATACAATTAAGACAATCATTGCATGGATTGAAGCAATCCGAAAGAATGTGGTACAATCGCCTCAGTAAATATTTGTCTAAGAAAGGATATGAGAACAATCTCATTTGTCCATGTATCTTCATAAAGAAATCCTCAAAAGGATTTGCAATAGTAGCAATTTATGTTAATGACATAAATTTAATCGGGACTCCAGAAGAGCTCAAAATAACTGCTGATTATTTGAAAATGGAGTTTGAAATGAAAGACCTTGGGAAAACAAAATTTTGTCTCGGCCTGCAGATCGAGAGAAGTTCTAGTAAAATATTAGTCTATCAATCTAATTATACCAAGAATATACTGAAACACTTTGGTATGAATAAAGGACATCCACTAAGTACTCCCATGGTTGTTCGGTTTTTAGATATAAACAAAGATCCATATCGTCCAATTGAAGAAAATGAAAAGGTATTAGGTCCAAAAGTATCATACCTTAGTGCCATTGGTGCTTTAATATATTTAGCATAATGCACTAGACCGGGCATTTCCTTTTTAGTGAATTTACTTGCTAGATACAGTTCTACGCCAACGCAAAGACATTCGACTGATATCAAACATATCATACGCTATTTACATGGTACAATTCATTTAGGACTCTTTTATTGTAAAGATTCCAAGTTTGTAGGATATGCAGATTTAAGATATCTCTCTGATCCTCATAAAGGTCGATCACAGACAAGTTATATATTTCTTAATGATAATGCTGCTATTTATTGGTACTCTACTAAACAAACTTTGGTAGCTACTTCTTCTAACCACGTTAAGATTTGAGCCCTCTATGAAGCCAGTAGGAAATGTGTATGACTAAAATCTTTAATTCAACATATTCGTAATTATTATCAATTGCCTCTTAGTACAGGTACCCCGAGCATTATCTATGAGGACAATGAGGCATATATTCAACAAATTAAAGAATGATACATTAAAGATGACAAGATAAAGTACATTGCACCAAAATTCTTCTTCACACATCAGCTTCAAAAGAACAATGAGATCGAAGTCAAGCAAGTTCATTCAAACAACAACTTCGCTGATTTGTTTACCAGTCATTACCAAAGTCCACATTCCAAAAACTTGTATATGAAATCAGCATGCGGAGAGTTTATCATCAGACAATGTAAAGGATATTGTTGTCAGGGGGAGTAACAGATTAAGGATAGAAATCCTAAAGCCAACTACTCAGGACATATGTGCGGTGTACTCTTTTTCCTTCTCTAGATTTTGTCCCACTGGATTTTCCTAGTTAAGGTTTTAACGAGGCAGCATTATGCACGTCAAAACACCACTTTAATAACTTTGTAAAAATGTTATACTCTTTTTTCTTCGCTTTAGTTTTTATCCCATTGGATTTTTTCTTTACAAGGTTTTAATGAAGTAACTGTTATTGAATGATGGTCATCCAAGGGGGAGTGTTATAAGATATTATTAATGGATGCCCACCTTGGGGCCCACATTAGATATGAAAAGCAAAAGTCCTGCTATATTCGTTTGCTTGGGGAGGAAGCACTCTTACTCTATAAATAAGATCCTCCTCCCCCCTCTTCATGATGTACACATCTCTCATTTAATAAGAAAAACTCTCTCTCTCTCTCTTTCTCCCTCTACTCTCTCTTCCCCCTTTTCTTAAACAAATCGGACATTTTTGAATCTTTGAAAGATTAGAATAAAAAATGGGTATGTCATTTTGGATTGAGTTGAGTTGACCTTCGAGAACAATCACAGCCCAACTTGAACTTTGACCAGATTATCAAAGACAGGTTTTGGGTCGAGAGTAGGTTTGGTACCACTTAGGTATGGTGTGTATCTTGATGTCAATATGCTAATTTGATTTGATACAATGGAACTGTTATATGGGGAAGACAACTGTGTTTGTGTCGACAACAGCTAACTTCTCATGTTGGATCTGAATCTTTGAATATTGATGTTTCTTTTGTTCGTTTTTATGTTGACACTGGATTTTACATCCTACAGAGATCCAACAGCATCCAAAGACTCCATGATTCTATTATACCTTACTAAGCATCTCAAGTTGGCACCACAGAGTCAAGTGGTGCTGGCCATGACAACCACTACAAAAGCTACTGGCTAACCCTGAGTCTAGGGGGTGGCAATTTCTAACCCACTTGGTAACTTCGGATCTGGGTTAACCTCTCTGACCCAATCAACGTGTCAGTTGATATGGATTGAGTACTATTAACCTTCCCAACCAACCCGAACCTGCCTAAGCTCGACTTACTAGAATATGATTTGCGAACTCAGCCGAAACCCAACCTGTCGACTAAAGGCTATAGTTGAAATCTATGTTGTAATCTCAAATATTCACCTGTTAATGCAAAGTTTTGATGGATGGGATGATGACCATAAAGCGTGGGATTTCAATTGGGTGGCTCATTTGTATTTTGAACCATTGTTGTTGTTCTTTCTGGTTCAATGATGAATATCCATCCTGATTTACTGTTAAAAAACTTTTGATTAATAAATGGGTCGGCATCCAGTTGAGCTACCCGGTTGGAGGCCCACCCAAGCTAGTTGCTGCCTCAGAATCAGAAACCTGATATGTGAAAAGAGAAACTCGTCCCCTCTTCATATTCGGCGAAGAATCAGAGGCGCAAGTGTATAAAATGCCTGTCAAAACTGCAGAAGCTTATCTTTTGGGTACAAGTCCTTTTTTAAGGTTTTTTAAGGTAAACGGTGGTCCATGGCCTCTGGGAAATGAATACCAACACTCTTCCTATTGGGCCTCAATATGTCTCACAATTTTGGAATTCGAAACATGCGGTCATTATATTCAAGTTGAATATAATGGTGGGCCTCTCCAAAGTAGGACGACCTTTGGAGGATATAGCTCTCAGTTCTCACCTATTCCCATTGCAGCCTCGGAGGGGACAGTAGGAACAATGAAATTTATGGATCATAAAATTATTATGCAATTTACTTGAAAAAATGAACACCAATACTTTCCCTATTGGGCCACAATGTGGATGTCTATAGAGAAAGATATTTTAAAAAGTTCTCTTTAAAGTAGGAGGATGTTAGAAGGATCAGATTCTTTAATAGAGGGAAGTTGGAACTATGAATTTATCTACTCGAAAACTACTTAGTTTTATGATTGTAAAACATATTTACTCAGCTTTATGAAAATGTTTGCAATGTTAGAAATCTAAAGAAAGTTTGACTGAAAAATTAAAAAAAAAAAAAAAACTCATTTCAGTATATTGTTTCACGTATCGTTGCATGTTTTTTCTTTTTTTTTTCTTTTTTTTTTTGGTGAAGAAAAACAACAATAGATATAGAAGAGATTTTTCAACCCAAAAAAAAAAAATTTTAAACTGATAGTCGTAAACTCAAAACATGAGCCCTTCTCAAAAGGGATCCCCATCCTTTACAGCTACTGAGATGTGAAATCTTTATAAAACTAAATGTGGTAGAATTTTAGTGCCACACCAACCATATATGAGATCGCTTTTGGATCTTGGTAAAGAATTTATGAACATATTTTGAAAAAATCTCTGTGGCATTTTTCACTAAAAATAATAATTCCCTTTATAAATGGTAAGATCCAAACCCAAGTTAATCCTATTTAGTGATAACTAATCTTATTTTAGAATAATTTTACTCAATTAAGTTAATTTTATCTAAATACCTTTAGTTTGGGTTATGGATAAGTAGTCGGGTTGGGCTTGAACCTTAATTAGGTAGTCAAAGACTTTTTCATAATTTAAATTGATATGGTTTTACATTGTATTGTCATCATTTTAATTGCATCATGTGCATTTCAACATATGGGCCACCTTTCATATTTGGCCTGACTCAATCCAAATCCATCATGGCCCAAATTGAGTTCATTTGACTCAAATTGCAAATATCACAAACAAATTGCATATGCTTGCAATCACCAGAAAGACTGGCTTTAAACAACCCCAATGCCATTCGATCTTTCTCCTCTTGTTGTCAAAATATGCTAGAGCTACTCCTTTGTCCTCCCTCTCTCTCTCTCATCAATACTAGTCATAGAAGACTTTGCATGCAAGAGCTAAGGCCCCCATCTTCATCTCCATCATCTCCTTGTATTTCTTCCTTTGGAATTCAAGATTCCATCTCCTTCCTTGCTCTACAAAATTTCTAAGGTACGAACCCCACCTTCATTTAAGTTTCTTGAGCATAAATGAGTCGAGGAGGCTCATCTTTAGTGCATGCATCTTATCTTCTTCTTCTTCACGCATTCTTTCATGTAGGGTTTGCATAATTTGGGGTTTCGTCTTAATTTGGAGCCAAGAAGTTTGAATTAGCTGAAGCTTTGGGATAAAGCAAGCATAAGTGCATGTAAGTGCTACATATATGTTAGATTATGTTGATTCTTGTTTAATTCTATGTCAATGTCAATCTACAGCTCTTTTATTTCTTCAATTTAAGGATGTAAATTGATTAGGTGTTAATGATGAATATGAATGATGACAATGGAAGGACGAGAAACCCATTTGTAGTGTAGAAGGTGTTAAATAGACGTGAAAGGAGTTAGGCTGGTGATTTGGTGCAGGGAAGGCCAAATAGAAAAAAAAAAAAAGAAAAGGAATCAATTTAGAATCAATTTTGCTCAATGCAAATTTTCTCTAGGGCTGATCAATCGAGCAAGAGCCCGATCAAACGAATTGCCCTCTGGATGGTGTCTGATCGATCGATCAAGGATCCAATCAGTCAAGTACCCTGATTTCTAATTTACAATTTATTTTTAATTTTAGGTTGCAGGTCTATTAGGGTTTGACCTAGTCTATTCTCAAGCCTCTATGGGGATACCCTTGAGTCAATCTTACTCTTAGGATATTAAGTGAATTCAAGGACCTTGTAGGACTTTAGAAATAACAACTTCACCTCGAATAAATAGTCATAAATACATACTAACAAAGAACAGTGTAGATCTGTCATTTATTCCATCTTGATTTTTCGAGTGGTTTTCCGACGTCACGTCATAGGTGTTGGCATAATAAGTGCTGTCTACCCCCTACACAATGTAGCACCAAGACTTTGGTAGCACACTTACACCAAACAGTTTATGAATACATCGTATTGAATAACTATAGACCGTAGATTATCTTAGTTTAAATTTGGCAAGTAATCATCCTTGTTCAACCTCTAAATCCAAATGCATATATATTACTAGCACAAACCATAACCTCAACATGATTCAATCATATACCCAATTCTCCTAGATGATCCTTAAGACGAAATTCAAGCTAAAGCCTGTGCGTTGTGCAAGCCTGTAAATTAAGAGAGGATAACCAAGGTTGACAGAGTTCAAACACTATTAGCGAATCACTATGTGTATTGTACAATTAGTTAGCAATTCCATTCAACTTCAATTATATGATTATATATGATCACAAGACCGATAATTCCTTTTTGTACAAATATGAGATGATGACTATGATTGATAATAAGTATGAAAGTTATGATTTTCAATTGGTCTTAACACATTAGGTCGGCACCACTCAACTTGTACCTTTAAGGCGGTTCAATGGAACCAAGTTATGATATCCCATTTATCACTAATGCAGTAGTTATATGAGGAGTTGTTTGGTGCTCCTTAGGTAGCTGCTGAACGGATCTTTAGCCAAACCGCTAGAGATTTCCCATCGTTAGATACATGTCTCCTTGGAGAGAAGATAGCCTTGTAGATAACAATTAGTATATTATTATATCTTCTTTTATGATTCTTTACTCATGCTTAGTATGTGCACAATATGTCAGCTTTTGTATTTGCTCTCTTTTAATTATTTGTTTTTAAATTCAGTTTATACAACATGATAGTTTTATATGCGCTTATAATTGCTAAACCGTTGCGTTTAAAAATGTTATCATTGGTGTTACAGCTAAAAAATCTAATGCAACTTAAGTAATCGATGCATTTCAGGAGAAGACCATAGTGGTACCTAAAGGATTAGACGAATTAACTGAAAATGACGTCTTCTACTGGTCATCCAGCTTAGCGCGTCATGAGGGACATTCTGGGGGTCATCTTAGGGTGTAGCCAACTATGGATTGGCTTCGTACACATCATGCCATCATCATTATGCATATTTTTATGTCATATTATATTTGATGGGTATATATTGTGTTTTGGGTCTTATATATATTCACATATCTTTCGTTCATTACATATAGCACTAACAAGTATTTCACACTTGTCCATGCATTTTGTCAGTATAGGCATATTACCCCTGTATGTGTGGACATCATAATGTATATATACATGTTGATGGGTTTAACTAAAATACTTTGTTCTCTTAAATGAAAGAATGTTATTGATGTTTGTGACAATTACAAGTGTACTTTATAGGTTTTTGTATTCATTTGAAAACTATGACATGTGTTTATAGATATTCCTCACATGTTTCTTGTGAAATCACCCTTGCGACAGTTCATACTTGTATTGACACAAATTGCCACCGATTATGTGTGCCGTACCTTGAGGCTCTCCCTAGCCTCCAATTATTGGGCTCGATGCGTGATATGAACTACAATAAATGGTGACTTAAACTAAAAATTAGAAACCTAGTTGTACCTAAAAACATAGATCTTTAGTTTGAATATTTAAGGAAATTGTATGTTGGCAAATTCATTGGGTTATGGAATAAACGGGAATCCATGCTTTATCTTTGCATTTTATAGAACAGACTAAAGAATTAGCTAGTTCGAAGAAATATGAAGATCTTAGATTTCCCAGATTGCGCTCTAGCATGCCTTCATCAGTGCTAGAGCAACCGAGAGAGAACTAAACATGCTCAAACTTGCCTCTACTGTGCTCGAGCCTAACACGTGAGTAGTAATTTAACTAAGAGTTTTCAAAGAGCGCTCGAGCACGCATGTCGATTTCACTTTCCTATCTTAGAAATTTGTTTTCTGCTTGAGCCAAACTTCTTAATTCTTCAAGAAAACCATCCCTACTTGCATCCCACGAATATTAGACTATAAATACTCCACTCCTGCTAGCCCAAATCACCTCTCTCACATTCTAGACCCTAGAATCGCTTTTGAGAGATCCTCCTCTTTTCTGGAGCAATTCTTCCCTATTGTGCTGAAACTTTGAGTTTCTAAGATTCCACTTCTCTTACTTTTGTTGGAGATTCATCTTAAGCGACTTCAAGACGTATTTGAATTAAGCATATAGAGGGCAAACGGGATGTGCGTCAACAAAAAAAAAAAAACTTCAATCCTTTAGGTTATGTGCAACTGGACAAGCGTAGTAAGTATATCTTGTAACATTCGAGTTTATAGTACATGATCTTGGTGGACTAGTGTTAAGTCCCACTGTTTTTTTTTTTTTTTTTTCGTTTGGGTTTTTCATGTTAAAAATACTGTGTCCATCTATTGTGGTTGATTGGTTGTTAACTTAGATTAATTATTTATTTAATTACATATAAGAAATCTATATTGAAACCATAACCTATGTCAAAATTAAAATCCTTCAGAATCACTTTCTCAAGGCCACTCGAGGGATTTATATGGTGGCTTTACCGGTTGTGTGGGACTGGAGTCGAGACAGTCGGGTTCTGACACCTCATTAGCAAGAGAGAGAGAGAAAGAGAGTTGGAACCCACATGGGAGTTTGTCGAGTGGTAAAAAGGCATGGAGAGTGCATGTTTTGTTTGAAACCATCCCAAATTTGCCTTTCTGACAAGGATACCCACCTCTTTATAATGTGTTTGAAAGTAAGATAAGGGGGGATAAGTGGGGGGATAAGCAACTTTTTATATCATGTCCTACCTATCCCTTGTTTGTTTGCATTTTTAGTGCCTAAGATTATATTATCTTAGTCCCGACGCTACAATGAATTAATACCTAGTAAGGGAGCTTAGATAATCCCACCTGGGAGATAGGGTAACTTGCACTACCTTTGAATTTTGGGGGGGGGGGGGGGGGGGGGGGGGAGGTTAGGATTATATTTTTTAGGTCTTTTTGTCCCTTGTCCTTCATTTATTTAGATGCAACCAAATGGGATTGGATTCATTTTTGAGATAAATGAAATTTCATCTCATGCAATAATACCATTGAATAGGCTTGAATGGTATTAGCTATTCAATCCTACCAAAAATTTATCCCACTTTCAAATGCATCTATAAGTAATTAAAAAAAACTTCAGATTTGTTCTTCTTTTCTTTTCACATATTAAACCTATATAAAGAGGAGAAACACAGGACTCTCAGGTCAACTGGTGGTAGGAGTATCTCATCTCAGCTCATTGGATAAGTAGGTTATCACAAGATTACTCCCTTTCTTTTTCATTGGATCCCTTTAACTGGATTGTAGTTTGTATTTGCCCCAAGGCTTCAGACGGAAAGGAAATAGAATTTTTATTTGAATACAATCTATTAATTGTCTTCTAGAAATTCTGTTTCTGATAATTGAACACCTCTATAGGTGCATTCAACCACTACGATAAAAGCAATGATAATATGAAGAGTTTCATTTTTTTTAATCATTTTGTAGAATTTTTTACTTTTTGCGCGGTATTGATTCTTACTGACTTTAGAACACGTCCTACTATGGAAGGAGCTAATATTGGTGTAATATAGCAAAGATCCACAATTGACCATCAAATAGTTTCCTCTCTTATGGGAAATGATACACTGCAGTTAGTATACTAAATCAAATCTTTCAAGCAAGGATCTTATAGTGTCATCTATGTCTCCACCTCATATAATTTGCTCTCCACTTCTTTTATATGCCTCCAGCACAACCTATATTACTATATATGGATTCTGATCAGGACCTAGTACGCAAAAGGGCCTTCAATGAATAGGGTCAAAACATAATAAGCATCAAGGTTTTCCTTTGCCTTCGGCCAATATAGCATCTGAAACTATTTGAAAAAGCATGGCTAAATAGCTAGACCACAAAAGAATTTCATTATACCTGAATTTCATGCACTTCTTACAAATGATCCACACCATTGGTCAAACAAATGCATGATGAACATTCAAACTAAATATGATAATCACACATTTTCTAAACTAGCAATGGCTAAGATGAATGCAACGACAACCACCAAAAGTCGTTAAGTACGGACCAACTATTTCATTTCAGTATTGGGTCGTTTTATCGACATATAAATTTGTATTTATTCTATCCAGGGAAATATTTCAACCCCTCAGATCAGCGATTCACAGGTGGTGGTTCAGGTTCATTACTAGCCCTTGGTGCTGGTGGTGTGAGCCCTGGCCCTCTAGTAACGGACACATTTTGTGGACCCCCATCTCGACCACCTACAAACAAGAAACAAAAAAAGGTTTAGTGTTTAGAGCCTGGGCTCCTAAATTGTTTTTAATCATTATTCAAAATCTCAAAAGCCCAACTCAAACTAGAAGAAAAAAATGCTGGATATGTTTTTGAAATATCCTCTCTCTCTCTCTCTCTCTCTCTCTCTCTCTCTCTCTCTCTCTCTCTCTCTCTCTCTATTCATTAGAAAGGCGAGGACACAAGTATGTAGGGAGAGAAATCATAGACAAAGAAGAAAAAATCCACGGAGAAAGCAAGAAAGTCATTAATTAAAGAGATCAGGAGGCCATTGCAGTAGTTTTGGTGATCCACAACCTTTCTAATTTATTGCAACTTGCAAGGCTTACTCTCACTATAGGTGGATTTAACCTTTTTTTTTTCATTTTGTACTCTCCATAAGACAGTTCACTCTTTTGTGGATGTATCATTTACAATAAATGCTAAAATGCTTTAAAATCTAATGAGCCAGGAGTCACCTGAGTCCCAAACATCAATCTAGTTTACCATGAAATCATGGATTTTATCCATCATGCCTGCAAACCATCTAGATCTAACCCATTTAGAACCCCACCTGTTTGCCACCACTAGATTTTGGCAGATCTTCATTTTTCTCAGATACAGTTGATACAAAAGCATAACAGTTTTTCATATCAAGGGAAATAATATTTTTATGGGTGTCTCACAAATTAGTTGAATCTATGTCTTTATAGTTCAGATTCCTAATCCTTTATATTTCAGATAATTGCAATAGTTTCTTTGAATTACATCTATTTGAAATAGATCTGAATTTTGGAGTGTCTCTCTATAGTCTAAGAATTTTGCATATCATTACAAACACATTTTAAAGTTCAAAGAAAACGCATATTGAAGTTTTCTCCGAAACTCCTTCCCATACTTGGTAGGTGGAGGATCTTAAGATATTAAAAAGGGATTGGCATTTGGCAAGCGAGGTAAATAGAGTTAAACGGAAAGTCAGCAGTGTTTTAGGGTGTGAATCTAAATGAGGGTCCAAGAGAGTGGTCTAGACTGGCGAGTCCTCTTGATAATTATTGTGGTGTGCAGCCAAGAGAAATTGTTTGTTTGCATTTTTTCTTAATTAATGAAATAATCTTTCTAGTAGGCCATCATATCTGACAATCAAAGAAAAACATCAAGTTACTCATCAAATACATCTCAATAATTTATACATATCACAGATTTGAGCCATTGAGGCTCTTCTGGGCACACATGTGGGAACTCCTAAGAAAATCTTATTACACGATGAACTAGAGGAATAGGCTTGAGTCATAAGAGGGAACAAATGTGCAAAAAATAGAGTCAGTCCTTATCCTTTTTTATTTAATGCACTGAGACTATTGCTTCACCGTTTTTTCCAACAGCTTACATAGTCCTCCTGACTTTCCAAGCGCGGACAACAGGAAGAAATAGGATTTCACATCAAGGACTTTGACCAAGGACTATTTTGTTTGTTTGATATTGGCTACGGCAAAATGGGGTAAAATCGGCACACGAGGATTATTAAAGAGGATAAAGATGAAGAATTCAAGTTGGGGATGTAAATGGTGATCTTAATTTTCCTAAGGATTTGAAAATACTAAGGGTATGTTTGGATCTTGATTTTCCTCTTCCACAGTAGTGGTTTCCCATGGGTAGATATGGGAACTATAGTTTCCTACCACATGGAAAAATAGGCTAAAATGGGAGGAAAACCCACCATTTCCATCGTTGCACCAAACATGGCAAGCAAGGCGCCAGATTTTCGCCTACATTTTCCCCTAAAAGTTTGGTTGCTGGAAGAAGCCCTAAGGTAATGGCTTGGTATTCATTTGTAATCTTCTTTGGATTCAATTTTCCATTAAAGGGTAGAATATTTAATGGTCATTCTTTATATTTTTTACATTTCATTCTTAATATTTTAACCATTTCTAGAACCACAAGTTTCAGAAGTCCAATGATTTCAATTACATGAAACAAATAGGCCCAAATGGAAAGAGTTTTTGTAGGTCTTTTTTTTTAACCAAACGAAGGTTGCTAGGACACCAGAGGGCCGACACTTGTGAGAAGAGTGGCAAACCCAATGATCAATCCTTGGGAAGCCAAGTGAGACGCGATGTTGCTAGCCAATTGAGCAACCCTTTTTATGTTGTAACTCTAAAAAATTTCTAAGCACCATGAAAAATGATTTTTTGCTACTTTGAGTGCACTTTTTTTTTTCTTTGGAATGAAGGATTTTTTTAAAACTAATTTTTCTTGATTATGAAAAAATAATCTTTTTAATATTCATGAATGCCAGCACCTAACTTTGATCAATGCAAGCCCCTTGATACGCTACACATCCATCATCTTGCATCTAACCCAATTTCGCAATCATTGAATTTACACTTACAGCTCGATGGAATCTCAAAAGATCTATAGATAAGACATGTTCAACTTAAAGCCCTTTAAATCAAGGACTATGACAATTTGGTCCGGGTTTGCTCCTGTGTTTTTCCTGCCTCGTGTCTATTAAAGGAGACTTATCCGTCTACCTCTTTTCCATTGATAGGCAATTAGGCATGCATCTAAATCGGTCTCACAAGTTATATTACATAAAATTGATATGCAGCGTGCTTAAAGGAGACCATTCTGCCCCAAAAACATTGACAGAAGAAGTACAGAGTAAATTCTAAAAGCCCATTTTAGGACGTGCTTCTTCTGTGTAACCTGAAGATTTCAAACCGATTCATATCACAAAATACTCAATTAAACATGTGTCTTTTCTGCATCCCACTAAAAAGCAGATAATTAGCTCTTGCAGCAAACCAAAGTTGATCTCCACTTTATCATGTAATCCACCACCTTGAAGGTAAGATGGAAATGAGGGCAAAGCAAACAAATTTTCCAACTCAAAATCCAACAAAACTATCACCAAGATTTCCAACAGAACCTCTAGGAAGAAAATGGAAAACAAGGAAAGTAAAATTACCTGTTTGGGGATGATCATGTGCGATATTAAGTGATTCAGCAGGGGAGATAATCACAGCTAAAAGCAACAGAAACACAACTCTCACCAAAATTGTAGCGAAGACCTGTGAAGACCCCTTCATTCTCTTTCCTCTTTGGCCTTTTGGTAAAGCAATATGACCCATATATATCCCTCAACCCTTGTTTTAAATAGGTGAATGGAACTCCATTTGGCAATCAGAGAGAAATCTGGCAAAGATTATAATACAGGAGTCACAGTCCCAACTCCGAATCTTTGAAGAGATTTGCATCCAAATATAGGCATTGCTTCTAGAAGCCCAGTCCAGGTTTGTTTCGGTTAGGTTGACCTTTTATGACAATGAATGTCGCCCAAACTGAATTTCACCTGCATAGAAATTGGTTCTGAAATGTAGATTTTAACTAGAATTCTTGGGGCTGAATCTCCTTAAGTTGGTGAGTGTGTGGATGTGAAATAAGGTAGACCAGGTCTAGCTTGAGTTGGAGTGGCAGATTGAATTAGTGTACAACTTTCCAATCCAACTCACTCACCAACGCAACTCGAATTCTTCCCAGTAATTCAGGGTTCCAGTTAACCCGTCTGGCCCATTTAAGGAGTGGGTTGGATTTGGGTGAGTCCATTGTTGTTCAAACATTGTTGTTCTTCGAACCAGCACCCAATTTGAATTGACCCACACTGAGTTTTTGCACTGACTTGTAATCAACATGTTAATTAAGAAGGGCTCTTTATCCTAGTGGTAAGGAGTGGCAGTTCTTACCTAGCTATCTAAAGTTCGAACCATGTGTGCGACACTTTTTCCGCATGTATGCACAACGTTCCTACTAAATGGACTTTCTTTCGCCATGTGCGCTCTTTTCACCTTTGTGGGCTTTCTTCTAGCGATTGCGAACTCTCTCTTAGGTCCCAGCCCCCTTGTCTGGGTTAAAAAAAATAACCAAATTGTTAATTGAACCTTTGTATTGACTAACACCTTCTCATTCCAATTTTTGCTAAAAAAGTTTGACCTGATTAATCAAATGGATCTGATTTGGGCTGAGCCTAGAGATTTTAACGACATTGTTTGACCTGATGAGCCACTACTATCCGAGGGCTGAATAACATTTATGGACCTCAATTGCATCCCTCAACATCCTGTCATCGAGAATAATTATATGCTGACCCAAACCAAAAATTACAAAATCATTCCGGTTGCTGGATCGGGTTGGAAATTGATATCCTTATTTTATGCAGGCTCTAACCTATAGTCCTTTTTAAAGTGAGGCGCTTCTTAGAACTCTCCATCCACATATATATAGGGCTTTGATCCTATAAGAACTGTTTTCACGAACCTACCGTGAGAATTTTTATGGGGCCCAGTTGTGGGTCCCATTTGGAGATGGGACAAGGGGGGATGGAAATATCTATGTGAGACCACCTCCACATGTCAGTTTGACCCCAATTACATATCCTTAACCCCTTCATCTGTGGCCACAAATTCAGTCTATTCGAATTGGTGCATAGTCGATCCAACGGTCTAGTAAATTCAGATCTAACCAAAACTTAGGGCCAGTAACTATCGGGGGATCCCTATGCATTGCAAGGTTAAGATTGGATGATAGATGGGCCCCACCTGAAGTTCTCACAAAAAAAAATAGTGAGCACTAGTTCTCATAAAATTATTTTTCATATATATGCATGTATGTATGGGCATCCCTCACCATAGTTCTCACAAAGCAAGAAATCCCGCCCGCCGAGCATGTGGGGCCCACCTAGGGTCCATTCAAATGGACCACACACAGGGGCCCCCCTAAAGTGCATAGCCGAGTTAAAGTCTAATCCGATTAGACTAGACTGTCGGATCTATTACACATCAATCCAAATGGACTGTGAACCGTTAAAATTATAGGACCTAGATGAAGATGAAAGACATCAAGGATGGAGATGAGTTTTTGTAGAGAGGAGGGCCTCTGTGTGTCCTTCGAATCCCCCTTATCCCCATTCCATGTGAGTCCCCAGGTGGGCCCCACATCCTTGAGTAGACACCCCCTATCTACGGTTGAACATAAGGGGGGGTGTGTGTGTATGTGTGTGAACGAAAATCTTCATATGCATCCATCCCTCACTATCTTTTTTGTGAAAACTCTAGGTGGGGCTCATCTATCACCCAATCCAAACCTTCGGACGCACATAGGACCCTCTGATAGGTACTCGCCTCAAGTTTGGGTCAGATCCCAATTTACTAGACTGTTAGAACGATTATACACCGATGTGAGCGAAATGTATTTGTGAGCCAAATATAATGAGGTTAGGGATATATGATTAGAACCAAACTTGATATATGAGGAGATCTTGCATGGAACACCGTGTGTTTTAGAAAATAGCTCATTGAAAACCATTTTCAAGTCAGGAACTTTATAATTAAGGAGAGACATTGATTTTTTTTTTTTTTTTTAAAGTTAGGGACCTAATGTAGCAAAAATTTCATCACCGGATCTATCCTATTGTAGGAAATTATATGGGGATCTATGACCGAAGTCTCCATTATATAAGGGGTGCCATTGGGGCCCACAACTTAAGAAACTTGATGAGCCTTGAACATTGGATTCTAGGCTTCGGATCACTTAAGTGCAAGAGATAAATGTGCTTGAAATTAAATCTAGTTTCTAATGAATATAATTTTGACACCATTATGGAGTTTTGAAATTTGGCTCAGATTTTAAGTGAAAAAGTGATTTTACTTTTACTAGCGAAATTTGGTAAAATGTAGGGTTTTGAGGTTTCAAATGGGTTTGGGTTAAATACGAAAGTTGAAACCCATGTTGAAAGGAGTATGATGAAGCCAAGATGATGCACAAATGTGGTGTTCAATGAATGCATGACTCATGACATGTAAAACACCAAAATAGTCACAAGGTCCACCTAGGTTTGGTCAACCCAACTACCTATCAAACCAAGTCTCAATTAAATTAAAAACAAGATAAGCTAGAGCTGAATTCATTAATTAACACCGAATGAAAATTAATTAGTATAAATCACAATTAAGTTGGGACGGGGTGTCACACCCATTTACACTAGAACAAGTGAATTGTCGACCGAAATGTCTTTATTTCTATGATGTTTTTAAGGAAATTGATTGGTGACTTATATTATTCAGCACCTCTTTAACCATGGCATTATAATTATTTGCAACTGTCTTTAGATATCTCTCTTGTATAAGTGTTTGAAATATCATTTAATTTATTATATCTTTTGGTTATCTTTTTTTCCCAGATTTTTTAAAAAACTTAATCTTGGCTCAGACTAGGCATCGGCCATTGTTGCTTGTTTTCCATTAAAGGAGAGTAATCTTATTGTTCTTTTTGGAAATTCACATTTCTCATTTCTCAATTCAATTTTAACCCCTGATACGTAGTCCCACTAGATAGATCAAATACAATAACACCATTGTAGATTAATCATATGCCAAAATGGGTATCTTCTAAGATCCTATTGATGAATTGAAGACTTTGGAAAGGCTAATAGTCATCCAGTCAACAACTCACTTATGCACCTACTAGAGGCAATGGGCGTCCATCAAGATTTCACTTGATGTAGATCAAAGTTTTGGCCACACGAATCCACACTTTCGTCTATGAGATTTTTTCAATTAAATCTTGTGCCATTTTCGTATTGATTTTTTTTTAATGATTCTGGCTATCCCTCGTCAACCCAACTTTTAGATCTTTAGCTTCAGTCTAAAGGTTACCCAATCCTGATGAGCAATGACTAGTCTCTAAATGCTATGGCCACACACATAATACCTAGATAACACAAGGGGTGAGGGTCAAACCTATAACACCCCGACCCCAAAACTTAGCAGGTTTAGAGGTTGTTTAATTATGTGCTTAGTGTATTCTTCAAAGATTTTATTTGGTCATTTTGTTTGGTTCTTCTTGGGTTATGTTAGGGGTCTTGGATAGGTGGTTGGGTTGAGTTTAAACTGGATTAGGTAACTGCGAGCCCTTTTTCGTAATTTTTTATTTTGTTCACATTTGTCATTTGGGCATCATCTTGACGTCATCGCATGTCTTTTATCGTGCTTGTTAATTTCCGTAACTGACTCGAAAATGTTTCGAAACCAATTGAGATTATTAGTGTTCATTGGACTCGAATTATAATTTGTATAACTTTTAAACTTGGTTACAAATGGCTAAACTATATATATATACCTTTACCTTACCTAACCGCCTTATCTCTTTCGTTTCTCTTTCTTTTCATCGTCTTCTTCTTCCGTTCTTCTTCTTCCTTCATTCTTCTCCTTCGTCGTTCTTATTTCGGTGTCAAGCCTCGATCTTTCGTGTGAGTTTTTCCAAAATTCGAGCCTAGAATGAGTGAAAGCTTGATAACTCATCGTCAAAGGTAAGTATAAGCAACTATTGGATGAATACATGTTGGTATCCCGTGATGACTATGTTCTACTTCACTTATGCTTAGTGTATGCATGGTACAACAGCCCTTTTTGTGTTTATGCCTTCATTTGTTAATAGAGAATACAGTTCGAATTGCTTCTATAAGTATCCCCTTGCTTCATGGCCGATCGGTCGGTCCTGATGCCCCGACCGGTCGAATTTCAATTCTGGAAGGTGTTCGACCGGTCAGATATCTCAACGATCAGTCGGGTAAACAAATTGCAGGAATATAAGAACTTCATGCATATGACTTCTTCAACTAACCATTGGCTACCTGGAGACCTAAGAATGGACCCCCACTATAGATTATCCCTGGGCCTATCATGAATAGTCTTGGGGGCTGAGATTTATTCATGAGTGTTATCCATTTGTTAAGCACCCCCATGGGTGTTAGTTTAAGGGACTTCGGTACTATTTCTCTTAAAATGAGACACCACATGAGGAACAACCGAGTATTGGACCCCTTAAAACTATATCATCATGCACGGTTAGTAATAGTGGCTAACTAGACTAGAGTTGGCTAATAATTAACCTTGAGTTTGTCAACTTGAAATGCATCGCATCTTGCAGTATCATTTTGCCTTCAATTCTTGATTAAGAAAATGGATAAGCTTTGGCTTGTTCTGTGTTGTATTCTTTCTGAGATCTTAATATCGTTATGGACATTGACTTGCATGTATGTTTGCGCTTGATTGTAGTCATTATATGTTATTTGCTTCGTTATTCTTATGCAATCTCCTGATATATGCTTGATTGGTTGTGTCTGGCTCTACTCAGCCTCGGTCTTAGGATACCAGACGGGGTTGAATTTGGCCTAGCATGCTTGTTGCTACTGCAATGTGCTCACATTTTGGGGATTCTGGACCCCAGGAAACCGAGACTCATTCGTACCCTGGCTCGGTCGATGGTGTTCTTTCACGTCACACTCTCAAATTTGGAAAAATATGGCATATATAGTAGCCACCTAATACAGTATTTCTTTACCTTGAATCTATTGCATCCATTATTCAACTGCACGATTTGCTTAGCATACAAACTTGCACATCTACATAATAAACCTGTCATGAATTCTTTTAGACACAACGCGTATTAACTCTATGTTGCTTATGGTTTGCCAAATCGTTGTATTCACACGTTGTTTCTTGGTGTTTCAGGCTCAGATTCCATTCCTGATTCCTCAAAGGTCTGTCAAACTTCAGAGGAGGTTGTAAAGACCTCATCTAGGCTAGATGAGTGGACATGATGGATCCACTCCGGAGAGTGTCCTGACATCAAGCAGTTTGCATCTTGTAGAATGACATTAGAAGATCTCTTTTGTATCTAATGTAGCTTTTGTATAATTACTTGTGCTTACGTGTTCTGTTGTGTTCCCTTATTCTTTTGTTCATGTGTTGGTACTTGCAACTTCCACGTTTTCTGTTTGCAAGTGTGAATGCTCCCCTTGTGTATGTGCATTTGGACTGGGTTCAGGTGCATGTACACGGGAGTGTGTGTGTCACAGATTGGGTCGATCCCAATCCCCGATTTCTTGGGGTCGGGTCATGACAAAACCTAAGACATTGAAGAGCAAATCCAAGGCTCATACCATTTGAACCACTATATTTTTTATTGATTGTTCTATTTAATTGGAAATGATATTTTCCTAGTAACATCCAATCTCAGATAGATTTTGTGTTAACTACCTAGCCAATTACACCTATTAGGTTAATAGAAAACATGTCTATCTTGCCAAAGATTTAGCCCTTTAATTAGTCATATATTGGCTGTCAGCATTCTTCTGCTCAACTTTGCAAGTTATATTCTCCAAAGATCAGGTGGAAGATCTTTATTAATTTAAAGAAAAAGCTTTTTACCCTATTGGACCTTCGAGTTTGGACCATGGGAGCTACTGCCATTAGTAGGTAGCATGGATAGTAGGCAACCATCGCAATGATTTCTCACTGTACCAATTTATATATATTAAAACCACAAGAATAGAGGCCTGTAGACGGTGCCACATTAGCACCTTATTTTTTCTATTTTCCTAGGGCACTACGTTAGTATCCAAAAAATTTACACGTGGCACTAGCTTCCTAAAATCTCCCCATAGTCAATATCTATACTTAACAATTGTATTTGAAAAATTGACACATGGCAGTAACTTCCTAAAATCTCTCCATAGTCAATCTCTACACTTTCCAATCTTATCCCATCTAAAATCTCTCCTTATAACATCCATTTGTTATCTAACCATAATTAATGTCTCCATCATCAATGGAAACATTACTGTCTTTACCAAAATCACCAAGCAGCAATCCAATGACTACTAAACCTTAGTAGATTCAATCTTATCATATTTTTTTAATAATTCCACAATTGTTATCTCATCACTTTCCTACCATAACTACTATTATCATATTATATATATTAAAACTATAAGGAGGGAGGCCTGTGCAGTGTGCCACGTCAGCATCCTTTTTTCTTTTTTTCTAAAGCACCATATCAGCATCTCAAAAAATTACAAGTAGCATCTTCTCTAAAATCTCTGCTTCTCTTCCCCACCTCTAAAATCACTCCATAAATAATCCATTGTCAATACTCCAATCTTTCAACCATTTGAAATTGTCTCCCTCTCCCTTCCCTAAAATCTCACGTCTCTCTCTCTCTCTCTCTATCATCTCTCATCTATTCCATTTATTCCTTTAAATTAAAAATCTCTCACCCCACTAAAGTCTCTTCCCTAAAATCTCTCCCCCACTAAAGTCTCCCTTTGCCCATGATTTCTCCATCACCCCCTAAAATCTCTCTCTCCTTCAATTTATTGAACTAAAATATCTCCTTCAATTCGGTCAATAGTACTCTTATCATTTATTTAATACCTTAACCATCCATAAAGAAATTTAGATTTGATGACATCATAATCGTTATCAATTTGGAGTTTTACATCCTAATACAATGCTGTACTCATAAAATTTCTCCATCATCGCTCTTTTAGAATCTTTCCAAAAATGATCTCTCATTCTCTAATATCATTTATTTAATACCTTAACCATCCATTTGGAAATTTAGATTTGATGACATCATAATCATTGTCAATTTCGAATTTTACATCCCAATACATTGTCGTCTCCATAAAATTTCTCCATTATCCCTTTTTCAAAATCTTTCCAAAAATGATCTCTCATCCTCTAAATTTCTCTATTTAGCATCAAGTTGATTTTCCTTAAAATAATATATGATTTGGCGAGATTTTCTCTTTGGCGTCCCCATAAAATTTCTCCATTATCCCTTTTTCAGAATTTTTTCAAAAATAATTTCTCATTCCCTAAATTTCTTTATTTGTCACAAAGCTAATTTTCCTTAAAATAGTATATTATTTGGTGAGATTTCCTCTTTGCATAGCTTTGACTAACTTTGACAAAGTAGAAGGTAGAAACATTAATTTCCATCTCTGCCTTATTCTTTGAAAACCCTAAGAAAAAAAGTAGTAGCTTCTATTGAAGAAGAGTAATAGGAGTAGGAGGAAAACAAAGAGGAGCAAATGGATAGTAGATAAGGAATTCTCATAATTGTAACAAGCTCTTTATTTTTTTTTTCATTTTTATTCTTCCACCCATTAGCTTTCTCAATGCCTGCATGAACAAACAATGGACACAACCAGACATCTTGCTGTAGTCACCTTAGCCATTTGTAAGAACCCCATCTTACTTCATTGAAAATGTTCTGTTAAAGGTGATGATAAAATAGCTATTCATTTTTGTCCTCTTTTTCAAGTGGGGAAGTAGAATCATCTACATGCATATTTTTTTTAAAAGAAATTTAATTTATTTATTTTAGATCTAAATGTCATAAAGGGTTGAAATGGAAGGTATGAGCCATTGCTCGAATTTTACCAACTGACAGTTTTGTAGTTGATAGGATGTGTTATGACATAATAATCGTAAGAGACTTTAAGAGACTAATCAAGAATTTAATAGTGGTAAGTGTGAAGAAGATTATGTTGATGCCAATTACGAGGTAAGATTCTTTAATTTCTTATTATAAGCATACATTTATTTTTATTATTATTATTATTATTGTTTGCTTTTCTCATTTTAGTCTTGTGGAAGCGGATTGCATACTTATATATCTTTTTATTCTCATTTTAATTTTGTAGCTTCTTTATTTTTGTTATTTATATTATTTAGCTAAAGTTGTAGATATTTTGCCTCTTATTATTTAAAATTTTCATATTTGAATTATAGTTCATACATGTTTATTGCATTGTTCTGATTCTCTGGACATCATCATTTTACGCAAATCTAGGTATAATTCCAATATCCTGATAACTTTTTTTTTCCTTTCTTTTCTTTCTCTTTCTTTTTGCATTTTAATTTTATTTCATTTTGTATTTAAATGGAATTGAACAAAAAATATGAAGTAGTTTGTTAATTTTATTTTCTGCATTATAAGGATTTTAGTTTGACTACTAAGACAATAAATAGTAAAGAAAAGTGAAAGAGTTCACATTCTTTTTTATTTTAATTTTAATTCTTTTGCAAATATTTGGATTGTATATGATTATACGTTATTCAAAATTTTATAACAAAGAGAGGTTGCTCCAATTACTATGTTTTATCTTTTGAAGTTGTAATATATCATCTATTGATTGCATGTATATCATAATAGACCATATAAAATAATCTTTTTTTCCTTATGACACTATATTTGTTTATCTGCTGTTTTGCATCTCAATTAAATAATTTTCTAAGGATGATGAATATCTATGATGATGTAAAATGTTTAAGCAAGGACTTTTAATTTTGGGTGAACCTTTACCCAAAATCAACCCAAGCTTAGATCAAGGTTCTTCAACTATTTATGAACTAGGTAAAGTGTCACGCCCCGAACCCGAGAATTGGGGATTTATTATGGGTTCCAAGGAATGATACACGTACCCATGACAATTCGTGCCATGACAAGACACGTACGAACAGTCAAAAAGGTGATCCCACAGGTACGTGTGAGAAAGATCCATAACACATATCATCAAACATAATGTAATTAAGCGGAAACCTGGAGAATTCACTGCACATATCATAAGCATCCATAAAACATTCATTTCAATTCATTAAATGAGAAAGTCTGTAAATTATCCCAACTACATGCATAGATATGGAAGTCCATAATAATACAATATATCAAATGCCAAGATGAACCCTAAGTCAATCCCAAAATAACCCTCTTGTGCACTGTTGAGGAGGATCAAGAAAAGACATCTTCCTCGTTCCACTCGTTCACATCCCGAGGTAACGCTAGGGTTCCCTCCAGTGCTCACAAATTGCCGGATTGGCATCGAGTTTCATACCTGTAACACCACAGTAACTTGGTTAACAAAACGGTTAAGCAAAAGAAGGATACATGAGCTTAACATGACGTAAAAATTAAATTAAATAACGTAATAATTAAAAGAGATCAATATCGAAATCTAGGCATTTATGCATATGAGTTAATATGAATAAGGAATCATGAATAAAGAGTACATCATACCAAAAAGGCAACCACAATGCTATCTCCTCTCTAATAAGAGAGTAAACTGATCCGTGGGAAATCACTAGCGATCGGGCCAGGACCGACTAGCTACCATAAGAGCGTTGACTCACTCTTTTGATAACTATTGCAATAGACAACTGATAAAATACTCCATTGGGTCTCATCGAACCTCCTATGGGGTATAAGCTAAGTGGCGCCGACTCTGAGCACGTCGAAAATAATCTAATGTCCATACTTATTATGTACCGATCTGTTTAAATTGATACAGGACGATAACTCAATCTTGTTGGGAATATTAATCAGAGAATTGCAACTAAGTAAAATACTGTTCATCATTGATGCAAACTGATATAAACTCTCATGTGGAGGTCAAGGTTACTATCAATATGAATGCAATTAGATTGTAGGGTTATGAAGGAGAGTTACTAACCAACTCTATGCTAGATAATCTGGGTTTCTAAGGTCATTCATTACAGTGTATTCATAAGATGTTCAGTGTCTTTGTATTACCATTTTCGGTGTTACCTCATGTATATGAAGGATACTTCATCTTATACCAACACCCATGACGTGGCATTGAAAACTAACCAGAAAATCAAGAGGAAAAGGAGTGATAACTCAACACTCTTCATTCTCCATGTTTAGTCACCATTGGGCTAGTTTGGGTAGCAAGGATCCAATTCCATGGTCATAAATGATCTTGGTTTGAACCTACAACCTATAGTGAAGGTGGATGGATACCTCAGTCTCTTTCTAAGGTTTAAAGGAGTAACCCATCATTAGGCTATCCCATAGACTATAGAAAGTCCATAGTCAAGCATAGAGTTCATTTTGGAACACGTTTTTATAAGTTCAGGTTAGGCATACTCGACCAATCGGGTATGGGTCCGACCGATCGGACTGCTCCCAAAAGGGGAATTCGACCAGTCGGGCTAGGTGGCCGACCGGTCGGACTACCATGAAGGCAATTCGACCGATCGAGCTTCAGGACCAACCGGTCGGCCCTGAAGCACTCTGTTATGAGTGTACTCAATTTCTAATGAGTTTTCTCATCCATTCCTCTATTCCACCTCCATTCAAACCCAAATAAAAACTTTCATTCCACACTCTTAGGTTCCCTAAAGGACCACTATCATTTTATTCATCATAAAATCATCAAAATCAAGAATCAATTCCATACATTATCAATGGAGCTGTAAAAAAAAAGGGAAATTCACAAGAATACTTCAAGAATCAAGAAATAAGCCAATGCATGTAAAGATAATGTATCCTTCTACTTGCCTTAAGCTTGGTGTTTCACTCAAATTGATTTGCCCCTTGGTTAGATGGAGAAGAAGTCTTCACTACTGAAGAATCTAACACATGCATGGAGGAAAACGAGAATGAGATGCATGCATGCTAATATATGGAATTTCTTGACTCTTATTGAACTCAACGACTCAAATGGAAATGGGATTTTCTTACCTCAAGGTCTATGTAAGCTCAAAAGAAGGAAATGAAATTGCAAATCTGGAAGGAGTACAAAGAGGAAAAAGAGATTGAAGAAGAAGTAGAAGACACTCGAATTTTCCCTTGCATGCAACAACTCCAACTCCCAAATCACAGCAAGATGAAGGATGAAGAAAGCTTGGAAGAAGAAGAGGAAAGAGCTACAGCAACTAAGAAAGAAGAAGGAGAGGGACAGTAGGTTGAGTCTTTTAAATGAATGGGTTTTTGGAATTTACAGATAACCCCTCTTGGTTTCTATATATATGTAGTTTAAATCAATTGGGCTCAAGTGGGCTAGAATGAATTCAAATGGAATTGGGCCAAACATAAAAGATGTCCCACAAGATAAAACTCACCCAATGCAACTAATACGATGCATTAATGATGCAAAATCATGAAAATGCTAAATAGAAAGATCCTGGACTACCTAATAAGGTTCAAACCCGACCCAACTGCCTATCCATGACCCAAACCCAAAGGAATTTAAGCTCAATTAGCCTAATAACTTATTATTTAAAGTAAAACCAACTTAATTACTATAAATCATAATTATCTAGGGTTAGGACCTTACATCAAGTAGGACCCAATTTAGATCTGTGTATAATTTTTAGTCTTGATTTCATTCTAGATTTATATAAGTCTTAATTTGTTAATTTCATGTTTGACCTAATGAATATTGTAAAGTTTGCATATCTATGACGTCGATGATTATATTTGCACATTAGTTACACTGTTCGATCTGATGAATTTAAATGTTTTCCTTTCCTTTTAGTTGATTAGGTTATCCCATGAGAGATTTTGACTACATAACATAGGCTCAGAATTTTAGATATTTGCATTAGAAATAAAAAAAGAGCGGTAGTAAACAAACTAGACCCTAAAACAAGGTGGAGAGATTTGAAGAAGGAAATAGAAAATATATTTAAGAACAAAATGATTGAAAAGGGAGAATGAAATATTGAAGAAGAAACTACAGTAATGTAGAATTAAATGGCTAATTGCATTAGGAATATTACAAATGAGGTACTTGGAGAATTAAAAGGAAAGAGACATATTAATAAAGAAACATAATGGTTGAGTGTGGAGGTTCAGGAAGTTATTCGACAGAAAAGACATTGCTACAAAGTTTAGTATAAGACTAAGAGTTTCAAAAATTTTGAGCTGTATAAGAAGGCCAAGAAAAAAGCTAAGAAAGTAGTAAATAGTGCAAAGTTCAAAGCATACAATGACCTCTATAACAAGTTGGGAACAAGAGAAGGAGAAAAGGATATTTTTAAGCTCGTAAAAATAAGAGAAAAGAAAAGTAGGAACTTAGATCATGTCAAATATATCAATGACAATAAGGAAAATATTATGGCGAAGGACAACGATATTAAAGAAGGGTAGAAAGAATATTTTAACAAACTTCTAAATGAAGAACATTTGGGCAATACAAGAGTTAAGGAGGATACTTCATCACTAGAGCATACTTTTTTCCGTAGAATTAAAGGGGTGGAAGTGAAGGAAGCATTGAAGCGAATGAAGACAGGAAAGGCAACATGCCCAGATAATATTTCGATAGAGGTATGGAAATGCTTAGGAGAAGTTGGGGTGAGTTGGTTATGTAAACTATTCAATAAGATACTTTTGACAAAAAAAATGCCGGATGAATGAGAAGAAGCATTGTAGTACCTATATATAAGAATAAGAGAGATATACAAAATTGTACCAACTATCAAGAGATTAAACTTATGAGTCATACTATGAAGTTATGGGAAAGAATAATGGAACAAAGACTGAGACAGAAGACCAAGATCTTTGAAAATTAATTTGGCTTTATGCCAGGGAGATCAACCATAGCAGCTATCTTTTAACTTAGGCAATTAATGGAAAAATATCGAGCAAAGAGGAAAAATCTACACATGGTCTTTATCGATTTGAAAAAAGCCTATGATAGGGTACCAAGGAATTTAATTTGGTGGGTTTTAAAGAAAAACAATGTCCCCAGAGGTTACATTGAAATTTTTAAGGATATGTACGAATGAGCAGTAACAAATGTGAGAACCACATATGGAGAAACAGGTGGATTCCTCATTACCATAGGTTTACATCAAGGATCAACCTTAAGCCCTTATCTCTTTGCATTAATTTTGGATGAGTTAACTGTGCATATTTAAGAGGAAGTGTCATGGTGTATATTGTTTGCAGATGACATAGCATTTATGGATGAATCAAGAGATGGTATAAATGCAAAACTTGAGAGATGGCAGGGAGCATTAAAATCTAGAGGCTTTAAAATAAGTTGTACAAAGACAGAATATATGGATTGCAACTTCAGTGGACATATATAAAGTGTTGAAACCACTGTCAAAATTGAAACCCATGAAATATCACGTAGATATTCTTTTCGGTACCTAGGCTCGATGATTAGTAAGGATGGGGAGATTGACGAAGATGTGGACCATAGAATAAAAACTGGATGGTTGAAGTGGAGACTAACTTCTGGAGTGCTTTGTAATAGATGAATGCCATTGAAATTGAATTGCAAATTTTACAGGATAGTGGTTAGACCAGCTATGACATATGGAGTAGAATGTTGGCCAATTAAGAAGACGCATATTCATAAGATAGGTGTAGTGAAAATGAAAATGCTTAGGTGGATGTGTGGTAAAACTAGAAAAAATAAAATTAGAAATGAGCGCTTTCGAGAGCATTTAGGAGTAGCACCAATAGGGAATAAGATTAAAGAAACCCGTTTAAGATGGTTTAGGCATATTGAACGTAGGCTGATAATGGCACCAATGAGAAAAAGTTTGGCTATATAAGTGGATGGCCCATCAAGAGGTACAGGTAAGTCGAAGAAAACATTGATGAAGGTCATTGATTCAAATTTGAAGAAGTTTAACTTATCAAAGGATTTGGCACAAAATATAACAAAATGGAGAAACATGATTCATGTAGCCAACCCCAATATGGTTGGGATAAGGCTTTTATGATGATGATGATGATGATAATGGGGTATTTGGAATGGATTATTATTGAATATTTTTTTTTCTAAAACTGAGTTTCATGATGTATTATTAGTTTTTTTAATTGGCTAATTTTTTTATTAGCAAGGGTCCTACTTCAATTATGGGTTGTGGAGTGGCTTAGACATACCTATCATGAACAATATAATCACCTGAAGCTCTACCAAATTATCCATGTATTTAAAAAAAAGATACAAGAATGGGTTTAGTGAAGCAAATCCTAAAATACCTTTGGATGGCTTAGTTTTCAATTGGTAAAATCTAGAAAAATAAAAAATGTAGTTTTACTTTCAAGTTATTTTTTATTTAATTATTTCACATTCTTCATTGATTCGAACATCTACTTTTTTATGTTCACACTTTTTATTAAAATTTTACATACGTTCTTTGCCATTCTCATTGACAAAAGAATTTATAGATTTTTTTAAGTTCACGTTTCATGTTTCACTCAAACTTTATATTTTTATTGATTGTAATACTTCTTATTTATTTATTTATGTTAATGTCTTCTTAGTGGAAATTTTCTCAATGTCATTTTCACAAAAATATCATTCTTTTACTTTAACGATATGATTTCAGCCCTTTTCTCAATTTATTTTCCTCTAAACTTTTTGAAAAATAACAATAGAGATATTTTTCAATTTTAAATATTATATTAATTTTTAGCAAGGGCCCTTGTTGCTAGTTATATATTTTAAAGCTACAAGGAGGAAGGCCTGTGAAAGGTGCCACATCAACATTCCTTATTTTTCTTTTTTTATAGAACGCCACATCAGCTTTTAAAGAATTGACACTTGGCATGCCATCCTGAATTCTTTTGATCATCCATATCAGCCCCCTAAAATCTCTCTCCCTTCAAATTAATTACACGGGTCATAAATTGATCTTACCATAACCAATTATTATTGTACACCCTAAAATCACTCCATCTTTCATTAAACATCTTTATATTCTGTCACAACCCGAGCCCAGGGTTCGGGGGTTAGCAAAAGCCAAACCTAATGACACACGTACTCCCGTGCATGCACACGTAGACCGAGTCTAAATGCACACGCACAAGGGAACATTCACACGTGCCAAGCAAGTACGCGGAAGCTGTAAATATCAGAAACACTAAACTAACAGTGCAAGCAAAGGATACCAAGAACAAACTGACATAATTACATATGAAAGTCTTACAAAAAGAACAAAATAATATCTACACCAATGACATGCCATGCCAAATACAAGTCTGAAAATCCACAAAACAAGACTCCAATGATGCATGCCAAGAACGCTCTCCCGTGGAGTGATCACATCCACTCCTCTAGGCCTGATGGGGCCCCGGGGGTCTCATCTGGAGCCTGGCCGACCTGCGGGGGTTCGGCAGGGGGATCTGGGCCTGCAACACCAAAAACAACTGTGAATACGAAGATTCAGCAAAGTATTACCATAGCAAGTTAACACACGCTGTGTCTAACAGAATAAGAACATCATGTGATTAAAGACGGCATTTTCGTACACTAGGCTGTCATGCAAGAAAGAAATATGCTGAATGAATCAATGAATACATGCTGTGTACATACTAGTGGCTACTACATTACCATATGCTCCCAAAAGAGGGATCTTATAACATGCAAAGAACACCATTGTCCGGGCCAGGGTACAATGAGTCTCGGTTTCCTGGGGTCCGGTTCCCCAAGACAAATCCATACTGCAGCAGGTCCATATAACTATACCAAATTCACCCCGTCGGGATCCTAAGGCTGAGGCTAAGTAGTGCCTGACTGTAGAGTCAATCATGGAAACCCTGAGTAGATCGTGACAACATATCATACGTGCAGATCTGTGAGTGAACACCTCATACATGCATACTCAAGGTAAATAAACCACAAAGTGAAAGTAAAGTAACAGAATACACGTAATCATATCAGAGTGTAGAGATCAATACTCGAATGCAATATGTTATGCAACAAATCATGCGAAATCGAATCATCTTAAGTTACAAACCAATTCTAATCTAACTATCCGGTGTTTCTAACCGTGCATGATGATGTAGTTTTAAGTTATTCGATGCACCGTTGTCTAGTGTTGCATTGAATCTAGCAGTGCACGAAGTCCCTTAAACCAACACCCATGGGGAGGTGCTTAACATCCGGATAATGAACATGAATGATTCGCAGCTCTCGAGATCATTCACGCGTTGTATCACATTCCGTCAGGCAGGTCTGGGTGCTCTACATTCCATCATGAAGGCCATATCGGTCCTTTCCATTACACCTATCCTTATTTTTTTCATTAATCTAATGTGGATACGGCTTAGCCGTGTGTGTGCTATGGCTTAGCCGTGTGTGGTCTACGGCTTAGCCGTGTCTGCGCCGTAGAAGGTCTGTCAGTTGCTGACTCTCAGTTATTCCAGAAAATGCACCCTGTATTGTTCTACGGCTGGGCCACGGCTGAGCTTCGGCTTAGCCGTAGGGCAATCCACGGCTTAGCCGTGCCCTAGCCGTAGAGGAAAACTGGGTTTTTCTTCTCTCTGGACTGTGAGCCGTAGGTGCTATACGGCTTAGCCGTACCTGCACGAATTCAAATTCCTGAAACCTGTACAGAATGTCTGGGAAGCATCAGAATTTCAAGTTTTCCATGGAGATAGACAAAGTAGTAATCAAATGAGTAAGCAAATGAGCTGTAACCACCTTTTTCCATACACATTAATGTGAGCTAACCAAGATCAAAATCATACCAACATGGGTTCTCAAAGATATGGTTATACTTGCCTCAATTTGGAAATCAATTGCACAATTCGTTGCCCTCAAGCCCAAACACAACCTAAACCAAATCAAACCACAATGCATGCATGAGGGATGGAGAGAAATCCACTACACAGATACACCATGCAAATGAGAAACAAGAAGGAGAAGAGATAGAGAATGGAGAGGAGGGGAATGGAAGGAAATCCACTTACCCCACATGCAAGAACCTTCTTCCTCAATTTGAACTTGATCGATGGAGGTTGGAGAAGAGAATGCAAGAGAGCAGAGAGAGAGAGTTCCACGTGCAGTTGAGGAAGAGAAATGAGAGAGAACGAGAGAGAGAGAGCACCAACTTGTCGACCATAAGAAGTGGCTGAAGTTATATAAGCAATGGGTTGTTCAATTTTTCAATGAAGGCCAAGTGAAAATACTAATTTCAGTTTGAGTCGAATCAGGGTCCACTGGAATCACACGACATCGGTTGCAAGTGACGTAGTTACGAAAGTTAACGAGCTCAACGAAAGACACGTGTTGACATCAAGATGATGCAAAAATGACCATGTCTAAGAAAAGCTAAAATTACGAAAAAGGGCTTGGTCTACTTAATCCAGGTCAAACTCAACCCAACTACCTATCCATGACCCGTAACGAAAACAAAACACAAACCAACCACGATTAGCAACGAAAACAAGATTAACTAGCCGCTAAACGAGATCAAGCTGGGTCGGAGTGTTACATATTCCTCAATTTAATCCCCTAAAATCTCTCACTGATGATTTTCAAATTTAGGCCATTTACTATTTTTGAACCTGATTCGGCTCATCTAATTAGCACAAATTGGTTGCCGATTCTGGAAGTTTGATAGATTAGCAGATGAGGTTGCTCTTGCCAACGTAAGGAACTAGAGTGTGCTTGGGAGCTGAACATGGTGAGTTACAAACATGAGGCGTTGTGGTATTAGGATAAGAAATCACAGGTTTACATTTTTTGTAGGGTAAACCGATTTTGAATAAACCAGTGTGGGAAATCACAGATTTGATTTGTAGGGTTTATTTAATTGTATTTTGCAGTTTCATAGGGGAGTTATTTACAGCGAGTGATAATACTGGTTTTTGTTTGTTTTTGTTTTTTTTTTTATTCCATATCTGTATATATCATAGAATATTCTTACACCGTTAATAAGCAAATGGGTATTACATTTATCTTTTGTTTGCTTGTGGGTAATGATGATTCATGAATTTTTTTCATTTTATTTTTTCCTTCAATTTCTATTATTAAATCATGTAGCATTCTTTTAATCATATTTCCTTTCTATATCTCATATATTATTTTGTTATTTTTCATTTTATTTTAATATTTTTTTTCTTTTGTTATCCTGGCCTCACGGTGTCACATTCACATTAAGCTTTTTCCTCATCATGCCAAGTCATGGTGGCCCTCTTTGTAGGCATCTCATGCATGAGTTAATTATGATATTTATCATAAGTAACTTATGTAAAACTCATTTGATTTTTACATTTATTTTTATTCTAATTTATAGATTTATAAATTACCTTTTTTCTTAAATCATAAATTTAAAAAATGAGAATTATAAACTAGAATTTTATTTATGATTGTTTAAGTTTCATTTTCGGCTTCTTTATATTTTGTTGAATAAAATTTAAAAATGATTAACATAGTCATTTTCATTTTAATATTATCCTTCTCAATAATATGCATAAAAATTTAGTATTGTAACTTTTGGGCCGGGCCTAGCACGGGCCTTTATTGCTAGTCAAGACTGAAACTAAAACCACTGGTAGTTGTAGATAATAATCAACATTTATGATGAACTCCACCACACAAAGGAGGCGATGAAACGCAAGTGTTTATATTTTTGTTCATTTTTGTTGACACTAGTTTGCACTTCTTTACAAAAGATTAGTAAAAGTAGGCAAACAATTGTAGAAATCGTATTAGACCAAGTCTTCCACATTGGTGCTTAGGAATTGGTTTCCATATTGGTGCTGAGGAATTGTTTTGCCATTGGTGCTTAGGAATTGTTTGGCCATTTCTTAAAATGAACAAGCAGCTAGAACACTCCCATGCCATGCTTAGGCCCTAATAAAAAAAGAATATAAGTGGTCAATTACAAAATAAGAGCTCCATCAGTCAGTTCAAAAAAGGAAAGAATGTTATTTAAATTCAATCAAAAAGGGTTAAGGTAAAGGAATGGAAACACAATGATTTGAAATCGGGATATATAAATGTTTCTTCAATTGGTTTAGGTAAAAGAATGAAAATTATTGATTACCAATTTCAATTTTCAATTTAAATAGTTTTTTTTCGAATCACAAGGTTTTTTCAATGGGCCCATGATATTTTCAGATATCTTTCTACTTCCTTTTATTAATCTGGCTTGATTAATTCCATATTTGTAATAGTTGTTTGAGTAAATTCCCAATACAATGTGTCAATATCTGTCATAACTAGAATTAAGAAAATAATAAATTCAAAATAAGCTTATTTGAATGATAAATTATTCAAATTATTAGATGAAAAGAGGATCTAAATTAAGATTAGCCATGCATCCAAAATTAGATGGTTTTGATGTTGCTATCATCAATATTTCCGAGTCTCCAAGTGCTTGTTGAGATTGAATGTCTTTTAAATGAAAACTTGTATGTAATTCACAAAGATAAATAAATAAGTAAATAATTGAGAGACACTACTTCTTTATTGTTCTATGTTAATAACATTTTTTTAGCTGAAAAGATAGACAGACAATCTATACAACAACAGTGTGAACTTGCAATACAATCATATGCCTTGAATATGCTAAATCCAAGAATCTCTGAAACAAAGTCACTACAACGAAATCCTCTAACTGTCACTAGATTATAATTTTAAAAGAAAGAACATAATCCTCTTTTCCAATTAACTCTATATCTATGGAAGCATATGGTCAATCAAAGCCCCACTGGATAAGAGTGTCGCACCTTCTTAGTTCTTAACCACTTCAGTTGATATTTCTCTAACATGTTGATTGCTTGCTGGTGAAGGGGGACTCCGACTTGCAACTTTTAAGATCCGAGCTCTCCTTATATGTATACTCCCATTATTACCTTGAAAAAAAAGAAAAGAAAGCGGAAAACTTATAAGAAATAAATTATATCATTACATGAAAATGTATATTGTTATTATGTAATTGAAGAGTGGTGACGTAATGCACATTTTCTTAAATTCTTTTAGATTTTAGGGCCTATTTGAATATATGTAGTATAAAATACTTCCAAATTTAAATACTAGTAGAATAGAATATTACATAATTAAATATTATAATATTACAATATTGATGGTTTGTTTCTACTTGGCAGTTCCCAAAAAATTTAATGGATTTTGAATTGAGTTGCTTTTTGGTTATTCCATATTTAATACACATTAAATCTAAAATTGACCTCAATTTTCAAATCAAAGAAATGGCCAATCACTTTATGATTTTTTTAAATGTTTTTTTTAAATGACATGACAACAGCAACATTTTCTAGGAATCTAATTTCATGAACATAAAAAATATATAATTATATTTTTAAGATAAGGAAGTCAAGGTAAAATAGGTTTTGTTTTTTTTTTAAGAATTTTATTCATGCAAGAAAACATGTTGTGAATTCGTAAGAAAAAGAAATTCATAGTAAAAGGAGTTTCTTTGAATTTGTACGAACTCAATTTCATGCAACCAAATAGATCTTGTCTTTCTCAGCATTATGGGTACCTTTGGATTTTTAGAAATTCATATCCATTCTAATTGACCTATGTAGTCTTTTTTAAAATATAATGAATTTATTTCCTTAAATCCTTAAGTATTCAATTCCATCCAAACAAATAGGCCATGTTATTTATTCAGATAAGAAATTAGTGGTAAAATGGTTCCTTATAACTTTTAAGAAATAGTTTCATGCAATTAAATCGGCCCTAAGCAAGATAGGGAACTAAAATTTTATGAGCCTTCCATCCTCACCACCTAGCGATCAATGTAATTTTTGGTGTTATGTCCCAAAAAATGTACATTTGGATCATGGACAAAAAGACCAATTTTTTAAAGAAATGGTGAAATCATTAATTTATCATATTCAATACCCACCTTTTATTATTCAAGCATAATTATATGGACGACCATTCCCAATATGTTAATGGTATCAAATTTCACTTCAATATGTAAATGTGGATTACTCACACAAAAGTGGCCCACACAAGTTACAATGACCAAAGATTTGATAAAGAATAAGAAAAATAGAAATCATACCAAGAGGAAAAAAAATGAAAAAGTAAGAAATGGAAGAACGTTTGGGCAGTTTTTGCCATTTCCCTAGCATGGAGAATTTGTGGAGAAAATGAGAGTTTTTGAGAAGGGTAGGGAAAAACCATTTCTAATGGTAAGCTACAAAGAAAAACCTCCTATATATATTTATTGAGATTTTTGAAGATGGTATGAAACCCATTTTTTCTATGAATTCCTAGAAGCTTAATTCCTCACAGGCAAAGAAGCCTTTAAAACCTTCTTTTTCTTCCCCAAATGTTTGAATTTCTTGGACAAACCCCTTAAATTATTAAGCAAGAAGCCTTTAACCCTTCTAGCATTTAGGATTGACGAATCTGTAACTTCTTTGTATATCTGCCAATTATGCTCAAAAAAGGGCTAATAAGCCATGACAACAAGAGGTAAACGTGGGTTTTATCCTCAGCAACCATTAGGTCATGAACCAAGAGGCCTTTATCCCTTCTAGCACCTAGGATTAGTTAATCTGTTACTTTGTTTTTGACATCTGCCAAATTTGCTCAATAAAGGGCTAATAAGCCATGAAAACAGAAGGTAAACGTGGGTTTTTGTCTCAGGAAATGTCTAATGGCCATGGTGATCCCGACCAAGACTTGTATTACGTGTCATGGGCCCCTATATTGTAGTACCGTCCGTTTGATCTATGTCTACACGGTACGTTTCCTACTAGCAGTGGGGGATCCAATATTTTTTATTTGAAGGGGCTGACAAAGGTCACAAGAAAAAATCAATCATTATTTTGATGTATTCGTTTCACATTAACAAAAAAGTTTTGGTAAAAAATTTACAAATTGACTAATTGAATGAAGAATGGCTCCTTACCCTTTTTTTTTTTTTCTGATGACCTAAGGTACCCTTTGCCAGCCCAGCCTTTAAACCTTTTGCCTCTGGCCCGGGGCTTACCAAATTCTGACGAGCAATTATTCCCTAAGAGGTACATACATGGCCGCATACATAATACACAGATAACACAAATGGCGAGAGTTAAACTTGAGATCTTAGAGAGCAATTTCAAAGCTCAAACCAATTGAGCCACCACCTTAATGGCTCCTTGCCCAAATGGTATGGAGCAGCACTCCTATCCCGGGTCCAAACAAGACCGTGGATGTGCCACACTTTTCCACATGTGTGAGCTTCATTCTTGCCTATGCAAGATTCATTTACTCCATAAGCAAGCTCTTTTTTGAAACCAGACTCTCTTTGTTGGAGTAACGAAAAAAAAAAAGTTGGAATGGGAGTCTTTTCTAGACTTGAAATAGTGAATAAGATTATATAATGCATTAATGCTCTAGTCAAGGTCCAACATTTCTAGAAACACACCTTTTAATGTACACTAAAATAAACAATAAAGGACTATAGTGGGAAAAAAGTAGAAAGATTTAGTGAAACTAAAATTGAGTGAACCCAAAATTGAAAAGTTGAAGTTAGGCTTCTCTAAAATGAGAAATTTCTAATGATTAATAATGATCAACTTTAGAATGGACATTTTTATACTATTCACTTTTTTCATTTAAATAAATGCATAGAGACTTTACACACTCTAGTTAACACATACATTGTTACACATAAAATTCAATAAAACTGATTTGCTTCATGGACAAAAGAGTGCCAACCTCTGAGAAAACCAAACGATGACAATATGTAAGTCATTCAGTGGCTAAGTGGCTAGTGCCTATGTTATGATTTTCCAAGAGACTCAACACAATGTAATTCCAATTATATCATTTTTGTTAGATTTGAAACTTCTCCAATATTTTCCTTCCTTTGTCTATCTCAGTTGTTCCATGAGATAAGTAATCAGGGCAATTGAAAAATAGGTCACTTATGTATACGTCTCCAAATGCATTGGCTTAACCAACTACTAGATTCTATTAGAGTCATACAAATGGACATAAGTAAAATAGCATAATAGAATATAATGATGATAATAATGAAATTAAAATATATTTTAGATCTTGAATCAAAGATAAAAGACCAGTATCAATTATGGATGAAACATTAATATATTGTCTGATATAATCATGTTTAGGTAGATCCATGATTCAATGTGGGCTTGAACTAGAGGAGTTCTACTATATTTTTATGATACAAAAACTATGATCATCATAAGATAAAAGTCATTGTATCCTTTATCAATTAATGCTGACGGAATCGAATCATTAATCTTCATATGAAACTTCCACAAAAGGTTAGCTTGATTTGACAGTGATAATAAGGAATTTAGGTTTTCAAGAAACTTAGGCTACATAGGCAGTTGACAGGTACTAAAGAATCCTTCAACAGGCTAATCGTAAAGACATAAATTATCCTACTAGCTACATTATAAAATATGCAAAATACATGAAATAATAGATTCAAAATAAAATAAATAAATAAATCACCCAAGAGTTAATTTACTAATTTGAAAAATTACACCCAGATTTAGCTCTCCATACTACTGGAGAAAGAGGGATCGATAGAAAGAGGGAAAGCCAAATATGAATACCAGCAGGAATCATAGACCACGATGTGTCCTATGCAGATCTTTTATTTCTAATTTCTAATTTTGGGGCTTTGAGTGAGAAAGAGACCGAGAAAGTGAAAGGGTTTGATTGCTAGGATATTTTTCAGGAGGGGATAGAGAGGGTTTCAATAGGTTTTTAAAAGGGGGGTTGGACCAATTGGGTTATATAGCCCTTTAGAGAATTTTCCAGGCATGGTGGGGGATAAAGCCCCCATTTTCATGTAACTAGGTCTCCCCGTTCCTTTTAATGTGGACATAAAAATCAGACAATGGAGAGAGATGGCCACTGGAAATTCTAAATTCCATGTGGCACACCTACCCAGCTCTTCAAACCATTTACCAAAGATGGATCAATAAAAAAATCCCTCATGCAGACCTTGAAATGCAAAGGTAGAGAGGAGGGATTATGGGGGTTTGCAGTTTGCAAATCATTGAAGTATAAAATGAGAGGCAAGTGAGAATGGGAAAAAGGAGAGAGAAACTCATAGAAGAATAAGAGAGAACATGTTAGGATTATTGGTAATTAGCTAATTGATGGGTTGGACAAAACTCAAGATCCATTGAGTTATAATTTTTTATTTATTTTAAAATGGAATGTAGCGTATATTGTTGGAAGACCTAAGATGAAGACAGTGAAAAAGCAGAATATTCAGAAGAAATCAAATCCAAGACATAAGTTGTGTCCGCTCAAGCGGATCTAGGAAATTTGCTCAGGCAAAAACTTTGGCCACTCGAGCAAATCACTAGCTTGCTCAAGCAGATGACGATGAAAACCTAGCAAACCTGCGCAATTTTCTTTCCTATTTGTGCCAAAACTATTTGTTATAGTTTTACATGGACTCTAACCCTAAGGCATAAATATTGGGTTATTTAAAGGGTTCCTCTCTCAACCCTAGGCACCACATCGCCTTTTTCTAAAACTATAAACCATATTAGAGATACCCTTTCTTCTCTAGTGCATCCATTGAAAAGCTTGTGCTAAAGCTCTAAGCATTTAGGGAGCTGTGCTTCTACGCTTGTGGAAGATTCATTCACCACGCAGATTCAAAGTGTGTTGATTCAAGCACGAGGAACATGGCAAAATGGTGAACGGCGTGGTCATCACCAAGTGATAATACTACAATCCTTAAGTTGTGGCAAAATGGACAAGGTTTGTAAGTATCTTATAACTATTCAGTTGATAGTGATTGGTTTCCATTGGTCCAAATGATAGGACTCATGGTTTTTTCTGTGTTCAATTTCCATGTAAAAAATCATTTGTCTTTCTTCTTATGGTTGATTGATTTACAATTCATTTTATATTTCTAACATTTTTAATTAGACTGCAGTTTAGAAATCAGATTGGGGCCTTGAACAATTTGACTTTGGAAGTTCTAAAAGACTATCAAGTGGTATAAGAGCAGGTCACACAAATTTGTTATGTGTAGATTTATTGGGATTTCTAGAATGAAATTTAACCACGAGGCACATCAACCACCTAGCCACCTTTGTTAGATGAATCAAATTATGCCCACTGGAAAGTTTAGATACTTGCCTTTCTTAGGTCCATTGATGATGAAGTATGAGATTTTATTGAAATTGGCTACCCTAGACCCACGGTTCTGTCTAAATGGAAGAACATTCCTAAACCTAATGGACAATAGACTAAAGAGGAGAAACATGCTTCCAACTATAACAATAAGGCCATTAATGCTATCTACAATGGAGTTTCTCCGTCCGAGTTCCGTAGGATCTCTACCTACAACTTTGCTAAGGAACCTTGAGATATTTTGCAGATTGTTCATGAGGGAGTCATCACTGTTAAACAGCCAAAACTCCAAAAATTAACTACTTTCTTTGAAACCCTAAGAATGTAAGACGATGAGACCTTTGATAATTTTTATGCTAAATTAAGTGATATTGGCAAATCTATTTTCAATTTGGGTGAGCCTATTCCCAAAAATAAGATTGTCAAAAAGATTATGACATCTCTACTAGAAAGGTTTAATGCAAATGTACTAATTATTAAAGAAAATAAAGATCTTGATACCCTCAAGGTATATCAGCTTGTTGGTTATCTTTAAACCTTTAAGAAAAACCATATGGCTAAGGAAAAATCTAAGAGCTTGCCCTAACAGTTTTCAAAGAATCGGGCAAATATGTTGCAGAGAATTCAAATTCTGATTGTAAGGAAATTAATTTTCAAGCTGCATTTAAATTTGTAAAAGAATTTAAGCAATATACGAAAGGGAATAAAACTGACTTGAAGATTTATAAATATGAGAAAAAGACTTCCAAACATACTGGGTTTTTTGAATGCCAAGGTTTTGATTATGTTATTGCTCAATGAGTGAGAGATCTCGATGCCTGAGATCTGTATTGGAGAAGAAGACCGGAACAGGTTTTCTGTTTGCAAAGTATCGAAAAGGGCTCAGTTGGGTTCTTGGTTTTTTCGCTGGACAAATCGGAGATCTTCGCCGAAGAAGATCAAAGGGGTTCTGATCAGAGGAGTTGCAGAACATGGATTTCGGGTTCTCTTGATCTTGCCGGAATCGGAAACTGAGAAACAGAGGTGTCTCTGTTTGGTTTGAGGAAGAGGACTGGCTATTGTTTGATTTACAAATAGGAACCGGAAAAGAAGAGGGAGACCGGATCTGGTTTTTTTTTCGCCGGAGTAGAAGAAGATCGAGAGGGCTGCGGGATTTCTCTTCGCCGTCGCCGGAGGAGACACCGCCGCCTGGCACTGCTGGCTTCGCCATCGCCGGAATGCACCTCGTCACTGCCTGACTGCCGCGGCCGATCGTCGCTGGTTCCTCGATGATCGGAGGAAGAAGGAAGAGGGCCTAGGGTTTCGGTCCCTGCTTGTAGGAACCTGGGAGAAGACCATAGCTTTTGGGCCTGGGTTTTCTCAGACGGGCCCAGGTTCGAGGTTGGGTTGGGTTTGCCCTAACCCGTGAAGTCCAGGGCACTTCAAGCAACAAAGTCCAGGTCAGGTCAGGTCAGGTAGGACCTGACCCAGTTTTTCAGAACCCAGCCCGCCAGAGGTGCTAGCAGACATAAGCGCCACATTGGCAGTACGGTCAAAGATGTTTGACCGGGGATCAACACGTGAAATTGTTTCGTCGATATCTTAATCATTTGATGTTTGATTAGAGATTCGTTTGCTCCTATAGACTCATTTCGTGCAAATCTACATAGTGGAAGAGGGTGATTGGGTGTTTGATGGTCAACGAGGAGTTTGATCAATCGAAGCATAGAAAATAGTTTCTGCTATATTAGAACCATTCGAAGTTGGATTTCAGATCCATTCCTTTTAGCATACTCATGATAATGAGATCTTTGCAATGGTGTTGAAATTAAATCAGTTTGAAAGCTGATTTGTGAGTGATAAAAAAATCACTCGGATTCGTCAATGGATTCTAACTTTTAAGTTAGAGGTGGAGTTTGACGAGAAGATGAACTTTGCTCAAAGTTCGTGTATTAATTCAACATGTTAGAGCGTTAAAAGAAAAAAACTACACCATCAGTACAGTTATATACTATTCAACAGGGTACGTAAAGATATTGCATGTTTTATCTCTTGGTGGCTTGTGTTATGGAATTCAAGTTAAGGTGGAGATTATTAGATTTATGTCTTATAGTCCGAATTAACCAATTAGAAGATTATGCTATTGGTGAAATGACATATTCGTCATCGAAGTACATAAAGACATTGTCAAGTTTATCTCCTGGTGGCTCAAGATGCAGAATTCAAGCCAAGATGGAGATTATTGAGTTTATGTCTTATATTCCGGTTTAACCGAATAAGTCCACTAGATTAGACAAGGACTGGTTTAAAGTTTAGGGTATTTTGGTAATTGTACTGGGGCTTTTTTAATGGCAAAAAAAGTGGAGATTATATATTGGTGTAATCTGTAATCTTAGATCTTACGCTAAAGAGAGTAGCTTCTTTCGTCCGTACTGTTTCCACACCATGTAGGAAAGACAATAAGAGCATGAATGTGTTTGTATGCCTTGTGCCCGTGGATATAACCTTGATTTGAGTGAACCATATAAATCCTCTGTTTTACCTTCTTGTATGTGGCTTTGATTGTCAACTACAGATTACCTATTTCCGCACATGCACAACAGGTGTCATTGTGGCTTGGTCTCACTAAAACTTTAACAGGTTTTTCGTTAATTCTTGCTAATGAAAAATATAAATTGCTTTTAAAAAATGCTACCCTCTTCAATAAGGCATTTTGCAAGTTTTACTTTAAAAGGACTTTAGCTCAATGTGATCACTAAGAAACCAAGTGAACCCTAAAAGGTTAGTCTTTGGTGGGCTTAATTTTAATTGGACTAAGTTTGGCAAAGACCAATACAGGATGGGTCATTTATTGAGAGAAGCATTGAGCTCAATTGAAAAGCTTAATTAATTTCTCGTGCGCTAGAGAGAAAAAAAATGTGAATACTAAAATTTTTATAGATGGTTTGATCACAATCAATCTACCTATGAGCAACCAAACCAACATCATGACACCTTACCCGCGACGAAAAAGGGCCAAAAAAAAAAAAAGACTTTAAGGGGGTCTTTTATAGAATGCATAAAATGGTTGTACGCAAAACCAGTTTTCCGTAGTATTTCACAAATGTGCCCTTAGGACAACTTTCTTTTCATGGAATTGAATTCCTATTTTAAGAAATGTATTGCAAGTAGTAAAATTTGAAGAAACAAAAGTAAAGATATACAAATAACCATTAAATAATTTTCCCTCCAAAGGAAAATAAATAAAGGAAAATGAAAAAAATACATATCTAACTTTTATCCTCTAACTTCACCTCTTTAATAATCCAATAATGTTTACCACACTCCCCATCTCACAATCGTCCTATGTACCAGTTTTCCTCTCCCTCATATCTATAATATTAAAAACAAAACAAATGAGTTAAGCCTGCCACTTAGAACAGTTGTGAGATGGGAAGTGTAACTAACATTATTATTGTAGAAAAGATGAGAGGTTAAAAAGAGGAAACAAATGAGACGAATGGCGCAAATCTTGAGTGTGCCCCACAATCAAAGATGAAGGCTTGAATGTAGGTTTCTGTGTCCCTCCCGGGAAAGATGAGAAATACCCCAAAGTAAAAAATCACACATCGTAACCTCAAATAAGGCATGCTCATGAGAAAAAGTTCAGCTATATTAGTGTTTTCATGCTTCCATGTTGAAGTTGACGAAAAATATGGAAAGTTGCTTGAGACAGGAACGCATGCAACGTGAGAATCTATTTCCTGTCCTCATTAGTAGGATGTGGGCGACATGCTGAGGACGATTCTTTTTTGGAACAATCAAATAGATCTTCCAAAGCGTGTCCTTTATGAGTACACCGAAAAATACCAATACAAATGCTAAGTGGCATGTTTATTTTCCATGAAATAGAATAAAAAAAGAGTAAAATAAAATCTAGTTATTATAAAAAAAAAGTTATTAAAAAGCATGTTTGCTGGTAGCTATCCACACCTGCCCCTTGCAATTTCTATAAAAACATTTTTTGAGAATAATTATCAACGCACGTTTAGTGTTTCCACTCTCAAGACATTTTCAAAAGAATGATGTCTACATTTGAGTTGCTGATTTGAAAACATATATAGTAGATCTAATAATCATTGATTTTCTACACTTTATTTTATTGACTATGAGTCAGTTAAACCAAAAATATCCAAAGTAACATTTTTGTGTGCTCGAGTAAATTTGAGTTCACTCAACTCAAATAAATTGCAAAATAAATAGATTTGAAATGCTTAAAATGCTTGATTGTTCTTCCTGCTCATCCACCAATGTCTTCTTCCCCATCTGCATCCCATCAGATTTCTCGAATCGTTCTTAGATGTCAAGTTAACTCTTCCATATAGCATTGCAAAGAAATTTTTTTCAATTGGACTGTTAATAATAGAGACAGCAAAACGAGTTAGGTTAAACTGGTGACTTGCTCAAATCCGCTCCTATTACAGGCAAGTTAGTTTTTTCCCCCTTTCGGTGCAGGGCAGGTGTGGATTCATATTCCATGAATCGACTTGGGTTTAGAGTGGGTTCAGGTTTGGGTGGTCTGTGTTGCCTTATACTTTGGATATTTTTCTAATGGATTTTGATAGCTTTAAAACAACCGCATTAAAACATCACATCCGGGGACTGACTAAACCAGCTAATTTGGGTAAGACTCTAACCTCTCAGCATCACAGTTAGAAGATTGACAAATTTTGGCCAGCCAGCAATAGGGTGAGTTCAAACCCCTTTAGATGCATTATAATAAGTATAATTTACGTTTGTTAAAGGCTATTGCTCAATTGATAAGGGAAATGTATTTTTTTTTGAGTTTCGCTGAGTAGAGTTTTTCTTCTTAGTACTTTTGTTGTTTTGCTTTGTTGGTGAAATAAAATTTACCGTCTTCAAAAAAATTGACCGACCTCATCCCCGCCATAGAGGAAACTTTTCATTACATATAGTAAACCCATAACAAGCCTGATCGGGGTGAGTCGGGGTTTAACCTAGCCTCTGGTCTCATTGATTGAGAGTTAAAATTGAATAAAAGAATTTTACTCCGAATTAAACTGCAATATTTGTAATGCTTTATTAAATGAAACCTGATTCTGGGTTGTAGGTTTTTTTTTTTTTTTTGAAATGCTTGTTTTGATTTCTTGGGTATGCCCGGATTAGTTCTTTTTTAAGAACTATTGTGTAAATTTTTTCCTGATTAATAAAAGGATTGCTGACCTTTCAAAAATATATATATAGATATAAACTAGTGGGAGGAAGAGGCCAGCAAAAGTATGAAAGGAAGAAATAACATTGTTGAAAACAAACATTTACCAAAAACAAAACATGGTGAAAACAAAATATTTAAGTGAATAGAAAAAACCTAGCTGAGGCCAACCTCGAATGGATGGAACAAGGCTTTCAGAGCGCTGATAATTAAAGCAACCACTAGATATTCTTTTCAATTAAATGCTTAAAGTTTCAATTCTTGACATTGCCAAATTTTCTCATGTGGATGTCCACGGAACATGTGTGTTAAAATCATTACCCACCACTCCGCAATGGTGGATGCGGTTGGTGAAAAGTGTTTGTTACAGACATCCGCAGGAGAAGATTTTTGTGTCAATCCATAATGGTATCCACTGGCTTGATGATTGAGCATTACAAGATCATCTTGGAAGGTATGATCATGTCATGGGCAACCACTTCTTTTACAAAGATTTAAAAAACTAAAAAATAAATAAATTTACATATAGCAACCTGGCTTTCAAGTATTTACAACTCCCCCCCCCCTTTCTCTCTCTTCATGTTTATTTATACAACTATTATACTCCCTAAACTAGGTTTGCAACCGGGTATCCGATTCTACTATTACCCGAAGGTTCCGACCTATGAAAAACTAAGTTAAAACTTGTTTTGGATTCCGATTCATAAATGGGTTTGGGTCCAAAACCCAATTTAGATTCCCATTTGTAAACGGGTTCCAAGTCCATATGAATTCTGACACGTAGACTCAGGACCCAACACAAAAGCCTTAAACATTACAAATTATAGCTCAAAATCAACTTTGATTTGACATTATTATAGTTAATCTTAAAAATAATAGAGTTAATGCATTATTATAAGCTGAGCAATATCCTTAATTTAAAAAAACAATAAAAAATTAAGAAAGTTAAAAGAAGTCAGAATAAATTTTGAAATTAAATCCTAGTTCTCCAGTTGAACCCAATTCCGAAACTGAATCCTAATCTTCTTATTGAAACTGGGTCTAGAATAAATAAAATAGGTTCCTAGTCAGAACCGATTCTAGAATCGGAACCGTCATTTAAAAACGGGTTCAACTTCAATAAAGACTAGTTCTAGAACTGACCTGTTTGCAATCCTATCTGAACAATCAAAGGCCATAAAAATTTTGCATAACTACTTTCCACTAGCTTTCTTAAAAATACTCGAAAGAACAAAGATGCGCCTTAACTACAACTCAATAATTTGCACTTGGTTAATTATAACCTTAAAAATAAACTACAGTGTTTCAAACTTGTACCATGGTTTTCAAATTAACTCTTGTTAGCTTCAGTTTAACACTCAGCTTACTACAGTATAAATTAGTTGAAGTTAAGGCCATTTTCACTTTTCAGTTGGATTTGTTCAACTGTCAACAAGACCAAAACAAAAGGTTTAACCGGTCAACTGTCAACAAGACCAACAAAAGGTCTAACCGCTGTCCAAGTGGCTGACAAATATTGCAAGGGAAATGTAGGGGTTAATTTGTAAATATTAGAGAAGACAGGGGGTCATATGTAAATATCCCCAAAAAGAAAAATAACACTTACTACCATGAACTTTTTGGAGAGGATCGGCATGGGCTAACGAGGACAAAATCAGACCCGAAGCAATTAAAATCAACATGATAGAAAATTCCAGCTGAAGAAGCCTCTGTATAGACCTTTTCCAATGCAACATGTTTGATTGGAGCACTGAAACGAAAGCTATCTCAACGAAATATGTTGCCACCCAATGTAAAAACCAACAACTGGGTTTTATAGAACAAAAACCTAGCATGAAAGTAGACCTACTTCAGTTTGGTCTATATTATATATGCTTAGACTGCTGCCCAACTACTACAAGTTAACAAATCCCAAAAGCACTGTTCCTGGGCACAAATGGAATAACCAACTTCAATATTGACAATATCAATCTTGCACCGAGTTGGGTATCGAGTCAGTGTAACATAAATGTATGTTCAGATGATGACCACATTCTTGCTTGTTCTGATATCATTTAGGAAATGAATGCCGTGTTTGTGCATCATCTGAACATATATTTCCAAGAAAGAACACACTAGTTTCCTTGCAGAAAAATTAACCTAAACCCTCCATGAAGGAAAGAATTCTAAACAAGGAACAAAATAACGGGTGGCCTTGTTGCACTTGCAGACCCTTTTCCAGGACATTTAATTTATGCCCACGTATGTGTCGGCGACGGAACCTCCAAACCCATTTTTGATAAGCTCTGCCCGCAAGTGTGGGGCCCACTGTTGGTACATCCCAGTGGAAAGCACAACAGGGACCCACCTATGGTGAAGTGCTCCGGATTTGTCATCCATCTGAATGAATTGAAGCATTGATTCGTCTGTACAACTCATTTTGAACAGTAAAAACTTGTCAGTCAATGAGTCAATGGTTAGGATGTTCATTCAAACCTCCCACTCCATACACAAGTACATATAGGGGCGCCTATCCCCAAGTGGGGTCCTAGGTAAACCCCACAACCATGAGGGAATGAAAAGTTTCATCATCTTGAGCGTAGGAGATGATAGTGCCAACAAGATATCTGCAGTGTCAAAAAAAATTAACTTGAAGAAAAAATTTACTCCAACTGCCCGTGCACATTTTTCTTTAAGGGCCTGCATGGTATTGAATTCATATTAACTCTTAGAAATGTATTCCTAAAAGTGATTAGCATTAGACTATCAAAGGCAAAATCTGTAAGGTAAGGGTCATCAATTGGCCCGTTGGCCCGTTTCCCTATTCAAGCCCATCCAACCCGATGGATTTTGGCCCAGCCCAAGCCCGGTCATCGGGCGGGCTGGCCCAACCCAAATAGTGTTTAGGCTAGGCTTGGGCGTAGGGTTTAAAGCGCCCCCGCAGCCCGCAACCTATTCATGTAGCAAACTAGCAATGGGTGGGATCTCACATGAGACAATGAAAGTGATATTCGGGATCTATTTCTCTTTTTTGCCTTTTCTTTTTAAGGGAACGGAGGATTAGAAGGCATAGGAATAATGAATACTTTGAAAATCAAATTGTTCATTTCATATGTTGTGGATTTTAAGACTGCAAGATTTAAAAGGGTGTTTGAATCCAACAACAAGCATAAAGTGGATGAGTTTCAAATAAAGATACATTCCAGTTCATGGGAGCACAGTGAGTAAAGTTTTATATAAAGGACCCAGGTTTACTCGATGGATGTATCTTTTTGTGTGTGTGTGTGTGTGTGTATGTGTGTGTGTGTGTGAGATGTGATTTTCCTCGATAACATCTCTTATGAAACCTAGGTGATCACCTCCTTAATTTAAAAAGGGAGAGTTTTGACCCGATTGGATTAAGATGGTGTATATAGAATGCTTTTAGCTTTTTTATTTTTTTACAAAAAGGCCCTATATTTTCACAGAAAAAAAAACCCCTGCCGGCAAAAAAAAAAAAAAAAAAAACCCGATGGTCAGGCATGGCCTAAGACTTTTCGGACAAAGCCCAGCCCACCACAAAAAAAAGCCTGCTAGGTAAAGCCCACATGCAGGCTTGGGTATCACTTTCACAGGAGGGCCGGGCCAACGACAACCAATACTATAAAGGCAATTCTTGTCACAGGTGAGAAATTCAAAGATTTCAGAGTTCTCCACCGTAGGATATTTTGAGGTTCCTTGATGGGGATTTATATAGCTAAAGATTTCAAATCAATATCAATGCATATCTATGTGTATAGCAATAAAATTAGACTTAAGGCATAAATCCTTAAAAGTAGAGAATGGTCCTTATTCATTAAAATCGAATAACCCCAGGGCTGAAGGTCAAAAGTCTAAAGGCTTGACTGGAGAGGAATACTGTAGGTTATAAAAAAAAAAAAAAAAAAAGCCTTCCAAATCATACAATAGGTGGTCGAACCCAAGAACCTAAAACGGGAGGATTTCCACTTGCCCAGATCATCAAAAATTAACCATTGTCAAACATAGATTTTTCGAATTCTCTTTACTTTTATTTTATTTGAACCCAGTTTACCGAAAATTCCTATGAATTTATTTCCATGCAAACTGTCCTGCCCAAAAGGCTTCTCAGGTAAAACATCAATTCGTACCCAAAAAAAAATTGTAAACCTTCAATTTGTGGTCAATTTGTTCATGTTTTTACCATTTCAGATTCAGGGAATATGATGGACTCGAAGCCTTAGATAATCCATTTTTACTCAAAAATTGCAAGTTCCACTGCTCCAAACTGAAGGGAGAATCTCCATGCCCACTCTATTCAGAACAATTCTCTAGCTTCCTCTAGCACTGCTGTGCTCTGATTAGCTCATGCCTATGTACTTATAAAATTCTTCAGGCTCTGAAATAAATTCTTAAAAACCTTCTCAAGGTAAGGTTTGAAGCCACTGAGTTCTAAGTATATAGACATTTCCGGGGAAATGGGTTTCATGCAAGTAACTTCTCTGCCCTGATCATAGTGTATTTTTTGTACCAAACTCAAGGAACCCCACTAATTCGCTATTTATAACATTCAGGGGTGGTAAATTTTTGCAACTCATTATCTGCAAAGTGAAAAACTTCAAGCAATTTCAAGCAGTCCAAGCTAACCCAAATTCAATCAGACCATTATATAACATTTTTCTCACTTTTATACAGATTAATAGAGATGCAAGCTATGAACACAAAATTCGCACTGGAATCAAACTTACTTTTCCCATTTCCAAGCTCTCAAACTTAAATATTTATGAAACCATCCTGACGGATTCATGTCATCTGGGGCCTGAAAGCTCAATTGCTTCGAAAACCAATGAGGATTCCTCCACAAAGTCCATGTATCTTTGAGGAGGGTAATCGGTGGATGATCGAGATCTTGGTGTCTCCACTTTCTGTGCAGCCTCTGCCCATCTCTCAGCTAGGCCCTCGCCTTCCAACATTCGCACCACGTCAGACATTTTTGGGCGGTGGGAAGGGTGGAACTGCGTACATAAAAGAGCAACCTTTACCATCTCTTCCAACTCCACCCTGTCGTAATTGTTCTTTAGATCTTTATCAACCATCAGATTGAGCTTGTTCTCCAGGTGCAGTTTCTTTACCTGTAGAGGTAGAGTGAGAACGCTAGAAGAAGACAATTATTGGGTAGGCCAATAATTAACCCCTGCCAATGTATAACATCAATGCGCAGGGAATTCATAGATACAGGACCAAAGATTAAATGAAAACGGGCAAACCATGTAAAATACCCACAATTGGACAATTGCAACTTTGGGTGGCCTGCAAATTAAGAAAGAAGAAAAAAAAATACGGCTAAAATATTTACCACAAGAAAATGTAAAGCTAAAATCTCCATTCGATATTACTCAAAGGACAAAAAGTATCCGATGGGTGAGATCTTTAAATACTGTGTTAATTTTAGCACCATGTAAAGGCACATAGGTCAACAGTAGTCAGTCGCTGCCCTCGCCGTCATCATTATCGTCATCATAGCCCTGTGCCAGCAACTTGGGCTGACTAAAACAGTTCTACTCTACTATCATCTGATACATCAATGATGAGGATCAACCAAATAATGAACTGTTGATTCAAAACAGTACATCAATGATGTTGTAGATTATTGATTTTTCCCCATTTGAATGGTATCATTTTAATTTTTGCTATTTTCTAGTTTTCCTGGTTTTTTTTCCTTTTTTCTTTTTCTTTTTGGGTACAATTGGTTTTCAAATTCTACTAGTGACTATGTAAACGGTTTTTAGTATATGTATGACCATTGAATAGCCTGATATGAGACACACTGTAATTGGAAGAGACAGACAGTACTATTTCTTTGACATTGGCGTAGACAACTGCATTTGCATTTTGGCAATAGAGTGATGCACAAGGCAAAATTTGACAAAATGTTTGACTATGGGCGCTTTTTGTGGCCCCCATAAAATGGGTGCTAAAGCGCTAATGCATGCAAAAAATTGAGTGAAAATCCCTTTGAGATAGCTGAAGGATGGCAAAAGCTAAGCTACCAACTCACCTACTCTTTTTTTTTTTTTTTCAGAGGTACAAATGCACCTTCTCTTGAATGCATATTTGGAGAAAACCAGCAAAACTTTCTGTTTTTCTTATAATCCTTTGATCCTAGTTTATTTTCCAGCACCTTCCTCTTCTGACTTCAATCTCCACTCCTGTCTCTTTTGGCTTCAATTTCCACTCCTGTCCATCTGATATCGTCATTCCATAGAGAATCTAATGGAACACAAGAAACATTTAAATCTTTTGTTCAGGGATGGGTCAGGCACCAGTTCATCATAACCAAGTTCATACTCTTGTTTGTAGCCTTGATTATTTTTGTTCATCCTTGCTTTAGAGGTATTATGTTACTTTTGCTATCTTTTGATGACATACTAATTAGACGAGTCTGGCATTAATAAGCATCAAGTGATTCATTTAAGATGAAAGATAACAGGCCCCATAACATGCTTAGTTTAGAAGTCGATTGCTCCTCATGAAGCAACTCCCTCCAACAGTAGAACTGTTTGGATGATCTAACTAAACTGAAAAATCCTCATGACAAGCATGTAGATAACCCATTAGGGATAAAACCAACTACAAATGGGACATGGAGAAAGCTCTCTCATTTAATGCTACCTAGAAACATTCTCGAAAGTCTTGTCCATCTCAATATAACACAACCATACCTCTTATATATTGCAGACAATCAATGTTGAATCCACCACATCAGATGTGATGTTCTGCTATGAATGGATGACAACCTGTTGGGTTTATATCTTGTAGTCCGGGTTAACCAGATAGAAGATTGCGCCATTGGTGCAATGACGTACTTGTCATCAAAGTACGCAAAGACATTGCCAGTTTTATCTCCAGGTGCCTTGAGATGTGGAATTCAAGCCAAGGTGGAGAATATTAGGTTTATGTCTCGTATTTCAATTTAACTAGATGGGTCCACTAGGTTAGCCAGGAACCGGTTTAAGGTTTACAGTATTTTGGTAATTGTACCGAGGCATTCTTTGTGGCCAAGAAAGCAGAGATTATATATTGGTGAAATCTGTAACCCTAGATCCTGGGTTGAAGAGACGATGAGAGCATGAGTGTCTTTGTATGCCTTTGCTTGTGACATTGAAGATGGTATCGTCTCTATTCCCGTGGATGTAGCCCTATTTGGGTGAACTACATAAATCATGTGTGTTCTCTTCTTGTGTGTGGCTTCATTTTTTGATTGCAGGTTACGCACTTCCGCACGTGCACAACACAACTCATGTACAACTCTGCTTATTTCTCTCTATATGACCAGAGGGCAATGGATGGAAACTCTATTCTAAGGTTGTCCAAGGAACATTTTCAGGTATTGCTCACTTGTGTCCGATATTGAATGAGAAATTGACACGAGTAGAAACTGTTGATGTCTTCAATGCTAAAATAAAGCCTAAGGAGTGGGACCACAAATTTGTTTTCCTGTGGAGTAAACAGTACATTAAACCGTCTTGCAGACGAATGTCACCTCTCCGATACATCCACCTTCCTTAAATGCTCACATGGCCACATCACATGAAATAAACTCAATAGCCCAGAGTCGTCACTCATGCTCACTTTGCAACCACTCATACCCACTTATCGAGTAAAAATCATTTTGTACCCTTTTTTAGAGTACTAAGATATTGAATTTACAACTAATATACTTCACAAAAACCACTTTCCAATGAATTTCAAAACTTGATATAAGAGTGGCAGATAATCTTCCGAAGGGCATATGACAACCAACTGTAATGCCAATGGCCTTGAAACACCTAAAGGTATACAAAAATGTTTCTTACTACTTCCTCATTCATTGTTAGAGTTATCCAATTAGAGTAAGTACGGGTTGTGGTCCATCCCCCACAAGACTAAGAGCTCAGATTGTCATACACATGCTGATAGCTTAAAAGATTCTAGACAAAGGAACCAAGTATCTTAAGGATATGCTGTTGAAAAAAACAGAAGAAAGATTTCTCTATTTGTTTCCATGTCCCTTACATGGGCATATGATCCCCATTTACATATGCCTTACACGATCACCAATGATCAATATCTAAACATAATCTATTAGACATTCTGAAATGTGGTCTCTTAAGTCCATTATGATAGTCAGTGTAATGAGTTTTTAGTTCATTTCCATGTGCTAGGTGTCCATCGAACACACAAAAAGAAAAGCAATTTAACCCAGGTTTTTCATTACTAATGTCACTTTATAATTGCAATTTTTAACAGTGAAGTTCCAAAAGAGGAAACCATGGACTAATCCATGTTTACATTTGACGTGGTTACTTTAAACGATTTGGAAGATCCAGGATCCTAGTATTTAGGAATACGAACTTGAACCAACAATATCTTTGCTTCATGATATAGTGAACATACTATTGCACCTGAATTAAGCAAATAAATAAATAACAAAAGAATCAAAGAAGAAAAGAACTTACTGAATCAAGCATTGCGCCTTTCTGATTTGCTGCCCTGCCAAAATCCATAGCCTTCTGACCAGTTATTAGCTCTAGAAGTAAGATACCAAAGCCAAACACATCTGTTTTTTCTGACGATTGGCCTGTTGATAAGTATTCAGGAGCAATATGACCTACAGTCCCACGGACAGCAGTGGTCACATGTGAGTCCCTATGGTCCAAGAGCTTCGCCAACCCAAAATCTCCAACAACTGCTTCGAAGTCTTCATCAAGAAGAATGTTGGCAGCTTTTACGTCACGGTGAATTATTTTGGGGTCACACTGTTCATGCAAATACAATAGGCCCCGAGCAGTGCCCAATGCTATCCTCTTTCGCCTAGGCCAGTCTAAAGCTGGCTTGCCATGAATGTGATCTGCCACAGAAAACCAAGAACTCATGAGTCTGAACCAGTTATTACCCATTTTTCCATCATATCAACTACAAGATGATGGAAGCAAATGAATCATATGATCTCAAACTATTACTTAGTTTTACATGTGGGCCCATCTTTTGCAAGTTCAGCTAATGATCAAGTAGGAAACACACAGAGAGATGATCTCCATTTTTTATTAGACAACAATAGCAGCATAGTCCTCCCATGCCGAAATGCCACATATCATAAAACGTTGTGGTCACTGCCCATAGCACCAGTGTTCAAGTATTAAAAAAACAAAAAAAAACAAAAAAAAACCATGAACAAGAACAATCAAGAGCCTACCACTTTAACCTATGGCCCACAGAGAGAGGTAAGGATGAAATACTGCAATGGTTAACAGTAAAAAACACCAAACTGGATTAGCTCAAAATACAAACTTCTAATCTGAACTATCCTTAATTGGACCATTCAAGGTCTATAAACTATGGGACTCATGTACCAAAAAAAAAAAAAAAAAAACACGACATTGTCCATGTCCTCAACACTGGTAAACGAAACACACAATCTCTGTATAAATAATCGATAAAACCAATATTCTATGACAAATATTCTCAATAATTTTCAGAGACAACATGAAATCCTCTCTCTCATATCTGTGTATGTTTACTATGTGCACATATGATATGCATGAGTGTACTGTGTATATGTCTGTCCACACATGCGAAAAGAGCTTCATTATTCCAAGATAATAGAGTATAGTTAACTCCATGACGGGCCGCCAGATCAATGGTTTTATTGCCAATACCATTGCAGGAGCAAACAAAAATACAAGTTCCATTAATGAAAAATCAATAATGATGCCACAATAAGAACTAGTATTAATAGTAACTAACTACGGTGCCTGCTCACCTCTTAATCGAGAAGCGACACTCCCATTAGGCATGTAAGGGTAGACAAGGAGCCGTTCATTTTCAGTCAAGCAAAATCCACAAAGCCGTAAAAGATTCCGATGAACAGCCAAACTTATCAACTCCACCTCTGTCTGAAATTGAACTTCTCCGCCAACCGCATTGAAATCTTTCAACCTTTTAACAGCAACTACAGTACCATCATGCAAGCAACCCCTGTAGACAATACCAAATCCTCCCCTCCCTAGGATATTTTTTGAGGTGAAATGACCCGTGGCTGCTCGGAGCTCCTTGAAAGAATACCTCTTCAAATGACCCAAGCACACCTCTGGATCATATTGATCTGCCAGAGAAACATGGAGTCAGAAAAGAATGGACACATGCACATGCAAATGGGCAATCATTACAACTAAAGATCACAGATAACCATCTGCTCGCCATAATTTCTAAAGCTAGTCTCCTAAGCTAGAGCATCCAACCAAAAAACCCCACCTTAGTGCACATTCCAACATCAGCTTCAACACTTGATACCAAGGGTTCAAGAGAAAGGGTGTTGCGATTTCAGTAGTCAGACATTCTATTGGAATGATTTTTCACAGTGACCCGTTAAGAGTGTGTCCAGCCATATGAATGGTCCAGAGCAAAGATTGGATCATCCATATGTCCAGTACACCTCATTTCTACAGCAATGCAGCAGAGTTTGCATAGGACAGTTCTCAATATAAATTGAATGCATGTATATATTGATTAGGTGGTTTGTCAACAGAGGACCTGTCATATGAATGGTTCAGAGCAATTACTACTACTGCTTGTCCAGCCATGGACAAGACAAACTATGATATGTAATTTACCATAATATTATCAGTAAATAAAATATCAAGAGAAACACAAGCAGGTACAAAAGAAGGAAGAAACTGTTAGGTAAAAGAGACAGGAAGATGACAGAAACCTATATACATAAACTGGAAAGTCACATCAATACTGAATAGTTTATATGAAAGCAGTCAAACAGATGAAACAAACCTTCCACAACATCATATAATCTGAAAAACCATAGCTCATATAATCTGAAAAACAATAGCAGGAATTTGTCTCCGTCTCAGGAGCCAAGAAAATTCTTTCCTGAAATTTGGGAACTCTGCTCTTGGCAGTGACATCAGAAAGTCAACAAATCAGGAAAAGGATTTTCTTTCCTGCTACAACAGAAATGCAAGCAGGTACAAAAGAAGGAAGAAATTGCTAGTTACAAGAGACGGGAAAATGACAGAAACCTATATACATAAACTGGAAAGTCACATCAATTTAAATAGTTTACATGAAAGCAGTCAAACAGATGAAACAAACCTCCCACAACATCATATAATCTGAAAAACCATAGCTCATATAATCCAAAAACAATAGCATGAATTTGTCTCCTTCTGAGGAGCCAAGAAAATTCTTTCCTGAAATTTGGGTACTCTACTCTTGGCAGTGACATCAGAAAGTCAACAAACCAGGAAAAGGGTTTTCTTTGCTGTTACATCAGTAATGAGCCAAACCCGATGTTAAGCATGTCGATACCAACCGTTGACATCAAAGAAAATTTGCCGATGGTGTTTGCGTCGCCACCAAAGAAGTAATCCAACTGTAATGGCAATTATAGCAACAGAACCAAAACTCGTGCCAAAAGCAATGGCTACCCTTCGGCCTCTTGTTCCTCCCACCTGTGACTGGCCTGAAAAGCAGAAGGGAAATGCTTAAAATTGTCATGCAAGGGAGCATCACAGTATTTGAGAAAATCTTGTAGGCCCTAGTTCTCTTTTTTTTATCATTTTTGTAACTGCTTTTGAAGCTGCCTCAACAATGCACGGAGGTGAGATTATTTTTTGTTGGCTTTACACTACGGAATGAGTTTTTGGAAATTTCTAGAGAAATTCTTGAAAAAACCCCATTTAATGGACTTCTCCTGCAAAGGCACTACAGGCGTCAACTGACGTGTTGGCATGGGGCCTACAGAATCCACGTTTCTCAAGAACTTTCACCAATTTTGAGTTAAAAAAAAAAATAAAAAGCTTTGTTGCATTTAAATCACCTTTTAGAGGATCTGGTGAGTGCAGAAGTGAGTTTGATGACATGATAGAACAGTTGTTTCCAGAAAATTGCCCACAAATTAAACGGTTGCCAACGATGCTAAAAGAAAGAAAGAACGTAATCAGTCACAACTTCATAAGATACTATCCAACATTGAAAGGAAACACAGATTAGAAAAATAATTGCTCACTTGAAAGTCCTGGCTGATATCTGCGGCAGGGAACCACTGAGATTGTTATAAGAAAGATCTCTGCAAACAATATCAAGTCAATTAACATCATTATACTTAACCAAAAAGAATTAAATGCATTATATTTCACTGAAAAAAGTAATAGAACAATTTAAAAAGTGCAGTTGGCCCCAACGTCCAAAGCTGTAGCTTAGCTAGTTAGCAACATGGTATCGGTGTAAGCATGTGTGAGTTCAAGGTCTCCAAGTAGCAAAAAAGAAATTAACAAGTGCAGTAGTACACACACAAAATTCAACTAGTTCAATGAAGGTCACCACAGCCCATACGATAATGCAAAACACTTCCATGATATGGGCCACTTTTAATAAAAACCCTGAGAACATTCCCTGGACAAAACAGGGCCCGCTCACTTTGTAGCTGGCCACACACGTGAAAATGAACCAAACAAAGAGATTGACAAGAGCTACTAGTGGGCTTTCATGATTTTGCATCACCATGGGACCCCATTGGGCTACTATCCCGCACTGTGGAATCATGATACACATGACAAAGGCCCTCCTGAGTGATCCTGCATTTATTTTAAGTGACTTCATGCTTTAATAATTAATATTGTCATTTTTCTTGTTATCCAAATATACCTGTTGAGCTGTTGAAGATGTATCAACTGTCATATCATAACTCTTGTTCAAATGCTGAAGAAAATGACACAGTTTTCCATCTACAAAGGTAGGCCAAAACCAGCATAAACCCCAATTCCCATACACCACGTCTTGTATGATCAATGTAGCCAACTTTGATGAATCTATTACCTTAATCACACCTACCCACTCCTGAGTTGCACATAACCCAATTTAACAATGATCTGAACATTATCAATCATTCAATCAAACCACAGGAAATACAACATTTACAGCACCACTAGGCCCTAAAATCAAAGGTTATAATCTTATTGGAATGATATTTGGCCCCACCTAGAACCGTTCTCTTTCTTTCCTTACACCATGACCAGAAATCATCCACATGGGTTCCACAGGGAAGGAATTTTAAAACTTAAATTAGCGCACGTTTGTAGCAGTCACTCTTGTTCAAATGTAGCTAATTCACAGGCCCCTTTTAGACTAAAGATGTGATAATCAAGTAAAATAATAATAATAAAAACTGTAAGTAACAAGCAAAAGGATAGATACATACAAGAGAGTGAGACCTTTTACGTTGGATAAAGATTCAGGTAAAGGTCCAGAAAGGCTGTTATTATTCAGTCGCCTGACAGTCTCAAAAGTAACAACAAACAAAAAACAACCTGTTAGATCAAACACTCAAAGAGATATTCATAGAAGGGAAAATCTAGCCTGGGCATGGCATTCCTGGTGTGCCACACTCAAACTTGACAGAATTTGATGTTCCATTAACCTGAACATTTATTAAGTGACCCATACTCCGGATTCGCAGCATAAGAAACCTTTCACTGGCAAGCGATCTAATCTGATGAATTTGTGAGTCCACTAATTGACAGCAGAAATGAATGTTTACAGCTGTTGAATTGAAAAAGAAAGATGGACAATTAGAGAGAACAGGCCCTTAGGACCCATTGTCCCATACTAAGCATGATGCAGCTGATGTAACAGGGAGCACAAGCCAAATTCCAATTTGAGTGCGGTCAACAGGTAAACTTTGCCAGAACACCCAGCCTTAGAAACTTGATTTCAATTCAAGCGCTAGTTATAGAAATTAAGTCAATAAAAGAAAAGTAACCATATGGCATTGCCTTGCGTCAAATTTACAAGTTTTCTGTTCCATACACGCATGACCCATGGTTGGTGTCTAGATTGTTGATCTGATGTACCTGCTCCACACGCAGGTACATAAAGCCTCCTATTCGAAACCTAAAAGATAAATAGGCCACTATGGACGGTTAAGAAGAAAATAATAATAATGGTCCAAAAAGGCCCACAGTAGAATCTTGGGACATCCATCAGCACATCCATGCACCATGGGTCACACATGCACCGATTACAAAATGCCTACCAACTCCATATTTGCCGCATAGCATGACCCACTAATTCTTTTCAAAAAAAAATTTTCTTTGATCTTACAAATAGTTGAGGTTCTTCAGGTTCCCCAATGAACTGGGCACTCTTCCAGTGAACTGGTTGTTGGAGAGATCAAGTGTTTGTAGCTTCTCAAGCCTTCCAATAACTTCAGGAATGGGACCAATTATGGCGTTATTCTGCAGCAACCTATTGAAAGAGAAATAATGTCATCTTTCACAAATCTACTATACTCTCAGTTTTAATACAGGGTCCTAACATGCAATTAGTTGCTTCGCAAATCTATGTTTTTGTCAACTGAAAAGAGGAGAGTTTTACACTTACACAGATTCCAGATTTGTAAGGTTTCCAATTGCCACAGATAAGGTTCCTGACAAGTTTTGACTAGGTAGTCCTCTGAAAGTGTAAACGAAGAAAATAGCCAAAGAAAAGAAATTCCATAAGTTCAAACCATAAAAAATGGCAGCAAGCCTAGAGCATTTCATCTCCCTTTTTTATGTATTGAAAAAGAATGAGTGACAAGGAACGTAGTGGTATCTTACAGAACAGAGACACCATCATTAGAGCAGGTAACCATCCTCCAGCCACAAGGATCTACTGAATTGATATCCCAATTCTCCAAGACATTGTAGGGGTCATGTAGACCATTTTTTATGTTCATCAAAGCTACAACTGTAATGAAGAGAGAGAGAGAGAGAGGAATGCAACTCATCATCAAATATGTACAATATACAAACTAAAATTTAAAAAAATGATGAGCCAATTAGCATACAAATGGATGCAATTTATCATCAATCATTGCAAGTAATAAATTCAAAAAACAAGTATCTGAAAATAGGACTTGCAGAAGTTCTAGATGGTCATAAAAAACCCAAATAAAAGGAGAGAAACCCCAAAATCCAGCATATTCTATAATTAGCAGGCACAAAAATTTCTCAAGAATGAAAACAGGGGAGCCTAACTAACCTTCATAGTTAATGCCAGAAGGAGAAAGAGTTGCAATGGAGCTCTCCAGCCATGCTAAAACAAGTAGCCCCACCTCCCAAGAGAGGAAACCTATTCTTCCCATCCTCTGTTTCAATCTAAAACCTTCCCACTCTCTTCACACTGTCAAAACATTTAAGCCAAAAGCAACACAAACCAAAACTCTACCATTTTCACTTAAAATTCCCTCTAGAAAGCCACTATTTCAGCAGGAAGGATACTCCTTGTTTTACTTCTTTCTTCAAACAAACTAGATTCCCTCAACAGTAAAAACCCAGGTGAAAGAAAACCAGAATAGCCCAAAACAGAGACTACACCAGAATAGCCCAAAACAGAGACTCCTTTGCTTGATATTTCCTCCCAAAAGCCACTAATTCAAATGAGAATAAACAAAAGCAGTTTATGGGACTCTCCCTCATAAAAACTTGATCTAGAGCCTCTCACTAAAGAAACCCAGGCTGAATTTCCATGCCCAGAAGCTAATCAGATCACAGATTATCAATACAAACTCCATCAAAACCCTCTGAAAAACAAAACCCAGATACTAAAACCTCCATTGCCAGATAAACTGGCCACCCAACTCTCACCCACCACTGAAAATCACTTTCTACAATCAAACCTCCCCAGAGTCCAACCAATTCATTCAAGTAAAAAGAAAAACAAAAATTCCATAGATTTCCCGCTGATTCCTGCAGACCCCACAAATTCAATGTGCAGAAGCTGGTGTTATCTATGCTCTGCTCTCATCCTCACCTCCTGCGATTCTCCCATACCTCTTCCCCCATCAATCAATCTTACAAAACCAAAAGAAGCAAAAAATAAAAAAGGAAAGCAGACACTGGCAAACACGCAAACGCCAAAACAAAAGGCCAAAAGACACAGATACAAATGAAGAGAGAGAGAGAGAGAGATGGGATATTTCTGCTTTTTGTTTTTGGGGTTCTTGGCATTGTGGGTGATTAGACTGAAAGATGAAAAGGTGAGATGGAAAAGCAAAAAGGAGGAAGCTGTAGAAAAACAGATGCATGTCTTTTGTTTATGTTTGTGTGGCAGGTCACGTGCTCTGTTTGTCTCAGCCATTGTTCTCACTCTCTCTCTCTTTCTCTGCAGAAAATAAAAAATTCCAAAAAGAATAGATGGGGAGGAGTGGGGTGTTCACTGTTCAGTGTTCACTGTTCTTGGTTTAGCTTTACGGGCAGGGTATGTCACCCCAGTCTAACATGCGCCGGTGGGGCCCACCCATGGATTTTTTTCCCCCACTCCTTCAGTTTAACTCTCTTTTTTTTTTTTTTTGGTTAAAATGTTCATCTTCAATTCTAACAGCTGTTTTTGAAGACATGTTGCTGTCTTGTCCTTCCTTGTCTTGTTCTTTTTTTTTCTTTACTTTTTTTGGATTTGGATTGAGATGGAAATACCTGTTTCACCTATGAATAATTGGAAGAGTGCTTATTTTATGGGTAACTTGGGTGGGAGTTTAATTCTTTAAAATTAATTACGTAGAAGTTCACTTCTCTTATTTTTAGTTGCAATAGTCTAATAGTATTATAAGGTTTACCACTTCAAGTCCATTCAATTTTACTTCTATTGTGATTAGAGTTTAATCTTTTGACGTTTATTTTTTATTTTTTGGATTCACTCTTGGGAGATTGGGCTGCCGGTGACTGGCCTTTTTTTTTTATGGCTCTCACCTGATTTTAAATAACCATTTTTCATAATGTGGAGGTTGTCCCGGGTATCCAAAGTTACAAACTTAATCAATACGCCAAATGCCCTAAGATAAAATACATTAAATTAAATTTTATAACTATTTAAAACTGTAACATACCAGTGACCAATGGCTGGCGGGGCATATTGAAAATAGAAACATGAGACACAAGAATATTAATAATTTTGAATTTTTCAGTTTACAAATTGAAAAGTCATGAATATTAAGAATTTTGAATTTTTCAGTACCCAAATTGAAGAATTGTGAACATGAGACACAAAAATATTAAGAATTCTGAATTTTCAATACACAAATTGAAAAAATAAGATCAAGTATTAACTTACATGATTAGTAAAAATATCAATCAAATATATTAAAAACAAAAACATATTTGAAACAGAAACATGAGATACATGAACGTTAAGAATTTTGAATTTTTCATTACACAAATTAAAAAATCAGGAACATGAGAAATAGAAACATTAAAAATTCTTTTATATACAAATTGAAAAAACAAGATCATATATTAATGTATTTGACAAACAGAAACATCAAGCAGATATGTTAAAAACAGAAACATGCTGAAAACGAAAACATAAGATACATGAACATTAAGAATTCTGATTTTTCGGTACACAAATTGAATAATTAGAAATATGAGACAAATGAATATTAAAAATTCTGAGTTTTCAGTACATAAATTGAAGAAATAGGCCCAAACCCCTTAAGGCTACCTAAAAAGAGCACGTTTGTCAAAAAATTTGGTGAGATTTGATTAAAAGAGCACGCAACTCATTAATAAAACCCATTTTCTCCATTAGCTAAATGCAACAACTCTAGTGGAAATGGTAAACTCTGTACTCTAGTGTCCAGCGTACCTACTTACTTGGGATGAGAATCCCTCTAATAGTCTTTCACAAGATCTGTAGGATTCCACATGATAAACATATAAGATTATGAACCTAGAGAGGCAGAACACTTGGTTTAAACCACCTTCAAAGCGTAATGTGTTTGGCTTGCAGTTGTAGTTAACCGCGACATTACCAACATGCAAATCTAGAACACGAACCACGTTAGTGCCATTATATCTATATTTAACTGGTTCTAAAATGGCCAGTAATGTTTAAAAATTGGGCATAGCCAGCCAGTCAATGCCAAATTCTACCTGTAATTTCAATTATCTGAGTCAAAATTACATTGCTCAAATGGTCAACAGTAATTTAAGGAGCTGTTGAATGAGATGACATGGTGGCTTGACTAGTTTCAATCATCTGACATTTTACAACACATGTCCTTTTCTAATACCAAAACTCGATGCACTTCAATCAGTGGTGGGCCCAATTTAAACTAATTAATTTTTATTCAGGATTTTAAGACATTGATCCACCTCACTGGGCCTTACTAAATTGCGAGACTTCATGGCAAAGTGGTTTTTATTTTATTTTATTTTTTCATCAAGGAGCATTTACAAAGGATAATACTGTATTTAGGACTGAATTCTTTCATCCAAATTGAATTCTTAAGAATCTTAAGCAATACCTCCCGCCATATAGTTCCACACCCATAAAAGCTTACAAATGGGCTATCCTTCGCGATAAGATGATTAATGTATGTCATCGCAAAGCAAAGCAAATTCTAGAAAAACAAGGGCTTCTTCTACATCTTTACCGATGTGTTTGTATGGTGCAGTGGAAAATCAAATTTATGGAAAACCCTTCCATTGTTTTTAAAAGAATTGAGTCTGACCTCTCCCATCTGTAATGGTTTTCCATGAAATTATATAAGTTTAATTCATTGTTTCTCTCTTTCCATGCTAAACATGGATTAACTATAGCTCAAAAAAGCATTTTATGCCTTTGATGTTTTTTCATTTGAAATGTGGTCATCCGGCTGTACCCTACTTGTAATGTACTCACCTTTTTAGTATGTACTTTACCATAAATTCTTTAAAATCCTCTAAAGAGTTGTTTTGCATGCAATTGAATTTATTGAGCACATTCTCATCAAAGTAGTAAATAGTGAACATCCACAAATAACAGCCAAAGTGAAATTTTCTCCTAGAGGGAAGAACATCTATGTGCATACGTCCAAACCCAACAAATATGTGGGGCCTCTTAGAAAATTGGAATGCCCCTAAATTAAAAGTGTCCTAAAGGTGCCCACAAGGAGTAAATCTCCTTTGCAATCACATAATTCCCCTTGGGTGAAAAACAAATACTCAAATCAAAACCCATGCTCATTGCTCCATCTTATATTATTGAGTATTTTATATGCAACCCCCTAAAATCCTTAAGATTTGTAAATAGATCTCTGCAGTTTTAGTATTTGCATATAGCACCTCTGCATTTTTATTTTAATATCTTTTATGCCCCAAGATTAATAGCCTCACAACTACCATAAGTTTTTTAGAGTAAAATAACACTTTTGCCTATCTTTTTATCTATATATATATATAATTTTAAAAGTTTGAATTCATTTTTATCTAAAACTTATAACATTAACCATTAGTATAACACATTTAGTAGGAGAGAATAAGAGTACATAAATTTATGTTTATTAATATGGGACCTATTTTATTAAATTCAAATTAATCATAACATATACTTATAATTGATTATAATTGATACAATCCATGGATTACCCATTGTTGAATTGATGTATGTTTTCAAATATATATTTGGACTTTATATGCATTAGAGAATTATCAAAGGACAAATCATTAGGTCTTAAGATAAAATAACAATACCTTTTTTATAAATAATGATATACTCATAGTTTAATAGAAGTAAGGGCAAAGCAGTTATTTTTTATAAAAATTCAATACAAATTTCTTTGTGATAGCTCATTTTGATCAAGACTACTATTATATTGGAGATATGGAAAGTATTGAAATGAAACGCTAAGACCTCATATATAAATACGAAAACAACAGGAACTTATTTATAAATTCTATGAACCTTAGAGGACTAAATGCAAAAAAAAAAACCTCTATATTATTTACCGTTGATTTATTTCTTTGTTCAATCCCATTTGGCCATCAATTCTTAGAAATTAAGTCTCATGCAAACAACCGTGAACTAATCTTTCATTTTTTTTAAGCTTAAAAACACATATAGAAGTAGCGCCAAGCCCCAAAACTCCTACATGTTGGAGTATGCAAGATTCTGCCTTGATCCCAAAGACTTACATCCGTGACATAGCCATCTTTCTGTATTCATGCATTCTTAGCCATCTTTCTATATTCATGCCTTCTTACTTCTTTTTAGTGAATTTTAGGAAAATCCAAATCCTCCATATCCAAAAAAAGAAGTCTGTTCATCTTTTCCTCCTCATTTATGGGTAAATGAGGTGGCACCAAGACCAAAAGAGGAAACTCAAAAAAATCAGAGCAATCTCTATCTACCACCAGAATTCTCTTGTCCCAAAAATGCACACACAACTGCTCCCCAACACTCTTTGACCATGGGAAATCATTGTGTCATCCCATCTATTTCACACAAATTAATTTCCTAAGTTTGGCCCACACACATCACACAAATTAATTTCCTTAGTTTGGCCCACACACACACAACTTGAGACACCATTTCACATGAAACGGTAGTCTTTCCAGCTTCCACTCCCTCAAAAGATTATTATCATAAACATCAAATCTTGAGGGACCATCGCCCTGTGTGACATGACTGACGCGCCTTTTAATGCAAAAGCATAAGACAATATGGACCGTCAAGCCAGCTCTCAGGAGCACCTAAATAGCATCTCCCCCAATACAAAATTCCTGTCAATCGTAGTCCCATGGACCATCAAAACAGCCAGCCTACTTTCTTGACTACGACAAAACATGAAAGCCTGGAGTTTCCACAAATGATTTTGTTCCGTCCTTTTTGTCGTTTGTTCGTTGCGGGGGCCTGTTAATAAATCTGGATATATGACCAACATCAATGAAATCCTAACCGATTGATCATTTGACCTCACATGATTGAGTCCAACTGTGTTCATGCAAATGGACCACAGATAAGCTGTTAGAAACAACAGTTGCAATACATCCAATGAAAGGTCCACTGTCCACCCACTGTCCACTGACCACTGATTCAACGTTTAAATTTGAGAATAGGCCTTCCTCTAAGACACAAGACACTTATTTCCTCACTCGAGTTCTATCTTTTTTTTAACTCAAAGTTCTACCATCTCAGTGAGATCTACTTTCCTCCACTGAGGGTGGCCTCTCAGCCTCCTATAACTATAGCTGAAATTTATAAGTTGTGTTTTAATTTTACATATGATGTGAAAATGCTTTACCAAGCCGCTAGTAGTCAATAGTTTTGATTTCAGGCAAGTGGGCCATGTAAAAGAAGGATAGAAAAGCTCGTGTGTTCTAACGTGCGCTGGGACGTGTAGTGCGCATGAGAAATGTAAACGTACGATTTTTCTTACTGTGTGAGATATCTGCGTATAATAGCGTGGGCCCGTCGTGTTTGAGGTAAAGGTTTCATCGTCATAATCAATGTACAGATTATAAAATAGGAAAGATTCATCATCATATGAAAGGGACCACTGGCCACTGCTGCTGCCTCCTGGGTTACCTCAGCTCAACCCCTGGAGTGAGAATCAGGACCTGAAGTTCAATTTGTTATGATTAAAGAAGTCAAGAAGAGCCCTGTCCATTTTGACACCAACTGCCTACAGTGTACTTGTGGGTTAAATGGTTTCCAAATTGAAAAAAATTCAATCCTTTTTCTGTACTGAAATTAAGATAATTTTTACAAGCAAAAATTATGTTATTTTCGGGCATAGTTGAATTTATGAACGCTCTCATATACTTGAGCATGAATTTCACTAAAAAAGGAAAAGGGTTAGAGATTTAGAAATTATTTAGAGTTTTAGAAGTTATAAAAGTTATTTGAGACTTTTTTGGCGAATGACATTCTAAAATACCTATGAAGAAATATGACATTTGCGAACGTAAAAGGATAAGATATCACATTACATTCAAAGTATTTCAATTAATATGGTGAACTATTGTAAAAAAAAAGTTAAAAATAAATCCATAAAACTTACTGCCGCGAGTTACATATTTGGCCCAAATAAGTGCTATTGGATCCGCACGCAACCAATTTAATAAAGATTTAACTATAATTGAAGTGAAATTTAATCACATATGGAAATTCTTTCAATGATTTTGGGAAAGATAGGCTTTGAAGGCCCAAATGGTTGATAGCATTTTTCACAAGAATTCTTCTTGTTAGAGTTCACTAAAAATAAATTGAGTGTTTATTCTTTGTGTTGAAATTTTTGGAATTCTGCCTTTGGGCAATAGGATTTGAAATTCTACAAATGCTATGGACAATGTATCCCTAAATGCTTGCAAGTGAACATCCACGTGAAGTTTAGTCATATTTATAGAGAGAGGTATAGGGGCTAACACACAAATGCATGTGTATTAAAGGCCCGTTTGTTTTATTTATTTGAATAAATAGAAATTTTAATATTTTTTTATTTTTTTAAATGATAAGAAATAAATAAATAAATACACATTTTTAAAAAACAAGGGCCATCAAATTATTTTACTTCTAATGGAAATTTATGAATCAAGGACATGTGGGAAATGGAGCCACCAAATTGATGATTCAAGTCCTAATAAAGCAAGAATTCCATCCACACGGTTAACTTTAATCCATCACCCCATATCGGTCACCCATCACTCTTTAGTAGGGTGGAAAGTCAAACGGGTATTATTAGGAACTCTTAAAGCAAGTGGTATTATTTTTTCATGATAATAATTATAAATTCTTTGGAGTTCTCTATAGTTACTTTATTATTAATATTGTGTGGTTGCTAATTTGATTTTCATCCCAAAACAGCTAATTTCTTGATGAATTAGATGTTGTAGTTAAAAAAGTTTATATAATAACTCAGTCTTAGTAGTAGGAAGTGATTTTTTATACTTAATTTGCCAAAAAATAAAATAAAATAAAATTTAAGTTATTAAACCATGTAACAAGTGGAGATTATTGGTGGTTGATTTTTTACTTTCTCAATTAAATATTGTTTGCCCCATTCAAATGAAAATCCTTGGGCCATCGCCGGAATGAGCCTCTCCCTTTTTTAGTATATGGGACCGTAAATAATTAATCCAACCCCTTTACACCTACTCTTTTCCTTGAATTACACAAGTAGAAATTTGACACTCATCCAAATGTTAATTAATTATTTATTTTCATCAAAGCATCATCTCAATTATATTAGTCACATGAATTCTATTTTTCTATTCCGATCCTCCATAGTGGAATCATCAAACAAGTTACACTTATCCAAAATCTATTTCTACTGCATTCATCTACATACTTTTTTATTTATCACTTTTTCTTGATAGTCCATCAACTTATATGGATGGGGGGGGGGGGGTGTTTCCACATGTGAGTTCGGTTCGCCGGAGATAAGCACGTGCAGCTTCGGTTCACCCGGAGATAAGCTGTGGACATATGTGCCTCTCACCCTTTCAAAGAGGCCAACTTTGGTGGGATAAAAATGATTGGGGTTTGGTCCCTGTCACTCTGAGGACCTAACACAGAGGGTTTGTACTAGTCTAGTAATTTTATATCCCTTCATTTGTTTATTCTCTAAACAAGGGTATAAATGTAATTATTGGGATACCCCCTCAAAGGGCATGCTCGAAATTCGAAGGGCATTTTGGTCGTGTCTGGGAGAGATGAAAGGAAAATGTGCTTTTATTTTTAAGACCCCCACAATCGATTAGGAATCATGAGGGACCATTAAAAAACACAAACCACTAGTACTTTATTTGATTTAAAACAAACAACACTACAAAACGATTCCCCACTTACTATTATATTTACTGCAACGTGGCATCGGAATCAACACATACGTGGCATTTTCCTTTTTCAAGAGGCCCCGAGGGCGGTGCATCGGGATCGCGTGTACGCCGCTGGAGCACGGGATGGAATCGTGCTTTCTCCACTTTGAACTGTGATCCTTCGATCTCAGCCTTTGGAGAGGTGGGGTACACCGTGGAGAGCAATGGAGAAAGGAAAACGTATTTCGACCAGCGGTGGCGATTTTAGATGTAAGGGTTGAGATTGGGGGGAGAGATTTTAGGGTGCTCTCGCGGTGCAGGTGATGAAACTTGGAGTTTGAACCTTTGAAAACCCTAGCTCCCTCGAGAGTAAGCTGAGAATAAAAGCATAAATTCTCTGGGGACTGTTGTCTTTTTCTTTAGATTTTCACTGCATGTGGTGGGGCTGTGGATGAGTTGGCCAACACTAAAGACCCGATTGGACCCGTCATTTTGGCTCTGGTGGACTTGGGCTCGAGGTTGGCTCATGAGTTAATCGAACATAGTTAGGCTCAGTTCTGTCATTTCAAGGCCAAGCTTTCTTGAGGTGGGTTGCTCTGAAAACTTGACAGAATATTAGGTCAATTGAGAACCTGGGAAACATATAACATAACCCAAAATGTGTGGGTTTCTCTGAAAACTTCACAGAATATTAGGTCACTTGAGAGATTGGGAAACTTATATCATAACCCAAATTGTTCTCCTAGGGAAGTGCAGCCCAGCAATAGCATTGTAAGTAGGGATTGAAATGGGCTGGGTCGGGTTCTGATTTAGGTATGACTAAACTATCCCAATTGGTATTTCTGCAATATCAAACCCGCCCATGTTAGGGTAGGGGTCGAGTTTGATTGTGGTTTTTTTTGCATATTTTCAAGAATGATTAAAAATAGATGAGTCTAAGAGACTTCAACCTCTAGAAAAATATCATTTTCCATTGCTACTTGTACTACTAAACTCTCATATGACAAAAAAAAAAAAACATTGAGCAATAAATGAAGTAAATATATACGGGACATGCCAGGTTACTATACTTAAAAACCCAAATTCATCCTGAACCGTACTTGGGTTAATGTATGAAAAAACATATCTAATCTGCACCCTACCAATGTACTACCTAATCGGCCCTCAATAATAGTAGGTTGGGGCGGGTCTATGTTTAAACTCGACCCATTGCCATCCCTAATTGTAAGGTCCACCTATCATCAGTGCAACCCCTTTTATATTCTTTTCTTCCCATGATGTGACATTAGGACTAAATTCACTCACTAAACCTTTACTCACTGTCAATAGATTCTCAAGAAAATCTACAATTAAAATGCCATTAAATTTTAATACTATAAAATTGAGTGTTAGGATAATATGGTAAGGTTAACTTTTTGGAACCCCCTTTTCATTAGGTAAAAAAAAAAAAAAAAAAACCTTTCCCTTTGCCCTCCTCTAATTGGTAAACTTGTATCTAAGGTAGCCAACAAGCTAACCTACACATTATGACACGTTTGTGCAATCTACCTTTTTTTTTTTTTTTTTAGTTCACAAGAATTTCATTTCTTTTCTTTTAGTGCAGAGAAAATGTGTCGCACCGGATGATAAAAAGAAAAAGATAGGGTTGCATTAAATATAAGAACAATTCCTCTCTTTGTTGCAGAATTTTCTCATCACATGAACGCACCCGATACAATGAATATGAATATGTTCAAGAATGATGAAAGTTTATTATTATTATTATTATTATTATGAAAAAAAGGGTGTGAGCAGTTTTTATATGATTGAAACCAGAACTCAGCACATACAATGTGCGTTTGTTTGTGTAACTAGGGAAGTCATCATCAGTTGTCGAAACCTACCATGACCTTAAAAGGCAAGTTAGCCTTAAAATATGCCACTAAACTATGTTTTTAATACAATTAAAAACACGCTCATTTTAAATTGAGTAGGTGGGCATCATATCGCCTAACATACCTAACAGTATCCACTTTTGGGTTATAATTTGCACCACATTGGCTTTGGTTGGGCCGTTCTTAATTTAAAGAGGTGAGTCCCACAGTTTTTTTTTAATTTAGTTTTTTCTTTTAGTTTTGGGTGATCAAGTTGCAGCCCAATTTTGCATGCCATGACGGTGCAAAGGCTGATTTTTCTTTTCTTTTTGCTTTTTTATATTTAAAGGTCATTGAGGATTGGACAATAATAGATATTTGATAACATCCTAGGTGATAGCTCAATTTGTTAGAGAAATGGGTTGTGAAAGTCCTTTGAGTGTTTACAAAAGAGGGGAAAAAGATTATTGTGGCATGTTGTATTTTTTTTTAATTTTTAGTCTAATTGAGCTTTTGTTTATGAGTGAAAGGGCACAAAGATTTTACCCTTCATAAAGAAAAAAGGCTTGGAACATCTAAAATAAGTGTTAAGTAGCCCATGTTTGACAACTCTATTTCCAATATCGAATTATCTAAATGTCTAAAGTGGGTTGAGGCTTGCAAAATAAGAACATTTGATATATGATTTTACTTATTACCCACTTTAGAAAAGTAGACGTAGGTCCTTTTATGATGAAAGACCCATTTTTGGCCTTGTGAAAATTCGAGCCTTAGCCTATGTTTTTTTTTTTTTGGCACTATTTTGAATGGCTCTAGCTATTATAATAAGAGTAGAGATATCAAACAAGGCAATAGATTAAAAGACATGGCTAAATAATTTTTTTAATGATTAGAAAAAAAATTCCCTCATACGCTCTAAAAATTATTAGAAATGTTCTTTTTTTTTCCCCTGAATGCATTGCAGTGATATGGATTTTCTTTTATCTCATAATGGCATAATCCTTTGTTTAGTTGACAAAGTGGAATTATCACGATGTTAATTATATTCTAAAAAATGGCCCTGTTTCTCTCTATTTTTCTATTTTTAAAATGAGCTTGATGACAAGATAATATTTCCCAAGAATAAATTCCATGAGAATTTTTTTTCTACTGGAATATTCCCATTGTGTTCCATTTCCACTAATACCTCACCCGAAAGAGCCCTTTGGTAATTGTTGAAACTATATCTCGAATCTAGAGAAGTTCACATTTAGAGGTTGTGTTTTAATAAATACATGCTATGTCTTCTACCAAAAAAAAAAAAAAAATGCTATGTCTGTTGAGCAGTTGTTGGACCAGCGCATACACATTCTCTAGCTTTTGCATACATCCTTGATTTTTTTTTATTTTTGGCTCACTTCATGCTAAAATTTATGCACATGACGGTTAGATGAAGCCCATTTATGTTGGAAGAAGGTGTAGTCCAGTCCATTTGGGTGGTTTACGTATAGAGTTTACTGCTGGGACTCATAAGAAACCCTACTCTAGCTTTGTGGAGAGAAGTAAGCTCATATAGGCGCGCGGGGTTTCAGCTCAAGATAGATCAATCAGCAGCATGATTATTGTGTGTAAACCTGTAACATTAATTTTCTCAGCCAAATACTGTGACTAAACCGAATAGAGTTTGTTAACCAAAACACCCTAATAGAGGTTTGTGTAAAGAATTTTAGGCAGACCCAGTCCGTTAGAACCATGCAAGCTTGTTGTTTAGGCCTAATCTCCTCTTTACAAGGCCAAAGGTCAAGAAATTACAAAAATGTTGTTTTCATTCTTCTCTTAAAATAGAGTCCATGGTGAGCACTTTTGCAAAAGCCATAAGCTGGGCTCGCCAAGGCATGGAAGGACCTACGTGATAGCACGTGGGTGCATTCACACCCTCATTCTACAAATTTCAAATCTTAGAAGTTAAACCTTTTCTCATGATTGAGAGGCGATTTCCTTGACTGAAACAAGAACACAAGTATAAAAGGATATCTCATACGAATCCAAATTACTCAATGCTTGTCATTTATCAAATCCCCGTCAATCTTTTTCTATTACCAAAAAAATCCCTATCAATCTTTTTATATAATGAAGTGACCACATTAATGAATATGAAACAGTGAATGTGTTACTTCTTTCTCATTCCCTACAACCGAAGCTAAGGGGTCGTTTGTTAATTTCATACGTAATATGAAAATGATTTACATATGTAAATGACTCATGTGAGTCATTCATATATGCAAATGACTCACATGTGAAATATAATTTTTGTTTGTTATTCTCACACCTCTTCAAATGTTTTTAAATGTGAAAATAGTCTAGTATTTTTTATAAAAATCTCACTATCATAAGAGATCAATGGTTGAAATTTGGTACACTAACCATGTTTGGCCTAATAAAGGGTTTCAACAGCTCAGATCTCTCCTTTGAGGCTCAGATTATTCGCAAATTTGAAAAAAAACAGACTGCCTCTTCAACTATAGTGCATGCATCGAACGGTTGATATGTTTTTTGAACATATCTCAAGATATATTTTTGATTAGCAACTGAAATTTGACTTTATATCTGGAAATGGCCTTTTGAATGAGATGAACGGTTTGGATCGTGCAAATGGGGCCCAAAAAGTTCCAAAAATAAAGATTAACAGCCTGAATATTTTCTTAAATATCTCACGATCTATGATGCCCAACGGCTGAAATTTTTTACTATAGCTATTTTTGACATTTCTAACATGTTGAACGGTTCAGATCATGATTGGGGTCTCACAAAATTAAAAGAAAAAAAGGCGTCCTGGGTATGATTTTACTGTAGCTCCGCCAAATCTATGGTGCTGTGTAAATGTTTCACACCTCTTGAGGTGTGAAAATGACTATTCCCTTTTGCATTGAATTTACACACTAAAGTCATACTTGATTTACACACCACATGTGTAAAATTTGAAAATAAACATAAAATGTATAAAACCATTTCACATATGTAGTGTTTACTTATATAAATGGAAAAAACAAACGACCCCTAAGTTGCAACCAGATCCTTGATTTAATAGTGCAGTTAGTTGGGAGTTGTTGTATAGCCGTCAACACTTAGACAGGGAGAGTCACTGAGCTCCACAAGAATTGAGACCTAGGCATATAGGTTACTGGGATGGCCATGGGTCAGGTATAAATGGGGATTTGCTTTGACCTGCTTTTATTAGGGGTGGGTTTGATAGTCGTTTTCTTGGCATGGGGTGAGTTGAGGTTCTGTTGTCCCAATCTTTCCCACTCTGAATATGTAATATATGTATCCTTATTACTAAAGTGATAGCCTAATAGGCAAAACTGAGTTGGTTTAGGTGGTTTTTGGGCCTTAGGGCTGTTGGTAGATATTGTTGCGTCATTCACTAACAACTCAAAATTTTGATGTTATTTGTTATTAACATGGTATCAAAGCCATATATCACTAATTCGAAACCCTCCATCAGTGCGATCTGGTCTTTGATGGGGTGAACCCATGGTGGTTTCGGCTTTCGTTAATTATAGGGCCTCTCAACCATATATTTGAATTTCAACACCTCTAGTGGCAGCATCATCCAAATCCCAGCCTTCCGAAATAGATTTGGCCTTTATATGTGTCTCTCACTATCATGGGACAGTGTCAGCGTGTGGTCATGGTCAGGGTCATGTGTTGCTTCTATTATTGTGTGTCTGGGTATACGAAAGGACACCCATGGGGCTGTGTCGCGGCTATATATATATATATATATATATATGGAGCAACCAAATGAATTGTTCATTCTAGGCGAAAATAGACTATATGCAGCTTGAGCAAGGCCAAATTGGAATTCACGTTGCCACCCCACCGTTGAAAATGAGCAATGGCACGGCATCGGTAGAGGTGCAAATGGGTCCGGAGGAGCCAAAATGGGTTGACAAGGAATATCTACTTGTTGATGTCTAACCAACCTTTGGCCCATTTTTAAAACGGATCAAGTAATTTCAAACTGTACCTGAAGCTGGTTAACCGAATCTGACTCACATCTACCGCATTCATTGCAGGTCAACCTATTTAGCTTAACCCAACCCATAGAAGTTTTGTCCAACCCAATTCGTGTCAGATATTAATGATACATTTTAGTTAAGTTTTAAGGAAAAAAAAAGTCCAACACAAGCTTGACTCATTTCATTTAAAACAAACTATTCTAAGTACTAATTATAAAACCATTAAAAATTGTTTAAGTGGATTTAGATATGCAGGTTGACCCTAATCTATCCCATTTAAATGGTTAGACAGGATATGTCGTTTGACCGGGTTGACCCAAACTTGACCAGTTTAAATGCGAATTAAACGGGTCAGGTTTTTTTAAGCAATGACAGACCTGTATGTTGTGGGTTGGATTATGCGGGTCAATAAAGGTCGGGTTTGGGTCGAATTAACATGTCAGGTAAGATTTTACCAGCCCTAGGCATTACCGCTACAATGGGCTGGACCAGCATTCAAAGATTCGTTGCTTATGTTGGAGGAAGGAAAACCTTGGCTCTAGTGAAAAAGGAAATATGTTATTCACGTTGGGCTGCAATGGTAGCTAAAACTCGACCTTGGATTTTGAAGCTTAAATGGAGCATGGGCTTTGGTCAGAATCAAGCCTAGGGTGCCCAAATTACGCTCGTTTACCTGGCTTTGCAACAAGGACATGAAAATTTATGGCAGGAGTTTTCTCCATTGTGGCTGCTGCTAATCGTGATGTTGCAGATGGTTTTGTTTCTGTGGTTTGTCCATTTCAAGGAGAGAGAGAAGTCACAAATGTAATAAACTCCTTTATGTTATAAGATGTTATTATCATAGGTGGATGCCCACATTGGGACCCACATGAGATAAAGAGATTACAAGGATTAGGGTTTTTCCCTATTGGGTTGCTTGAGGAGGAAGCAATCTTATTCTATAAATAAGATCCTCCTCCCCCTTATTATGTACACACAGATCTAATGAATAAGAGCTCTCTCTCTCTCCCTTCCTATTCTAACACGTTATCAGCACGATGCACTCTTTTTGTTTCCAACTGTCGTGGATCCGATTTCGTTACCTTTTCTTCTTCTTCTCGATGAGGTCGAAAATCTCCTCGTTGGCGGATTTCAGAGGGGTGTTGCCCAAACATTGAACGGATCCATGGTGGAAGAAGAAGATGATCGGCGTCCGCTCGGTCGGCATATCGCTGTCGCTGGAAAAAGGCCTCAACCCAGAGATTCTTTCCCTCATCTTTGTCCGAATCCCCGCCAACGAGTTGTGCCGCTCCGTCCCCTTCGTCCGCCGCTCTTGGAGGGAGGCCGTCGCGGGCACCTACTGCTGACCCCGTTTTCTCCTTCGTTGCCAACTTAGTCGCAACTCCAGAGAGGAGGGAGGAGAGAAGAGAAGAGAAGAGAAGAGAAGAAAGAGGGGAAACAAAATGCATTCTTTCCTCTACAGAGCCAACGCAGTGCTAACATTTGCAGTGATGGTGTTGGCAGCAATCTGCGCCATGGCTTCCTTCTCTGATTATCTCAACGTCCCCTCTCCCACTGCCAATCTCGAGGTGGTGAACATTAACTGGTTTCAGAAGCAGCCAAATGGCAATGATGAGGTTACCTTGAAGTTAAATGTATCAGCAGATCTACAGTCATTGCTTACATGGAACACGAAACAGAGTTGACATTGTCACATGGGGTGTTCCCCATTTTGGGCATGGTGCACCGAGGCACCACAATCAATTGTGATCCCTCGGGCCTGGATTTTGGGCAAGTCAATCCACGTTCGGGTTAGCCCAACCCGAGTGAGGCCCATAATCAGTGTGACATCACTGATGATATCAGCAAATCGTATGGTCAAAGGCAGATTTGACCGGATCGATGGCAGAAACTTGTTTCTGCGATATCTTGACGATCCGGAGTTCGATTTGAGATCTGTTTGCGCCTACGGAAAGCTTGCGAGCAGATCTACACATTAGCACTAAAAGGAGGATGTTTCAAAGTTAAGTAATTTCTCCTTATTTTATGACCATTTATTCGTTTGATAATCTGCATTTAACTTTATTCCTTTTAGATCTGTAAGTATTTATCATTTTAATTCGAGTGATGAATTGTAATTTCTTATCAAAGGGAGATCATGATAAAATTGAAAATCATGGATCATAAATAGAACCAGAAGTTCTATGCAAGAAATTGGAACCCGGAGTTCCATACGATATTTTAGAACCAGAAGTTCTATATGGAATCAATAATTCGGACTCGAAGTTCCGTAAATTATTTTAATCTATGAACCAGAAGTTCTTTCAAATTCGGACCAGAAGATCCGTTGGTTATTTTACTCTGAAACCCGAAGTTTTCAGATCTACAATACATACTCGAAGTTTCATATGATACTTAGAACTAAAAGTTCTATATCGAATAAATAACCTGAACCTGCAGTTCTGTATGTTATTTTAATTTAGAACTAGAAGTTCTAACTCGGACCTGAAGATCCATGAATTATCCTAATCTAGAACCTAAAGTTTTAACTCGTACTGTAAGATCTATGAACTCTTTTAGAACCAGAAGTTCTAACTTGGACCTGAAGATCCATGAATTATCCTAATCTAGAACCAGAAGTTCTAACTCGGACCTGAAGATCCATGAATTATCCTAATCTAGAACCAGAAGTTTTAACTCGTACTGTAAGATCTATGAACTCTTTTAGAACCTGAAGTTCTAACTCGTACTGAAAGATCCATGAACTATTCTAATTTAGAACCAGAAGTTCTGATTCTTAAGCTGAGAACCTGATGTTCTAAACTTCAATTTCTAAATTCTTCATCACATTTTTATTATTATCTTTGATTGAATGTTAAGAACCTGAAGTTCTACATTTTATTTTCTGTTTCTCATATACATTTATTTTTATATTCTATAACATTATACTGTATGCTTGATATAATTACTTCGGTATAATTATCACTAATGATTATCTGAAACTTTAGTTTTGATGAATTTATTATTGTCAGAAGCAGTAGTTACAAATAATAGAACCTGCAGTTCTATATCCAATGAATAATCTGGACCTGAAGATCCATACATTATCTGGAACCAGAAGTTCTAAGATTTAGAATATGAACCTGAAGATTCATATTTATCATCAAACTTGGAGCTTTGATTTCTAAAGATTCAAAGTAGTGTAGATCGATACAACGGCCATGAAATCAAACCTGAAGTTTTGATAGAATCAAAAGTTGTGATTCAAACCTGAAGTCTTGATAGAATCAGAAGTTGTGATTCAAACCTGAAGTTTTGATAGAACCAGTAGTTCTAAGAACCTGAAGTTCTATCACTAGCCTGAAGTATTTACAGTACTAGAAGTTCTGATTCATCAGTTAAGAACCCGAAGTTCTAACTTTCTGATTGGCCAATTCTTCATCATATTTTGTCATCGGATATTGAGAACCCGAAGTTCTCTGTTTGTTTGATTATTATTAGTAAATCGATCTTAACACACTTTAAAAGGCTTGGTGATACTATCAAAGTCGGAAATAAAATATCCCTGAAAGATATGGCATACGCTCTTATTTTCCGCGCCATTATATCCCCATTAGACAGGGATGATCACCAGCAGATGGTCATACACCCAATGCTTGAAATAAATGCCAGATTAGTCAATTAAAATCCATCCAGAAGATGTAGATATAATATGTTCTCCCGTAGAGATGAAATAAACCACCCCAGGAGAGGTGATTGAAAAGGCATTTTGTTTGGAAATTAGGGCGAACCACCAAGCATGGTCTGGAAGACCTACAACTACTTTTATGAGTTTGAACATTGAGTTCAGTTCTTAGATATTTTGTTGAATGCTAGGACTTATTTTTAATCCCCCGTATATTATGTTATATTTGCTTTGAATGCTGAATTGTTTAATTGTTCTTACTTTTATTTTTGCAATGCGACTACCTAGTTATGTGAATTTATTATTACTTGCTCTATGGCTCATGGAATGCATGAAGCTGAGAGTAATATCTGTCCAGTAGACAGTGCAACAAAACACACTACATTGAAAAAACCAGAAGTTTTTCTCTGAGTTAGTGTTTCATTCGTGCACGGCATCGATCATTGCTGTATCCATACAAATATTTAAATGCTCCTGAAGAGTCTACCTAATGGTATTTGCACATCATTACTAGTATTGACAGCCAGAAGCTGATACTAGAAAAGCTAAGTGCATTCTCCTTATATTTCAAGGCTATATTACAAGACAATCTTTAAAAATCGAATCATATTCGATTATGAGCAAAACGACAAAGTTAAGCCAGAAGCTTGTTATTCTAGGGGTCCTATACTCTGGTAAATTATTGATACTTCTGTTACGTACTCCTTAGAGTACCATCTATTGACCATCCTTTTCGAAAAGGGCATAGTGTGACATTAGTGAACTCATCAAATCCTGCCTATCAGCACAAATTATTACACTTAGGGTACACTTCCTTGGGCATATTTTTTATATCTTTATAAGACTTGATAGCGTAGGTTTGCGACCTGCAAGAACTCAGAACGTAAACCTTATGTTGGTTATACTTCACCCTAATTAATGGATATCTAGATCCAATGACAGGAGATATATTCATTGTTCGTTTTTGCTGATTGTCATCTTGATAAGATAGTCTTCTCGCCGTTAGGGGGAGATAAGAGAGTTCCTGAAGAACACCTTGTTCCTGAAGAACAATCCGTTCCTGAAGAACGGCGAGAATTAATGTGGAATACTTCCACTCAATCTCATCTAGATTTATGTACTTCACAACGTGAGAATGAAGTACGGAGAATTGTGCACTTAATTACAAATGAATTCCCTGATGCTTTTAATGATGTAGCAAAAGTGACTAGGTCACATGTATCGGCTATGAACACACAAGCACGAATTAATGTCCCTGTAGGACAAGTACGAATTAATGTTCCTGAAGAACAAAGTCCAAATATGGCAGCAAATGAATCTACACATGCCAGAAGCATGGTAGACTTATAGGTTTCAAGGACTCAACTCTCCAGAAGAAGAGAAATGAGCAATCATATCCCAATCATACTCCAGAAGAGGTATACTCCCGAAGAGTTTATGACAAAATCCACTCTCTCTAAATTCCTGAAGAAATTAATGTCCCGGAAGAGACATGAGTCCCAGAAGAGACTCTAGAAGCCCCTGAAGAGGCAATGGGTACCCAATAAATAAAGAGATCTCTATACTTTATAATTATTCAAGAGAGAGATGGGATAGAAATGAAATTATCATCGATGACGCATTTGCATATGCGGTAGCTACTCAAATATCAATGGAAATTGAGAATGTTGTTTGGGATATAAAACCATGTTCTATAAATGAATGTCGACAAAGAACATATTGGCCAAAATAAAGAGATACCATTAAGGAATTACAATCTCTAAATAGACGTGGTATATATGAACCTATAATACAAACCCCAAACGGTGTTAACCCTGTAGGTTACAAATGGGTATTTGTAAGGCAAATGAACGAAAGGCAAAATTGTGATACAAGGTTTCCTGTAGAAACCTGGGATTGAAAACATACACAGATATATATATATATATGAAAATCCCAGAAGGATTTGCTTTGCCTGAAGCAAAGTAAGAGAGTACGTACTCAATATAAGTAAGACGTTCATTGTACAGCCTGAAGCATTCCAGAAGAATATGGTACAATCGTCTTAGTGAATGTTTATATAAGGAAGAGTATGAATACAATCCCATTTGCCTGTTATGAATACAATCCCATTTGCCTGTTCCTATTTATTCAATCCTTACATGGATTTATAATAGTAGGAGTTTATATATCTAATCGAAGCTCCAGAAGAGTTCGAGAAAACTATGGGCTACTTTATCTCGACCCGCAGATCGAGAGAAGTTCTAATGAGATTTTCATTCTTTATAGATATGCTTCCCATATATAGTTTTGCACCAAGCTTTGGATTGGTATTAAACAAATGTTATGATATCTATGTCTGTTTTATGGCTGAAATCAAATTTTGTAGGATATACAGATTCAGGACATATCCCTGATCCTCATAAGGATCGATCATAGACATGTTATATGTTTCTTCATGTCAATATCATTATTTTTGATATTCTACTAAATTGACTATTGATAGCTACTTATTCTAACCATGCTGAGATTTTTAAGCCAGTGGGGAATGTGTATGGCAAAAATATTTAACTCAGCATAGATTTAGTTCTTGTCAATTACCTCTTAGTACAGGTACTCCAAGCATTATTTGCAAAGACAATGGGGCATGTATTCAACAGATTCAAGAATGACACATTAAAGATGACAAGATGAAACACATTATGCCAACGTTCTTCTTCACTCATGAGCTTCAAAAGAATAACAAGATTGAAGTCAAGCAAGTTCGTTCAAACAACAACCTGGCTGATCAGTTTATGAAGTTTTGCCAAAACTCAGTATTTTAGAAATTGTATACGAGATTGACATGCTGAATTATGTACAAAGATGTTATCATCAGGGGGAGTAGTCAATCAGGGGGAGGCATCCTGAAGTATGCTACCCAGGACATATGTGCGCTGTACTCTTTTTCCTTCTCTAGGTTTTGTCCCACTGGGTTTTCCTAGTTAAGGTTTTAACGAGGCAGCATTATGCACGTCCAACACCAAGTCAATGATCCTGTAGAACGTTGTACTCTTTTTCCTTCGCTTTGGTTTTTATCCCACTGGGTTTTTCCTTTGCAAGGTTTTAATGAGGCAACTGTCATTGAATGGTGGTCATCCAAGGGGGAGTGTTATAAGATGTATTATCATATGTGGATGCCCACATTGGGACCCACATGAGATAAAGAGATTACAAGGGTTAGGGTTTTTCCCTATTGGGTTGCTTGAGGAGGAAGCAATCTTATTCTATAAATAAGATCCTCCTCCCCCTTATTATGTACACACAGATCTAATGAATAAGAGCTCTCTCTCTCTCCCTTCCTATTCTAACACTTTAAAATTTCTAGCTATGGTAGAAAGGAGCGCCACTCGTCTTAAATTCAAACAGCTGAAAATGATAATAATAATAACCTGTTTAATGACCATGGCCTAGGTGATCCAACGTTCTAATATATTCGAATGGGACCAAAAAATAGTGGATGTGTGCAATTAGGGGGAAGGGTAATGTGTATACTCTATTTAGATGGTTTGTAATGTGGGTCTCACTGTGCGAAACTGTTTGTAAGGTCCAAAAGGACAGTCCTTACAAGACTGTTTGCAATATATGGGAAATTCTAATGAATGCCTCACTTCAAAAATGTCTCCTTTTCTACCCTTCTATTTTTTTTATCATGGGGCCCATGTTGAGTCATTTTAGTCTTTTCATATACACTACTCTCCTATGTATAGTAACATGTCCAAATTTGATACTCATCCAACTTTCATCACCATTAGATTGAAATCATAATAAAATGATGCCTTTAAACCATTAAATTTTAGGGCCATAATCAAAAGGTTTGGATGATCATATGGACTCAAAATTTCGCATATAGGCAGGCCTCATATGGATCTTTACATCTAATGGATTTCCATGAATATCATAATATATCTCAGTGGCCCTAACAAAAAAACGCCTAGTATTTATATATCTATAGCTATAAGTTGCATAGGAGCAATGACATTCATTTGCAACTGTTCATGCATTAAATGAGATATGAACATGTTGATACTTAAACTAAAGCTTTTTGTGGATGGATTAGTACTTGAGAAGCTTCAGAAGGCGGGTGTGGGTGCGGTGCTTAGAAATGAGAGAAGTGAGGTGTTGATTGCTATGAGTAAGATAGAAAATGGAGTTGAGGAAGCTGAGGATATTAAAGCTTTGGCAGCCTTGAGGGGTTTTCGTATGATCTATCATATTGGGGCAAGTGATACTATTCTTGAAAGTAATTCTTTACATATGTTAGATATTTTGAAAAAAATCTTCTCCAGTTCTATCTAGACAAAGCTCTTTGGTTGACGAGATAAATGCTTTGCTAAATTCTTTTGAGAGTTGTGAAGTGTTACATGTGGGTAGGGATGGAAATCCAAAGGTCCATTTGCTAGCAAGGCATGCTCAATTTGGGGAAGAGATGTCGGTCTGGTAGTTTTTGTCTCCAAATATGATTAAACAATATGTAATCTGTTATAAGATGTATTATCATATGTGGATGCCCACATTGGGACCCACATGAGATAAAGAGATTACAAGGGTTAGGGTTTTTCCCTATTGGGTTGCTTGAGGAGGAAGCAATCTTATTCTATAAATAAGATCCTCCTCCCCCCATTATGTACACACAGATCTAATGAATAAGAGCTCTCTCTCTCTCCCTCCCTATTCTAACACGTTATCAGCACGATTTCTCGAATTTTCCTGTTGAGCCATTGAGAACGGAGAAAGAGATCAATATGTTTGATCTCTAGGCACATCATCGTCATCCCCTGTTATTTGACACTAGCGACAAGAGGGAGGCACACAAGGAGAGAAAATGGCAAAGCCGTCCTCGTCTTCCACAACTAAGGATGCTCAGGCTCTCATCCAGTCTCTTCGATCTGCATATTCTGCCACACCAACCAATCTCAAGATCCTCGATCTGTACGTGATGTTTGCCGTTTTCACGGGTCTGATTCAGGATAGTTGGAGACTTGTTCAGTAATAGTATTCCGTCTCCAGAACAATTGGGTTTGGTGCCTTCTCTGATAGTTCTGCCTTCCAACCAATAGAGATGCTTGCTCGCGACGCTATCATCACCTGGTTCCGGGGAGAATTTACTGCCGCCAACGCCATCATCGACGCGCTCTGCAGCCACCTGACGCAGATCGACGGCGGTGGATCGGATTACCAGTCAGTGTTCGTTATTTGGTGACCTGATCTGGCAGAAAAGACTAAGCAGGCAGTTTGGTTCTGATTGCAGAACTTGGACAGGAACAGAAAGAGGGTTCTGCTACTCGGGTAAGACATCCCCACATGCTTACCATCGACACTGATCGCCTCCCCTGCCACCCGTCTTCTCTCGCAGCCCTGCCGTTGCTGACATCACCTCACCATCCTCACCGTTCGACGGTCGCCGTTTTCTGTCGTTGCCTCTTCCACAGTTGCCGAGGAAAAACAGAAGGAGAAGGGGGGTGGAACTTGTAGGGGTCTGTTGCAGAACCCAAAACCGAAACAAAGAGGGAGAAGAGCTTGCTCTTAAACCAGGTCGAGTACAGGTCAGGTTTGATTGACCTAACCCGTCTCTCAGAGAGCCCAGTTACTAGTGCATGCCATTTTGGGTTCAGGTTGGGTTGGAATGACCCGTTTGCAAAGCCTGCTTGCCAAATGCACAAGGCCTGATGTCATCTAGGTGACGTCAGCCTACTGACGTCAGTATTATGTCAGCATTCTTATAGTCAAAAGCAGATTTGACCGGGTCGATGGCAGAAACTTGTTTCTGCGATATCTTGACGATCCGAAGTCCGATTTGAGATCTGTTTGCTCCTACGGAAAGCTCGCGAGCAGATCTACACATTGGTACTAAAAAGAGGATGATTTAAAGGTTAAGTAATTTCTCCTTCTTTTATTATCTTTTATTAGTTTGATAATTATACACTTGCATTTATTTTATTCCTTTTCGATATGCAAGTATTTATAATTTTAATTCGAGTGATGAATTATAATTTATTATTTCTTATCGAAAGGAGATCATGATAAAAATTGAAAATCATGGATCATAAATAGAACCAGAAGTTCTATGCAAGAAATTGGAACCCGAAGTTCCATATGATATTTAGAACCAGAAGTTCTATATGAAATCAATAATTCGGACTCGAAGTTCCGTAAATTATTTTAATCTATGAACCAGAAGTTCTTTCATATTCGGACCAGAAGATCCGTTATTTATTTTACTCTGAAACCAGAAGTTTTCAGATCTACAATACGTATTCGAAGTTTCATATGATACTTAGAACTAGAAGTTCTATATCGAATAAATAACCTGAACCTGCAGTTCTGTATGTTATTTTAATTTAAAATCAGAAGTTCTAACTTGGACCTGAAGATCCATGAATTATCCTAATCTAGAACCAGAAGTTCTAACTTGGACCTGAAGATCCATGAATTATCCTAATCTAGAACCAGAATTCTAACTTGGACCTGCAGATCCATGAATTATCCTAATCTAGAACTAGAAGTTCTAACTCGGACCTGAAGATCCATGAATTATCCTAATCTAGAACCTGAAGTTCTAACTCGTACTGAAAGATCCATGAACTATTTTAATTTAGAACCAGAAGTTCTGATTCTTAGGTTGAGAACTCGATGTTAGTTCTGATTCTTAGGATGAGAACTCAATGTTCTAAACCCTCAATTATTCATCACATTTATGTTTATTATTTTCTTTGATTGGATGTTAAGAACCTGAAGTTCTACCTTTTATTTCTGTTTCTCACACACATTTATTTATATATATTTTATAACATTATACTGCATGCTTGATATAATTACTTCGGTATAATTATCATTAATGATTATCTGAAAGTTTAGTTTTGTTGAATTTATTATTGCCAGAAGCAGTAGTTCCAAATAATAGAACCTGAAGTTCTATATCCAATGAATAATCTGGACCCGAAGATCCATACATTATCTGGAACCAGAAGTTCTAAGATTTAGAATATGAACCCGAAGATTCATATTCATAATCAAACTTGGAGCTTTGATTTCCAAAGATTCAAAGTAGTGTAGATCGATACAACGGCCATGAAATCAAACCTGAAGTTTTGATAGAACCAGAAGTTGTGATTCAAACCTGAAGCTTTGACAGAACCTGAAGTTCTATCACTCGCCTGAAGTATTAACAGAACTAGAAGTTCTGATTCATCAGTTAAGAACCCGAAGTTCTAACTTTCTGATTGGCCAATTCTTCATTATATTTTGTCATCGGATATTGAGAACCCGAAGTTCTATTTTTGTTTGATGTTATTAGTAAATCGATTTTAACACACTCTAAAAGGCTTGGTGATACTATCAAAGTCGGAAATAAAATATCCCTGAAGGATATGGCATACGCTCTTATTTTCCGCGCCATTATATCCCCATTAGACAGGGATGATCACCAGCAGATGGTCATACACCTAATGCTTGAAATAAATGCCAGATTAGTCAATTAAAATCCCTCCAGAAGAGGTAGATATAATATGTTCTCCAGTAGATATGCAAACATCCACCCCAGGAGAGGTACTTGACAAGGCATTTTGTTTGGAAATTGGGCGAACCACCAAGCATGGTATGGAAGACCTACAACTACTTTTATGAGTTTGAACATTGAGTTCAGTTCTTAGATATTTTGTTGAATGCTATGACTTATTTTTAATCCCCCGTATATTATGTTATATTTGCTTTGAATGCTGAATTGTTTAATTGTTTTTACTTTTATTTTTGTAATGCGATTAACTAGTTATGTAAGTTTATTATTACTTGCTCTATGGCTCATGGAATGCATGAAGCTGAGGATAATATCTGTCCGGTAGACAGTGCAACAAAACACACTACATTGAAAAAACCAGAAGTTTTTCTCTGAATTAGTGTTTCATTCGTACACGGCATCGATCATAGCTGTATCCGTACAAATACTTGAATGCTCCTGAAGAGTCTACCTAATGGTATTTGCACATCATTACTAGTATTGACAGCCAGAAGCTGATACTAGAAAAGCTAAGTGCATTCTCCTTATATTTCAAGGCTATATTACAAGACACTCTTTAAAAATCGAATCATATTCGATTATGAGCAAAACGACAAAGTTAAGCCAGAAGCTTGTTCTTCTAGGGGTCCTATGCTCTGGTAAATCATTGATACTTCTGTTATGTACTCCTTAGAATACCATCTATTGACCATCCTTTTCGCAAAGGATATTGTGTGACATTTGTGAACCTATCTAAACCTGCCCATTAGCACAAATTATTACACTTAGGGTACACTTCCTTGTGCATATTTTTTTTATAATTTTATAAGACGTGATAGCGTAGGTTTGTGACCTACATGAACTCAGAACGTAGACTCTATGTTGGTTATACTTCACCCTAATTAATGGATATTTAGACCCAATGACAGGAGATATATTCATTGTTCGTTTTTGCTGATTGTCATCTTGATAAGATAGTCTTCTCGCCGTTAGGGGGAGATAAGAGAGTTCCTGAAGAACACCTTGTTCCTGAAGAACAATCCGTTCCTGAAGAACGGCGAGAATTAATGTGGAATACTTCCACTCAATCTCATCTAGATTTATGTACTTCACAACGTGAGAATGAAGTACGGAGAATTGTGCACTTAATTACAAATGAATTCCCTGATGCTTTTAATGATGTAGCAAAAGTGACTAGGTCACATGTATCGGCTATGAACACACAAGCACGAATTAATATCCCTGTAGGACAAGTACGAATTAATGTTCCTGAAGAACAAAGTCCAAATATGGCAGCAAATGAATCTACACATGCCAGAAGCATGGTAGACTTATAGGTTTCAAGGACTCAACTCTCCAGAAGAAGAGAAATGAGCAATCATATCCCAATCATACTCCAGAAGAGGTATACTCCCGAAGAGTTTATGACAAAATCCACTCTCTCTAAATTCCTGAAGAAATTAATGTCCCGGAAGAGACATGAGTCCCAGAAGAGACTCTAGAAGCCCCTGAAGAGGCAATGGGTACCCAATAAATAAAGAGATCTCTATACTTTATAATTATTCAAGAGAGAGATGGGATAGAAATGAAATTATCATCGATGACGCATTTGCATATGCGGTAGCTACTCAAATATCAATGGAAATTGAGAATGTTGTTTGGGATATAAAACCATGTTCTATAAATGAATGTCGACAAAGAACATATTGGCCAAAATAAAGAGATACCATTAAGGAATTACAATCTCTAAATAGACGTGGTATATATGAACCTATAATACAAACCCCAAACGGTGTTAACCCTGTAGGTTACAAATGGGTATTTGTAAGGCAAATGAACGAAAGGCAAAATTGTGATACAAGGTTTCCTGTAGAAACCTGGGATTGAAAACATACACAGATATATATATATATGAAAATCCCAGAAGGATTTGCTTTGCCTGAAGCAAAGTAAGAGAGTACGTACTCAATATAAGTAAGACGTTCATTGTACAGCCTGAAGCATTCCAGAAGAATATGGTACAATCGTCTTAGTGAATGTTTATATAAGGAAGAGTATGAATACAATCCCATTTGCCTGTTCCTATTTATTCAATCCTTACATGGATTTATAATAGTAGAAGTTTATATATCTAATCGAAACTCCAGAAGAGTTCGAGAAAACTATGGGCTACTTTATCTCGACCCGCAGATCGAGAGAAGTTCTAATGAAATTTTCATTCTTTATAGATATGCTTCCCATATATAGTTTTGCACCAAGCTTTGGATTGGTATTAAACAAATGTTATGATATCTATGTCTGTTTTATGGCTGAAATCAAATTTTGTAGGATATACAGGTTAAGGACATATCCCTGATCCTCATAAGGATCGATCATAGACATGTTATATGTTTCTTCATGTCAATATCATTATTTTTGATATTCTACTAAATTGACTATTGATAGCTACTTATTCTAACCATGCTGAGATTTTTAAGCCAGTGGGGAATGTGTATGGCAAAAATATTTAACTCAGCATAGATTTAGTTCTTGTCAATTACCTCTTAGTACAGGTACTCCAAGCATTATTTGCAAAGACAATGGGGCATGTATTCAACAGATTCAAGAATGACACATTAAAGATGACAAGATGAAACACATTATGCCAACGTTCTTCTTCACTCATGAGCTTCAAAAGAATAACAAGATTGAAGTCAAGCAAGTTCGTTCAAACAACAACCTGGCTGATCAGTTTATGAAGTTTTGCCAAAACTCAGTATTTTAGAAATTGTATACGAGATTGACATGCTGAATTATGTACAAAGATGTTATCATCAGGGGGAGTAGTCAATCAGGGGGAGGCATCCTGAAGTATGCTACCCAGGACATATGTGCGCTGTACTCTTTTTCCTTCTCTAGGTTTTGTCCCACTGGGTTTTCCTAGTTAAGGTTTTAACGAGGCAGCATTATGCACGTCCAACACCAAGTCATTGATCCTGTAGAACGTTGTACTCTTTTTCCTTCGCTTTGGTTTTTATCCCACTGGGTTTTTCCTTTGCAAGGTTTTAATGAGGCAACTGTCATTGAATGGTGGTCATCCAAGGGGGAGTGTTATAAGATGTATTATCATATGTGGATGCCCACATTGGGACCCACATGAGATAAAGAGATTACAAGGGTTAGGGTTTTTCCCTATTGGGTTGCTTGAGGAGGAAGCAATCTTATTCTATAAATAAGATCCTCCTCCCCCCATTATGTACACACAGATCTAATGAATAAGAGTTCTCTCTCTCTCCCTCCCTATTCTAACATAATCATTGATTCCATATTGATCTCTCATCAATAATATCTATATGTTTTCCTTAAAAAAAAGGCGTGCTTTGATTAAGAGGGCTGTAGTATAAAGGATGCATGGGATAAGTTTTGTTATCAAATTTTTATTTATCCCATCCTAAAATGTTTAGTAATTGTTTCCCTTAAACATTCACACTCTTTGAGATATGTAAATAATTTACAAATTTAATTTGAACTTTTAAATGTTTGCACATGTAAAAATCATATATGCAAATGTCATATATGCTAACCATGCATATGTAAATCCAATTCCATTTTCATATCCATATGTAAAATACAAACCACCCCTTAATTATTTATGTGAATTAACTATTATAAAGTTTTTATGTGTTGTATTGACATCAGTTTGATTTGACGGTGGGCATCTGTACCGTGCCATCCTTGTGAGATGACACGTTGATACCCCCAGCTCCCAAGTAAGAAAGAATGCGCTTCTCATTTATGAAAAATGATCTATATTGATTTGGTTATTGGGTGTGATTAAATTTATATCCTTATATATCTTTTTAGGGTAGTTAACTAAGTGATAAAGTCAACTCACAATTGATTACCTTAAAAAAATCTCAATCAATTAGGAAATAAATCTCTCTCATTAAAGAGGTCTAGTACAAAAACCCGTGATCTATTTACATCAAATTTTGATGATCATTTATTAAAATTTAATAATCTTGTAGTCATGAGCAGTAACATATAGTCTTGTGGGCATATTCTGGAGAGAAAGGAAATGGTAGTCCTGCGCATATTTCATAGAAAAATAAAAAAGTTTCTCGGGAATGATTTTCATTGTTCCATGTTAACATTTTGAAAATGATCTTCATTCTTCCATGTTAACATTCTGAAAATGTTCTTCATTGTTCCAAATAGACGAAATTAGGCCCAAATTACTATGAAGCCAAAATTAAAAATAAAGGAAATTTTTAGAAAAGAAAACAAAAGGAAAAAAATGGTGGTAGTACCATATTTATGCACTTCCAAAGGCAATAGAGTAGAAAAAGAAAATGAGAATAATAATGAGCAGGAAAAGTGAGGTTTATGAAGATATGTTGTAGTGAAATGGAAAACTGAAAAGTGTTAATCATTGTGGGGTTGCACATTTAGAGCATAATATAACAGAGTTTTACAAAAGGAGTGGGAGAGAACATAAGCAAATAAACATCTTTTTAATGATTTTTTAATGAGACTGGCCAATTTTTAGCCAGAATTTGATTTTTGGTTGATGAACACATTGTCCTGCCATGAAGTATAGAGGGCATTTTAAGAAAAAAAAAATTTAAAAAAATTTAGAAAATAGAAATTAATTGGAAGCAACAACTGTTAAATGTCTGCATCAGGGATACAACCCAATGCAGTGATCACAGTTAATCATTCAGAATAACCAAACACACCTTTTTATCTATCAACGTCGTATCATCTTCAGAGCCCTCATTTTTCATGTTAAAAGCATCTCATTGCTTGGCATTTGCTGTGTTGAATGTTTCTCATGCTGCTGCTTGTGATAGGGTGCTGGACAAGTGGTACTACAGCATCTGATCTTATGTGAATTTAGGCAACTGCCACTTTAATTATAACCTAATAATTTAAGAAAGAATAAGAGTCTGAAGCATTTAAATCACATGACATACACTTAGCTACATCAAAATATAAATTTGAATACTCTGGCACTGAAGAAACATGTTACAAATGATTTCTTTTTTGCTAAATGTTGTTACAAGGTGTTTCTTACCTCGTATTTCTAATGGAATGTTTCTATTCAGGACTCATAAAAAACTATTCCATTGATTAGGTAGGTGGGGCCCACCACAGTTGTCTCATTTGTATGGGTTGGGCTGCAATGGTTCCCATTGTTTATTCCTAGCAAAACTGAGTTGAAATTGCCAACGGAGATATAGCCTATTGATTTAATGATTATAGTGCTCTTTCAAGAACATTGAAGTGTAAAAGTAAAGTAATTTTCAGTCTTTTGGCAAAACATCACAAGCAAACATCCATCAACATATAAAAAAATATGTAGTAGAAAAAGAATATACAGAACTCAAGCAGATCAAATATGAGGCATACGCTGAAAGTTGCTGCTAAATTTATATCTGATACTTGGTTGGTTTGTGAGTAGATAAACTTACCAAATGATGATAAGTGTAGAACTTGAAAAGTGAGAAAGCAAAGCAAATTGAGTAATCAAATGATATTAATTTTTCAAGGCAACCTATCGAGAGAAAGCATTTACCTTGTCATTTAAGGTGGTGCAGGCTAAGGGTGTATTCATTTGGAAGATTATCATTTGATATGGGGGTAGGGAGAGGGGGGGGGGTGGGGGGGGGGGCGCGCTGGGCTTTGGTCTATAATTTTATTGGTCCCCAGTTTGTGGACTTAGCTTATCAAACACAATTACTATCAAGCCAACGGCATTGAGAGGACTTCTACGGCAGGTTCTGCCTATTGTAATGGAATCAATATAATAAATATTCATTAACAAATAAAGCAGTAATACATTGTAAATTATACTCTCATAATCTTTCACATCGACATATGAGAACTAAACATTCTTAAGTCTTACAGAAATGTAAATAAGTTTGAAGTAGACATCCTAGAGGAGTTTTGACTACTTTGTCTACTTAAACCTAAATATAAAACGGGAACTAATTATTAGACATTCTTAAAGAGTCCAAGCTTGATATCAATGATAGAAATTGCTTGGATTCAGATTTATAATTGATGTCGCTTATCCTTTATCTAAGAAGCCTTGAGGTGAAAAATATAGGACTTCCAAAATGCTCGTTGAACCTTTTGTGCGATCACCTCATTTTCAATTTTCTTTTTGGAACAAGTTTAAATTAATTATGAGAGTAGAACATAATGTATTAATGTAGTAAACATGAGTTTAAGATAGAAATATGTTATCCTTACACTTTTTATGAGGTTAGATAATTCTTCTTTGTATATGTCAAGTATCTTCTCTACATTTATCAAAGCTAACAACACGTAAGGTATCAGTATGATTATCAGAAGGAAGTGCAAGTAGTGTCTTTAGCAACAAAATCAAAGAAGCCATAAATTATTATAATGTTGTAAGTAGCACAAAACCGGATGAGTAACGAGGTTTGAGATAAAAGTAGGAGTAAATTACCTTGGATAAGTTCTTGGGTTTGAGATGTCACATAGTTGGCAATTGTTTTCTAAATTAATACATCTTACCTTTTGCCACATCTATCACATATTTTGTACTAGATTTTTAATCAATTTCCATTCTAAATATGGTTTCTTTTATAGCTATTACGTCACCTCGAAAGAAAATTTGAATTAAATTAAGGGAAAATTTTAACATGGGACTTTACTTTTTGGCAGATTTCAAAATAGGATACAATTAAAACTTAATTTCAAAATGGGCCCTAAGTTTTCCAACTTGATTTCAATTAAGGACATCGGGCCACATTGGATGCCTGCAAGCCAATTATTTCCCTTTTTCTCAAAATCCCAAAAATACCCTTGGGTTATAACGGTTCCCTTTTTTCACAAATCGAGCTACATTTTCCCCTTTTCACATCTTTATGGTTATTGCCTTTCCTCTTCGGTCTTCACCTTCCCTCTTCTCCCCTGCGTCTGATGAGCTTTCATCTCCTCTTCTTGTGGCCATCCAAGGTATAGTATCCACCATTCCTTTCTTTCCTCATTTCCCATTCCCTTTTCCCTTTTTCTAACTTATGGTAAAGAATATATCTCTTGTGTAGAGATCATTTGGCATTTTAGTGGGCAGGATTTGTTGACAGCTCCATTAGTTTTAGCCTTGTTTTAAAGATTGCAGGCTAAATATTCATATGTGGTCTTTCTTGATTGTTTTAATGGTTTCGAATTTCTAGGACTTTTGTTTTCTAAAGAATAATGTCTTTAATAGTTTTGTAAACAGTAATGTCCTTAACAGTTTCAGATTTTAGGAGTTTTTTATTTAATAGTTTCAGACTTCAAATTTCTTGATTGTTTTAACATTTCCAATCGCGCATCATCTGAACTTCAAATGTTTTGGATTGGTTTTCCATACTAGTTTTCTTCGTTTGGATGGTGGGTTCTATAGATGCCTCTTGTGAATTATAAAAAGTGTAGTTCGAAGATAATAGGAAATAAACTATAATTCAAGAAGAATATTGTAACGTCCCCGGTCCTACATGTGATATTGTCCGCTTTGGGCAGAGCCCCCAGGGAATACCCGCACGACTTTAAAACGCGTCACATGTATTCAAGGGGGAACCGTCCTTATAAGGAACGGATCGGGACGATCTCATAAGCGATGTGGGACTTTGCTCCCTTTGGGATCCAAGAGGTCCCCCCCACCAAAACTCAGAGAAGAGCCGTCCAAGGCTCTGATACCAAATGTAACGTCCCCGGCTCTCACATGTGATATCGTTCGCTTTGGGCAGAGCCCCCAAGGAATACCCGCACGGCTTTAAAACGCATCACCACAGGTAATACCCTATGCATGATATTGTCTAACCTAACTGGCCAATCAGAGTAGTGCAGCGGTGGTTTTGTTCCTGCCTGGGCTTCGATGGACAGAGCCCTCAGGGAATATCCATTCAAGAGGTCTAGCGCAAAACACGTCACATGTGTTCAAGGGGGAACCGTCCTTATAAGGAACGGATCGGGACAATTTAATAAGCGATGTGGGACTTTGCTCCCTTTGGGATCCAAGAGGTCCCCACCCCCCCCCCCCCCCCCCCCCCCCCCCCCCCCCACCACTCAGAGGAGAGCCGTTCACGGCTCTGATACAAAATGTAACATCCCCGGTCCCATATGTGATATTGTCCGCTTTGGGCAGAGCCCTTAAGGAATACCCGCACGACTTTAAAACACGTCACATGTGTTCAAGGGGGAATCGTCTTTATAAGGAACGGATCGGGACGATCTCATAAGCGATGTGGGACTTTGCTCCCTTTGGGATCCAAGAGGTCTCCCCCCACCACTCAGAGGAGAGCCATCCACAGCTTTGATATCAAATGTAACGTCCCCAGTCTCACATGTGATATTGTCCGCTTTGGGCAGAGCCCCTAGGGAATACCCAGACGGCTTTAAAACGCGTCCAAATAATATGCAACCAGTCCATGTTTCATCATCGTCATTGCCTAAAGCTATCCATTTAGGATTCCACTCCATTGTAAACATATTTGTTGCTATTCTTTTCAAAACTCCACCATCATTTGGCGAAGGTATCCATTTGCGTTGTGTCATCCTTTGGTTATAACTTTTTTTTTTTTGCAAATTTCTCATAATTTATGAAAAATCAAGACTCAAAATTTCAACCCATTTCTATTTTTGGCCCTCTAGAGTTTTTGAACGGTTCAGATCATGCAAATAGGGCCCACAGAAGTGAAAAACTAATATTTTAGGAACTGGATGTTTTTATAAATATCTTAAAATCCACGGTGGATCTACAGCTGAAATTTTAGCCTCTAACTGTGTTGGGTCTTCTTGAATTGATTCATGATTTAGATCATGCTTTTGGGTCCCATAGGAATATAAAAACTGAAAAGAATGAACTGCCAAAAATCACTTTTTTCACAACATTTATATGACTTGTGATCCAATTGTTGGAAGTGTTTTTTTTTTTTTTTAATTTATCACAATCCATAAAAAATCAAGACCTTAGATTTCACCTCGTAGCTGTTGGTAGTCATGAAAAGGAGATGCACATATCTCTTGTGGGCATTTTGACATATTTATGCTAAAGAGTTATGTTACATTTTGGTAGCCTTTTCTTGGTTCACTTCTTCCAAATGGGTCCATGATGCTGTAATGGATATATTTTGATTAACTTTACTGATTAGTTTGACAAATCAGGGTTATTTGATATGATAATTGAAGACTGCATGATTTTGCACCTAGTATTGTTTCATTGGACTTGTGTGATGAGCACTCTAGGATAGTGCTAGGTCCTAGTTTGAGTTCTTCTTGCATTAGTTTAGATACACGGTTAATGTCATGAAATGGTCATCTTTTAATGGTTGATCATACATCAGAGTAGGATGGTTCTAGGTCCTAGTTTTTGCTCTCCTTGCATTACTTGTTTAATGGTGCTTGAATGACTCAGATTCACTCTTTCTAAGTCAATCTTAACCCAGATAGGGGGGTCTACCGTTGCTTGAGGGGCTTGGGTTGCAATCAGAGCTTAATATGCGTAACATTCTAGCTTCAAATAAATTTTTTGATAATTCCAATTCTAAAAAAAGTTCCAATAAAAAATAAAATTACAATTATAACAATAATTATTACACAAAAACTGAAGTGGAGGATGAATTATGTTCAAATATTTTTCTGAATTACTTGGCACAAATATGGCCTAGGACCAACTGAAGCTTAGATAACATAGCCTTACTCTAGTTCGCCTATTTTTCAAGGGGCCTGGGAAGCCCGCAAAAGACACTAATATTGGTTCACCGTACACCTTAATAGATGACAAAGTAACAGCAAATAATATGCAACCAGTCCATATTTTATCATCATCATTGCCTAAAGCTATCCATTTAGGGTTCCACTCCATTGTAAACATATTTGTCGCTATTCTTTTCAAAACTCCACCATCATTTGGCGAAGGGACCCATTTGCACTGTGTCATCCTTTGGTTATTCCTTTTTTTTGCAAATTTCTCATAATTTATGAAAAATCAAGATTCAAGTTTTCAACCCATTTCTATTTTTGGCCCTCTAGAGTTTTTGAACAGTTCAGATCATACAAATTGGGCCCACAGAAATGAAAAATTAATATTTTAGGATCTAAATGTTTTTACAAATATCTCAAATTCTACGACGGATCTACGGCTGAAATTTTAGCCTCTAACTGTGTTGGGTCGTCTTGAATTGATTCATACTTTAGATCATGCTTTTGGGTCCCATAGGAATATAAAAACTGAAAAAAATGAACTACCAAAAATCACTTTTTTCACAACATCTATATGACTTGTGATCCAATTGTTGGAAGTGTTTTTTTTTTTTTTTGAAAATTTCTCACAATCCATAAAAATCAAGACCTTAGATTTCACCTCTTAGCTGTTGGTAGTCATAAAGAGAATGTGAACGGTATAGATCATGAAAAGGAGATGCACAATAATAAACAATTAATATTTCATGGGGCTATTCGTTTTTACAAATATCTCGAAATCTAAAAATGATCAACGGTTGAAAATCAATACCCTATGCTTGTTTGGCCTTTCGAAATTTAATGATTCCGACGTGCATATCAACCAGAAATTTGGAAAGTATTTTATGACAAAAATCCCTTGTTTTGAACTATGGCACATTAACGGTTAGGAGTCTTTTGAAGTTTCCTTTTGGATCCCTAACTTATGTAGCCACATTCGGTCACATGCTCGTTTTGGAGCTTCTAAAGATAATGAACTGCTATGATTTTGAAATGGGCCCTACATAAGTCCAGATCTTGTAATCTGACGATCTGGACATTTTTACAAATATCTTAAAATTTATCAAGTATCAACGGATGATATTTGTTCTGCTATTCTTTAATGGGACAATATGAATGATGAACGGCTTGGATCTTGATTATGTGACCCATAAAAATTAAAAAATGGAAAAAACCGGATACCCAATTCTATTGTGTAACATCGCATTTACATGGTGATGCGAAGTTTCAATTCCATAGGGAAGGCCGGAGGAGTGGTCATTTCACACCTAGGCATTGTTGCCAAACATTTTAGATTTTCTGAAGGTAGATCTGTACCGCCAACATTATCACCAAACAGAAAATTGGAAACAAAGAGATTACATTGTAGTATTTGGCCCACCTATGGTTAAAAATCAATCAGAAAATGCTGCGATTAAAAATTAATCATCAATCAGAAATGTTGTGATTAAAAAACAATTAGAAACAAAGAGATTATATTGCAGCTGTGATTAAAAATCAATCAAAACAGAGAGATTACATTGTAGTATTTGGCCTAGCTCGTGTCGTGATAAGATCTACATTTCTTAAAATTGGTTACTATTTCCAATCTAGTTCAAACGGAGGACTCAAGCATTCAACAAATCCTAAGCAGCTACTGTTTGAGAAGAACAAAAATTAACATCAAGAACTCTAATGCAGAATTCAAATCAACTGAAACACACCTGTTTTTTAGATTCATCTCCATCTTTCCACACTTAAAACACCAAGAGAGGGGGACAGATGAAAGAGAGGGAGAGGAAGCAAAAAGGAAGATTTCATAGCTTAGGCAGGGGCTCGTTTTTGCCTGCAGAAATGATCCGAGAAACAAACAAACAAATGTTTACAGTTTTTTGCCACGTCGGCAGGGCAGCAGTTTTGATATTTTATAAAATATACTCTTAAATGTTATAAAAGGTTAAAATCTGATTTAACTTTTTTATTTCTTTAATTTTGTGTATTTCTGAGGTGTGAGGGTGGACAATTAGTTATGAGGGTCTGACATTTGTAATGGTGAGAGGAGCAGACCATGAGGTTCCAACTTTTGCTACTCAGCATTCTGGGCAGCTGATCAAAGCAGTTCTTGGCCAATCAAAAGTTGCCATCTGGCCCCTGCTGATTCTCCAGCCAATAATAATGACAATTTCTAATCTAGTTTAAATATGGAACTCAAGCATTCAACAAATCCAAAGCAGCTACTGTTTGAGAAAAAGAGAGATTAACAACAAGAACTCTAATCCGGAAAGCAAATCAAACTAAACACCAAATCATTCTTTTCTTCTTGTTATTGAGATTCATCACCATATTTCCACACTTGAAATAGAGGAAGGATTGAAAATCGGCATAAAGAACCTACTCCTCTGCCAGGTCCTTCCTTTGGAAATGTAAGGACATGATCAGGCGTCCGGATGTTAAACTCCGGTCCGATCATCACTCCGGCGACAGTAGCAACGGTGTCTAAAGCCATTTTTTCGCCGAGAAAATCCTCTGCTGCCCTCACCAGGTTGATGCCACGATTGATATGGACGTCCATGTCCTATACCATCTGCTGCTTGCCTAAACCACAACTGACCAAGGTCATCTTCCCCCACTGTAATTGATCTCGCAGTTGCAACGGTATGTTTTGGCCAGTGGAGAGAGGAACCACCAAACATTGGAGTCCACACACAAGCAGATCACCTAGTAGGGATGATCGTCCCCATCTGCGACGTTTCGATAGGGCCATAAACCTGAGCATTACCCTAACCTCTATCCCAAAATTCATCTCCTTTCTCTATTTTAGCATATACCATCTCTCATTGGTCACCACCTAGCTCAGCCAATTGAAATGTATTTGTTGCAGAGCACTGAATTAAAAGAAGGAGCCCAATGTGCCTAATCCACTGATCCTAGATCTGCAGTAATGCATTATACCTCAAGATTGTACACATTGACAGAGGACACCCATACCTAGCCAAATGAAAACTTCTATTACTCTTATTCTTGATTTTGTTTTCTTTGATGGCTACAAATGAGGATGAGTAATCTCTATCAGTCGTTTCTTTGCGCTCATTTGCATGTGTAAAAGTTTACAAATGTGTCGACATTCATTTGCAACCATTCATGCATTAAATGAGGTGTCAAAATGATAACACTAGAGCGATTACATGCCTTTTTATGTTAATAGGGCAGCGGTATAAAGAATGCAATGGACAAGTTCTAATATTAAATTTATACAAGCCTGGGCTTTGTAATAAAAGAGTTACAGTTCGAAACTTATTGTATTATTTGTTAAATATTATATTATATTAATGTAACATAAAATAACTTATAAATTAATTTAGTACATTTGCTAAATCGGTGGAGATAATTAATACTATATTAATGTAACATTAATAATTTATAAATTAATTTAGTGCATTTGCTAAATCGATGGAGATAATTGAATAATATAAATATAATTTAGAGAAGATAATTGAGAAAGTTTGAATCTAATATTCTTACTAGGTTTGAATATCAAATGGTTCTTATTACACCTCAGGGGATTTACCGGACTTTAACTGGGAGCGAAGAAATTAATCTGGCCAAAAGTGCAGTTATCCTATAAAAAAAGTACAATAGTTAAAGTCCAAAAGTCAATATATATCACATAGAAATGGAAACATAAAATACATTTTCTCAATAAACACAACAAAGTACAAATGTTTGGTCATATATGAAATTTTAGAATTATTCATAAAATCCTTGTAGCACTATAATATTGTTAGAAATGTATGAGTAATCCACTCAAATTAAGAAAAAAAATTTTAATTTGAAAGGAGAAAAAGTGGAAAAAAGTACTGTAAACATAAAAAAAAATAAAGAATTAAAAAGTTTTATAGGAAAAAAACTTTAATTATAAAGTGTGCTTGCATATGGAACCTCAATTATAAAGTGCGCATATATAAGTGAGTTTGAGTCTACTACAAAGCTCCAGATTAATGAAATTTATCATTATTTACTTTTCCTTTACAATTATTTTTATTAAAAAAAGAAAAAAAGTTGTATGGTAGAATCTACAAAAATATTTTTTAACAAGTATCAATGTAGTGTTCAGCAACATTGCCCGGCATATGTGACTATCCACATAAAATAAACATAGCTCTCGGCCATGTATTTGAAGCAGACTAACTCTATATATGTTCATCTAGAAGTTTAGGCAATAGGCATCTCACATCTATGGTAGGCCCATTCATATCAAATCTTGATTAACAAAAATGGGCTCCACATGAAGGGAGGACACTTAAAAAAGTGATGTAATGGTTGAGGTCCATAAATCTACAATTTCTGCTGTAGTACATTCATATCAAGTGCCTATGTTACCCCAACTGAGTTTATTAGAAGTCAAAATAAAAAAAAACTGTTAATGGATAAAGAAGTAACACACTACCAGGAGCATTTATTGATAATAATAATAATGATAATAATAATGGACAAACATTATAAGGAGCATTCCATGAAGACTTTATAGTAGTTGCCCCATCGCACTACAGAAAACCAACATTAGAGGGTTACTGAATTAGAGCTATATCAGGTAGACCTTCACTCATCGTGGGTAGCGTGATCTTGATTAAGAGATTTTAGGGGTGATGCAGAAATGATGGATAGAGGGATGTGTTTTAGTAGGAGGAGAGATTTTAGGGGAAAAAATTGAATTGGTGAGGAAGAAGTTTGAATACCATTCAAAAAGAAAGATTTTTGAGGAATAAATGAAATAGATGAGAGATAGGACGGTAGAGGGAGAGATTTTAGGGGATCATGCAAAAACGGTGGGGCGAGAGGGAGAGATTTAAAAAAAACCATTTCTTGATTTTTTAGAAGAAGACGTGGCACTCTAGAAAAAAAATTGCTGATGTGACACCCTCTAGAGGCCTCCATTTTTGTAGCTTTAATATATATAACTAGCAACAAAGCCCGGGCCCTAAAATCAACATTTTAAGTGTTGTCTTATTATTCATATATTATGTTAATGCATTGAAAAAGAATCTTTTGATAATAATACTATTGAACTTATTAGTTTTAAACAAAAGTAGACTTGTGGGGCAAAAGAATAAGTTAAATTAAATTACTATAATAGTTAAAACCTGAAAAAAATCTATTATCATATTAGAAAATTTTAGTAGAAAATAAAAAAATAGAGTTATAATTTCATGGTAAAAGAAAGATATTATTAAGGAAATTAATAATGAACAATAATATTTTTAATAACAAATTAAATGAAAAATTAGTATAAAGTATTGCATCATAAAAAATAAGAGCAAAAAGATGAAAGTGAACCTAAATTAAAAAAATTCAAATTCTATATCTTCAAGGTATTAATTAAGACTGGGCTGAGAAACTATTGAAAGAAAATGTTATTTTAAAAATGACAATATAAAGATTCTTTGGTGAATGGGAATGGTAAAGAAAGTAAATAAAATATTAGTAAAAGGAAAATATTCAAACAAACAAAAAACATGAAATAAGCATAAAAATAAACAACTTTAAAAATAATATATCTGATGTTATTTTTCAAGATTAATGAAAAAAATAAAAAATGCGTTGCATGGCCCATTTTATGAATGAAAAGAATTTTGGGAGAAAGTTTTAAGATCTCATTTTAGTAAATAAAGTGAGCTTACATAATAAAAATATTGAAAACAATTACAGAATAAAATAAATTAAAATCAATAGTTAGTGAAAAAAGAAAAGTTAATATGACGGGAAGATGAAGTGCATGCCTAACCTACCTTGGCCACTCTATCATTAGGCATTGTGGAAATCAAACTTATGCAATACTATAAAATTAGATTCTTGATTGAAGTTAACTATACTACAAATTGAAAGAACTGAAACGAAATGAATAAACCTACCCAAACAAGTCAATGAATATTAAAACTATAAAACTGAGAATAACAAAAACAAGAATACAAAGTGAGCTATAAAGTAGGTACTGTGTTTGACCCCATAGATGCCTAGGTGGGATGGAGATAAAACCCGAGCAACCCTTAAAATGCTTTTTGTATACTGTAGGCTTCTAGCACAATTAAGTTAGGCCAACTGTGTGATTGGTTTTAATTTTATAATACATGAGAGCACACTTATAATATCATGTTGCCAATAGAGAACTTATAAAACTACTGAAAGGAAATATCCAACTAAAACAAATCCAAAAAATATCCCACTTCCATTACAAAATCACTAACCTTTTTGTTTCCCATGATGAAGTTCACTAACAGCTTCAACACGAACTGGGTCAGTTGGTGGTTGATAGGCCTAGAATCAACCACAAAACCCCAACACTATTACTATTAAACATTCAGCAACACCACATAAAAATTCCCACACACAGATACCGTCAAGCAATAGCTCCAAATACCTGCCTGTAATCTCCAACATTAGTTTCGAAGGACTCCAAGGGCTTTGTTCTTGGAAGAGGCTTTAACTTAGGCCCAGTCAATGCTTCTATTGGGCCACTGACATCCGCCCAATTTACCATCAGTGGTAGCCTACCCTCCAGAGGCCTTCATTCTTGTAGCTTTAATATATATAATTAGTTCTCTAGAATGCTTTATGCATTGCTTAAATACCCTCTTCCAAAAGCTTCATCATTTGGCTCATAAGTTTGATTGTTTGGTGCTTTGAATAATTCTTAACAAACAAATGCCTTAGTGCTCTTTATACATTCATCACCCTTTCTTACCTTAAAAAGAATATATTAAACAATTTAGTCAAACAATCAATCCCAGTCTCACAAATCAAGAATTAAGATCAATTACACGTACATCAAGAATGAAACTCAATTACAAGTACAAGTATGTGCATAGAAATAGATAAAATATGAATTTCAATTTCTCCGCACATCTACAGAATGGATAACCAATTAACCCATTCCTTTTGTTGCCATCATACAGAACATCAATCAATTCTGATTTCAGTATATACAAATCCAAACAGACCCATCTTATTAAACTTATTAAACAATAGATCAAGAGATTTTTTTTTCATTCCTTAAACAAAGACAAATCAAAACCACATCGAAAGCTCATAAAACAAACCAATTTCACCATAGCTTTCTACGGTTTGATCATCCTTCAAGATCCGACCCTTGTAAATCAGCCTCTACTGTTCCACCGACACTTTGTAGTTAATTCATATGCTACAAAAAGTTTCACATAGCTTCGCAAATAATAACAATAAATAGCCTTTTCCATTTTAATAGTATTCGTTGATTGACTGAATAATAAATTTGGTTTCCCAGTTGTACTTCCTAGTTTACCCCTGCTCCATCGTGGTCACATTGATGAGATTGGTATAGAGATCACTTGGAGTAATCTCCGAATGGGGATAAGGGTTGATTTTAGCGGAAAATTTTGAATTGATGAGAAATAGGTTTGAATACCATTCAAATAGAAAGATGTTTAGGGAATAAATGGAATAGATGAGACAGATGAGGGTAGATGGAGAGATTTTAGGGGATGATGCAAAAACGGTAGAAAGAAAGGGATATATTTTTGAAAAACCATTTCTTGATAGTTTTAGAAGATGGCGTGGCGCTCTAGTAAAAAAGAAAAAAAAAATATTGTTGATGTGGCATCGTCCAAAGGACTCCATTCTTGTCGCTTTAATAAAAATAACTAGTAACAAAGGCCCGTACTAAGCCCAGGCCCAAAAGTGAAAATATATTATAAAAGTTTAAGTTTTTTTGGAAATATTTTAAGAGAAACATACCTTAAATAAATTAATGTATTATGTATTTAACTTTCTTTATTAATGTTTGTTCTATGCATCAAGATTCTAAACAAAAAAAGAAAACAATTGAAATAAACCCAAAAAGTGAATAAAATCCTAGTGAATAAACTACTTGCCCGCTACATAAGCTATAGGAAATAGATAGTTCCTCCATTACATCAAAGCATTATAGTAAGAAGTTGAGTTGAATTTCTTCACCACAGTAATTGGTGCTTGGCACATCAAACCATGATATTAAATAAATATTCTGGTGGAGGGTCCAGCAAAGTAGCATATGTATCACATTTGGACTAATCAAATAGAATACATACAGAAAAGTAGACCGCAAATGATGAAAGAAAGATTGATGTGGTGATTAGCTTTTAGGATTGTGACAAGGGAAAAAATGCAAATTCATTTGGAAGATGCCTCCATATAAAGAAATT